>SMGT01012686.1:160712-217648 GCA_004794575.1 Lanistes nyassanus
GCCCGCCACCCCCGGAGGCTTTGTCTGCAATGGCGGCGTGCTCAGACACGGACCCTGACCCCACACCCTGCACGCGGATGGCAAACAGAAACAAACGTTCGCAAATAGTCACGTGACTGCTGTAACAGTTCCGAGAAGCGAAACTTTATTCTAACGGAATGACGAACGTGAACAAAATCCGTTTTTCTTAAAGCGCGCGTTTGTAACAGTCTGGCAAGCACTGAATCACAACAGCGAGCATCAGTATTAATAAACCGAAATATGTTCTCTCTTTCTTTCTCCCTACAAGTTGCATTCTTCATCTATTTCTCTTATATATATATATATACGCACACAAAAATATATCAGGTTACACGTCTCTTTGCCGTAGATAATGAGTGCCATTGACGTCACATCACGAGCAGCGGGTCGCACACCCTTCAGGCCGACGCTAGCGCCACCATCCTTGCAGAAACTGCGGGTGGAAGCTGTGGATTTATTAGTGCCGTTTGACCGATGGCGCGTGATTCGAAGAGGGCCGGCAGGATAATTCACAAATCAATAGAAATAATCCCACCAACCTTCCCAACGTCGATCCGGTTTCCTGTTTTCTAAGCCCTCCCATCCGGCCTCCCACAGTTGTCTGCCCACCCCACCCCCAAGAGACGCCGAGTGATGGCAGCAGGCTGCACAGAAAGATGGGCCAAGGGACGCAGCCACGTTATCTACCTGTTTGCTTAAGGGGAAGTAACTGCAAGCGGCAGCCTTCTGGCAGTCTGTGGAGGCTGAATGCTGCTGGGCGTCTAATGAGGGAATAATACGGACTGCCCGGGTCTGGCACCAGCTCGGGATGGTCTAGATGCACACCGCACTGTTCACTTCAGCCATGGCCATCAGGCCATCTCGCGCGGACCGCCGTGTGAACGGTTTGCACATCGCGCTAAGCTTGATGGCTTTTTCAGCTCTTTTCTGGACTCTGGGTGCCACGGACAGTCGAAGCGGTGAGTCCAACGATTTTTTTCTCTTATTGTCTGGTAGCTGGTTATGGGTTGTTGCTATGCAGATCCCAAGGAGACAGGGACCACCAAACTAGAATTTGTGCTATGTGAGTCGGAGTAATAGTTTTTGGAAGACATACACAGCTAGAGGGATTTTGACGTTTTATTAAGCCATTAGCGGAAATGTAGTTCAGAACTCCTGGTTAGGAAAAAAAAGTCGATGAGGACTAAATAAGAAGTGCGACTAAGGAGTGGGGTGTAGACTCACACGGTGAACTTACAGCAACACATGATGCGTCACTTTCCAAGCGCTGACTTGCGAAGTCTAGCTCGTATCGACGCGGCTGAAACACAACTCGCCTCATTACAGCTGCCTTGTTGACAGCCTCTCGGTGGGAGAGTGTCTGCAAATAACGCTCCCCTCCACCCAACGATCGGGCGGAGAATATGCAGATAGGATCGTGCACGTGAGAAAATGAGAGAAATCATAAAGTGAAGCACAAGTATCTCGATGCCAAGGCATTGTTCTGTTGACGAGACTCCGTAACGTGTTCACACCGTCAGCTTCACGAAAGAACGCAGAGCATGCTCGGTTTTCTGCTTATTTTTGGTCACGTGCATGACTCTCGCGAGGTGAGCGGGTGTATGAGACACTGATAGACTGAGAGATGAACAACCATACTGCCTACGCCAAGAGAAATACGCAAATCACCATATGTACAAATGGTTTGCTTTCGGGAAACGCCCATTTTCGGGTAGTGAGCAGTGAACAGAAGGTAATGCCAGGAACACAATAGATGCAGAACCAAACAGATAAATAGATGTGAACTAGAAATATTTATCAAGCCGGTGTAGCACCGGTGTAATTCAAATCATGGAATATATGACAATTTGTAAAAACATTAAAACGAGCCTTGATTTCCAGTATAAACCAGGTGCTGACTAACAGTTCTTCTCAAACTGCGTTATGACTACAGACTACAGTCGGAACGTACCGTTCCCAGCATTGTCGTGACACATTCCGTAACATTCAGGTGTTTTGGGGGGGGGGGGGCTTAGGTAGACAGCATGACGACAGGTACGAGGTACGACAAAGTTGGCGAGCAACAGCTCTAAGATAACGTCATCTGGGAAGTTGTAACCCTGTTTGTTGACGACGATAACAATGTTTTCCAGACAACCATGTAGATGGCGCTACTGTTCTTTCAGGGCTGACGTTTCGTGCTTTTGGGGGCACGCTGTCTGTGCTGGAACTAGAGTGTACAGGAAGGTTTTTGCCCTCTGAACTTAGCCTCGTGTCCATCTCCCTGTACGATGTTCGCAACAAGGACAAAGTCCTGGCCTCAGTTGCCCTGGTCGTCGCCAACTCCAAGTGCTGCACGTCCGACATGTTTGCGTCCTGTGAGATCGACGCGCAGAACACGCGCAACACGGCCGTGCGGGTGCTCCTTCTCGACCTCCCACAAGGCCAAGTGCGGCAGTTCGGATGTGACGTCATTGTGCTGACTCAAGGCACCAGGGCACAGCTGATCACTTGGACTGTTGACGTCAAGACAATCCGTGAGTAGAGAAGAATTATTGGAGCGGTCCGTCTGGTGCGGGATTTCTGTGCCGTGTCGCGATACTGCAACGCGTTTAACTACAGTTTAACCTGATTAGGATAATCCATGCTGCTAATTTTGGTAGTTATGATTGATTTCTCTGGTGAAAAAAATGGTTGAAGAGTTTGAACATGCGTGTGTACTGTTTCGCGTCCGTAAATGAGTGTGGCATCGATCATGATACTGAAGAATAAGTTCGTGTGTGAACAACTTCATATAGGCATAAAGATTTATGAAACTCAATCGTGTATTTGTGCCTCTGCGCACTTACGTGAAAGGAACGTTTTATAATGCTTAACGGTAGGTTTATATCCGCATTTATCAAATGAATAGAACAGTTTGTGATGCTGACGTGCGTGTTCATGGGTGTGCTATGACGTGACTAGAGACTGTGCGAAGCGCGTCTGTACATATTCGTGTGAATGATTGAGAGTCAGTCTCTCCATGGCGGCTTTCGTGCTGTGCGCGCAGTCTTGTTTGCCTTCACGAGCGTGCATTTGCATGCGCATTCATTCCAGTATAAATACTTTACAAAGCTGATGCGTTTATTTGCGTACCTCACTGCGCGCGTGTATGTGGGAAAGGTGGGTTAGTCGGTAGGTAGCTTATGATTTCGAACTATGAGGGGATGGGGGTCCAATTACTAACCGCCAGACCGATGGCTGCGGCTTGATGGCCGGAGCACACAGGTAATGGCCATGGACCTGCACAATATTACTCCATGATACAATCCCTTGCCACCTCTGGATTCAAACCAGCAATCTTCCCCACGCTAGCCCTGACCGGTTTGGTGAACAGATGTTCATGTACACCAGCTAACTGCTTAGTACCCATCGGACGTATAAAATGTTCTATGCCTGTGCATGTGCATGTGCGCGTACGAGTGTGAGGGAGAAGCTGGAGAGATTGTGAACGCCGAAGGGAAAGAGAAGTGCGCGAAATTTTTGAGCGGTGTGCGTGTGTGGGTGTTGTGTGTGTGTGTGTGGCTAATATCAAACGAAGACTACTGGAAAGCCCTCCATCTTCAATGGCCAGCTGTTGACGGGAATGACGGAAGGTGTCAGAACAGGCGCGGGGCACCCCATGACATGAATGTTTTAGCACTGCATTTCTCTAACCCCTAGCCCGTAGCCCGTAGCCCGTAGCCCCTGCCTAGCCTGGTCCTCTTCAGCCCGTGTACACCAGCCGAACTCAAAATGTGCCGAAACTAGCCCAAGGCGGGCGACAACCGGATCGATAATTGTGTTCGCGGGACTTAATCCGTCAGGGGCTTGTACTCGTCGTTAAACCACCTTCTCTCTCTCTCTTTTCTCTCTCTCTTCTCTCTCTCTTCTCTCTCTCTCTTTTCTCTCTCTCCTCTCTCTCTCTTCTCTCTCTCTCTCTCTCTGTGGGTGTGTGAGTGCGTGTGGTGCTCCAATCTCAACGCCTACTTTTGGCAATTTACATTGGGGTCCTTTAACACATTATCAAGCAGTTTTTCTGATCATCAGCTCCGATTGTGTTTCCAGGCAACGCTTTTTACTTTTAATGGCGTGAAGTTTTCATGCATTCAGCTCCTGAAGTTCCGCCTCACGAAACACGCAGCAACTTGGTGCAGTCTTCTGACGTTTCTTAAGTTACCAGATTTGTCTGGGCTTTACCATTCGTTAAGAAATATGTGCTGCGCACGACCAAGACGGTATGAACAGACAACAGTTTAGGTTCGTTATCAATATTTATGCACCGGGTGGGAGTGGGGCTTTTACTCACATACGTACGCCAGCCCTGAATAAAGTGCACTGCGTGACTTCATATTGATGCCAGAACGCACTGGTTCGCCCGCTACTCAAGAGAAATGTGAAATGAAGAGAGAGAGAGAGAGAAAGAAGCTGAAAATCGATTTCATAATAGAAAGATGGGCACGTCCTTCTAAAGGCGTAGTGCTTGTACTCTCTGGACATGTCACGTGATGTCTCCCTCACTCCTTCCGTCTGTTCGACATTATCTCATTCTCTTTGTCTCCTGCCCTTCTCCTGTACTGCTGGTCTGCTCGCCGGCCTGTCTGTCGGCATGTCTGTCTGCCAGCCCCTTTTCGCTCTGTTCTTCTCTCTTTCTCTCCCCATTCTCTGTATCTCCTTTCTACTCGTTTTCTGTTCCGTCTGTCTGCCTGATTTTCGCCTGCTTTGTCTGTCTGTTTGCCTGCATTTCAGTCTGCATCCCCACTTGCATGCATTCATGCACGTCTGTCTTTTTCTCTCCCTGTCTGCATGCATGTGCGTATGCATCGCTGTCTGGGGTCTCCCTGTCTGTCCCCCCCCTCCGCCCTTAGAATCAGTCATAATTATTGTTCCTTCTCTACCCTTCTAACCTTCCCCCCCCCCTTTCACTCCCTCCTTCCATTTTCTGCGTCTCATAAGAACATTTCGCGCACGACTCTTGTGATACCCCTTTAATAACCTGACAACGCACAGCTACAAGCTAGAGACTTTTTTCAACTTCCGTGTGTAAATACGAAAATACTTCACGTCAGTGTAAAGACACCATTTCGTTTGCTGCTTGGAGAACAGTGCGAAGCAACCTGTTACTCATTCTCTTTTCATACACGCCGGCGAGGGTTTTAAACTTGTATGAACGTGTGTCTTCCTTGAAGACAATTATCGTTGATGTTGTGTTAGAATGAAAGTGTCACACCTGTGCAACGAGAAACATGATATTTTCTACCTGTAGAATGTTTGAAGAGTGTATCTAGCCCTGGACTATCCACGTTGCTTCTGGCATTCGATCCCTTGGCATGGAAAGTTCCTGCTACGACCTTTCAGTTCGCTGTAATTAAACAGAAAGAAATCGATATAACTGACATTTTCACTGGCATGTGGGGACGCGTGTGAAGGCCGGTAACTGTTGCAATCGTGACGAAAGCAACATGTCGTGGAGTATATCAAACACAAGCGTAGATCCTGCACACGGTATTGTTTTTTTTGTTGATAAATCGGGGAGGGGGGTATTTGTTGCTTAACGTCCAGCCGCAAACTATGTGCATATCAGGACGGTATTGCTTAGACAAAGATTACTTGCTGCCACACGTGGGACTGATGGCGCAAAACGGGCCTCGGCACACGCACACACTATCTCACGCATGTAAGCAAGTGCGCATACACATACACGGGCACGCAGGCGCACCACGCAGATACAAGCACACACACACACGAACAGACACACACGCCTGTCAGAATTTCAACATCTTTATTTCAAGATTAGGCTTTATAGCCTGAGGGCTTCAGTGTGTGCAACAAGTGGTTGGACAGATAATGGTGCGGGTGTTGGTGGCTTGACAATTTGGCCGTTAGCCCTTACCTTTGGGGGATTTTTCTTTTGTAAAATTGGACGAAAACAGATCCAGCAGGGAAAACACATAAAGTGAAAGCTTCTACTCGCATAATTATCAATGTCAATTGTCATATAGGTAGTGTATTGCGTATTGTATTTCATATACTCTTTTGAGTCGCGGCCATTTAGCAAGCAGCGAGTTACATCAAGTTTTCTCTCGTGTAGGCCTAGGTGTGTTCAGTTGACAGGGGCTGGTTTCAAAAAGTATCAGACACGTGGTCCGTGAACAACACGTTAAAACCCAACCACCACCACCCCCACTTGCACAACCTCAGCCGCCGCCAGCAACTGCTTCCTGTTTTATTCTCCCTCCGTGGAGACCTTTATTTCCTTCCTTTGTTTGGCCCCCTCTCTGCGTCTATCACTCCTCTCATCTTGGCATCTTGGCTCAATCATCTTTAATCACTCGAGGAACAAAAGCATGGAGGTTATTTACCTTGGCAGGTTAAGGAACACCTGGATCGAAGCGTGCATTAATTATTCACGGCGGCCCTGTTCCTCCTACCCCCACCCTGCACTACGCTGCCACCTTGCTGCTGGAGAAGGATCGAGATCAAATACAAACTAGACTTTATCCACCCTGAAAGATTGACAGCGAAAACATATTTCCCATGAGCACTGGCAACTTCTTGGATCGATTGCATGTGTTGTTGTATGATGACAAAATAGCTTCGCATAATGCACTCGCCACTCTTTTTGTCCTCTTGCGCGCCGCTTCTCCCGCCTGTGCCAAGGCAAGGGAGGGAATTGAAGCAAGGCGAGGGAGGGAATTGAAGCGGTTCTTGATTAAGTGTCGAAGCAGATTCAGACTGGCTCGTATATTCCACAGAAGCGAGGAATTTCGGGGGGCTCGGGGGGTGTTCAGCCCATTTTCCACCTCGCTTTGGCGACACGCACAAATCAGGGGCAGCAAATGCGTGGTACTGGCCTCTCCCAAGGGACGCCACTCCGAGTCTGGCTTGCGTTTCAGGGGGAGAAAATCAGTTGCAGGCGCTGAGCAATCGTGAGCAGACGACTTCGGGAGAAAATGCTGGGGCAGCGATGGCGGCACAAGATGGTGATGTGGTGGACTTTGTGCATCCTGTCTGGATCTTCTGGCCAGGAAGGTGACAAGGGTGAGTGATGTGTGCGTTCATTTCACTCGCGTCTGTTCACACTTACTTTTCTTCACGACGGAGTAACGTCGCTCTGCATGTGTCATTTGTGTGTGGACGACACGGCGTCTGCTCAGACTCAAAGGCCTTGTGTGTATCGTCATCCGGTCCGCACTTTCTCTGGGCCTGCTGCATTTTTGATAATATATACACGACAAAGAATTTCTCAAGAAATCTTCATCCCCCCCCCCCCCCATGAAAACGTCTTGATTTTGCTCTCTTGTCGTAGACTCTCCCTTGTCACGTTAAAGGACACGCGCTGCAGTCCCAGAACATGGATCTAAATCTAAAGACAGTGGTGACAGCTACAGTAGATCTGGGTCACTAGATGTACGGCTGTGTACTTCCTTTCGATCACTTTCACATTGTATAACAAGAAAAGACAGAACTGCAGACACGCTGTTCTGGTCTGTGATGAATCTGGCTCATGACACGTACCTCGAAAGTTCTTTTCAAAGGTGTTCATGTCCTAGTCAGTTGTGATTGGCTCTCAGTTTATCCTCTTTTTCGTTGCACCTTTCTAGATTTTTCTTTTCCGAAATCTTCATTGTGTGCAACACGACCTTCATCACGTTGAATAACAGAAACTTGTTTTGCTTTCCTTCTTCTTGTGATCTAAAGCCATAGATCCTGTCGACGTATGCTATTTCCGGCGATGTACAGTAGTTGTAAAAAACATAATTTACCCAAGAGCATAAAGTCCTTTTCTGTATAGTGGGACAGTTTCAAATTATTTTCATCTGAAGTCATGTTGCCGCTTTCTTGATGTGAGCAGATTTTGTATTTTTTTTTTATGTATAAGCACAGGCGAATTTCATGCATTTCTTGTTGTAGTCACACAGACATTTCCTGCATTCAGGATTTTCTTTGTTGTTTTTGTTGTTGTTGTTGTTTTTGGTGTGATCATACAGATATTTTATTCATTTTCTAGGTATGAGCACTCAGATATTTCAAGGAGTGTCTTCAATTCTGGAAGTTCGGTGCAGTGGGAGGACAATTCCGTCGGACGCCAAGCTTGTCTCCCTTGTGCTGTACACCGTGAGGGACAACAGGGTGGTGGGGTCTGTCAGCCCGATGGCTGGCGACTGTTACACGTCAGACAGTTTCACGTCATGCGATGTGGACCCCAAGGACTCTCGCCACGCCGCGGTGGCGTCCCTTGTGCTTGACCTTGGCCGTGGGGAGTCGCGGGAATACGGCTGTGAGGTCACGCTGCTTCGGTCTGGCGGCCGGACCAATGTCACCTGGTGGTCAATCGTGGTGCGCGCCGTAGGTAAGTCGCGTCTATTGATCTCCACCGTCCCGCAGCTTTGCCTGCCGGCTTGTTACCTGGCCTGTTGGCAGGAACTACACCTGTCTTTTCCTTTGTCTGCTGCCTTTGTTCAAGCCTAATGAATGCCCTGAGTGTAAAGATACACAGAACTGCATGCAGACGCTATTCCGGATTTCTCACTCACACTAATTACCACTTAGGAAATGGTTTTGATAATTCTGAGGGTGACTGTTGTGTGTGTGTTTGCTTGTTAGTTCCTTATCTGGCCTCACTTCGTGGTTTCCAGAGTTTCGTAACAGCAACGAGTGATAAGGCAAAACTAGAAATAAATGAGGATCACCTGCAGGGTGAAGTTTAATAAATACGTCACCGTTTCTTACCTGCAACGTACCCTCCCTGACTGTCTTTCCCCTGCTTTTACCTGTAACTCGCATATTGGCAAATCATGATAATACGCAGTTAAAATAATGAGCTCGCAGAGTTGTGCAAACATTTCCTCTCTTTCTCTGTCACCCCTCTCCTGCATTTCTAATCCCCATTTTCTCCGTCCCGAAATAGGATTACTATTGCGGTTGTATTTTAATCTCAGCAGAGACTTAATTCGGTGGAAATGTTTGGAAGAACGCAACAGTGTACTGACCGATCTCTGCTTCCTGATGACTAAGCCAGGGGAAAAAAATTTAGAGTGAAATAATATTCCGCTTAGGTCTGTCGTTAACAGGTACCAAGATTACAGCTGTTGCCGAAACGCAATAAAATACTAACGTCACGTGATGTCGGCGCTGAGCGTGCTGTAGACACTGAACAACCCCTACCGAGGTGATATTGCTCAAGGGAAGGGGATTCAAACGATTATATCCTTGTTACGGATTCTGTTAATTCTGCGATTCATTTGTTTTCTTCCGATCCTCCTTTTCTTATTCCATTGCCCCCGCCCTCCCCTTAGTCACGTGACTATATCGATACAGTTTCCGTGTTCGTCCAACGCTTGCTTTGCTCCATCAGCTCTAGGCTGCTGCTGTTCTGATGAGGGATTTATTCTGTTTGGAGTGAGCTGGTACACGATGTGGGCTTTCCCTACGAGCTTTTGTCCCGCACACCCGTGCAAGTGAAGATAATTTAGGGCAAGGTTAATTGAACCCCTCTTTTTCCTTGTGTGTGTGTGTGTGTGCGCGCGCGCGCACGCGTGCTGCACATTACATTTGATCGGAAGAAACTATTGTAGTTCAAGAAGTCAAACTGATGATTGGTTTGTTTGTTTGTTTGTTTGTTTGTTTGTTTGTTTGTTAGTAATTGCACAGAACGTTGTATAGCGCCTTCGGCTTATGGGGTCAGCCTGAAAGGGAAGCAACTCTAAGATAAAAAGAAATCGAAGATGGTCTTCCGTTTTAAACTAACAGCGTTGTTGTTATTGCCATACCCTGTGCGCCTCTCCTACAGTTAGAAGATGCATGGGAACACAGATCCTCTAGCTTTTATACCACGCTGTTGATCCGAAGGAACATCTTCCACCCAAACAAAATGTCAGCATATAAAGGACACATTATTATTTGTTCGCTCACTCACTCACTCGCTCACTCACTCACTCACTCACTCACTCACTCACTCACTCACTCACTCACTCACTCACTCACTCACTGCTAGTGGGTTTTGTGTTCTTATGAATAAATTCTTTCGCTGTTTCTATAAGTCTCTGACACTGAATGCCGTAAGCCCTAACTTTCCTTGGCTTCAGATTTGTGTACAGGTGCTTTAATCGTTTGCGGTACGCGTCCCTTTTGTCTAGTTGGTCGATTGATGGATTGTCTTTCTATCTTCTCTTGCACATGCGCACATCTACATGCACCTGCAGTCGATGGCTGTGAAGTGTCTGTCTCTGGCATGGTGAAATTCAATGCATCTGCTAAAACAATTGGCATCCCTCGATAGTGTTACCAAGCACCGCCGTGCTGGCAAAGGGGCGGTAACTGCTGTCAGTTTGAGGACACGTTTTTCTCTGATCTTTAGCCGTGAAACCACAAACCGATTCCAGGGTCATTGATTGCTGAGAGGCGCCTGCGTCGCTTAGTGCTTTGCGGCTCTTTGCAGATTTTAAGAGCAGAAATAAAGATGTTGAATTTCAAGTTCATAACGTTGTCTCCAACTGACGTTTGGGCGTTGAAAAATATGATGATGCTAGTTTGGTGTGTAGTGCGGGGTATAGTAGGTCGCTTCGAAGCAAACAATACCAGCCTGCCTGCCAGCTACCCACCCAACCAACAAAACAAGCCAACAAACAGACACATTCAAAATCATATCGTATCTTGCACTTGATTCTTTTGGAACTCGGTCAAACAAAATTTATATTAGAAATCGCCTTGAAGGCATTTAGTGGATTTGTGAATGCTTGTGTCTCTTGAAGTCCTTGCGGATTTAAATATATATATATATTTCTGACTCTTCAGTAAGTTGCCTTCATATGACATCCTAACACTTCAGTGACATGCTAGGGTTTCGATAGCATGCCGAGTGTTCAGAGCATAGTGATCCTACAAACCCGTGGTGACAGTGGTTTATACTAACAATACTCTCGTGGAGCATCTTGATAATCCTGTCGTTTCCATTTTGTTACTAAAATTAGAGGACTTGTCACAAAGCCACACGGGACACGGGGGGCATAAGAGGAAAATATGCGTCGGTGTATCCACAGGGGACACCACTATGACAAGTTTTGCTTGATGCAGCAGTCGGCTAGGAGGATGTCCGCAGGCTCATGCATATACACAAAAACTGGGTGTCGGGAGACGTGATGGGCAGCAGACGGACGGGAGCAGTCAGGGGACAGCAAGACCTGGTCCTGTTGCTCCTGGCAACAATTCCCAGCAGCCCACGGGGCCGGTGTCATGACAGTTGGAGTGCTAATGTGTCAATTTGCAAGACTCTAGTCGAACGATGCGTGAGTTCGCATGAAAGAGGCGAATTTAGTCTACAGCCGCTGTTGGGCTAGTGGATGGCGTGACAGAGGTCAGACCTTGTGATCGCTATTCAAGTCGCGAAATGTACGAAGGGACGGAGAGGCAGGGAGGGGATGTAGAGATGGTGGAGTGTCCAGGAATGGAGGTTACTTGTGCACACGACGTGCAGCTGTTTGAAGCGGACAGACCGCCAGGGGGGATAAGCGATGACGGTGATGCCGACCCATGGGAGAACAATGACTGCCCCTGACAGTTAACCCTCGCTGCCGTGTGCTCAGTTCCACGACGGCTGTACGGCTTGCAGTCCTTTGGGTCTTTCTGCAATTTCTAGAAACCCTCGCTGGAATGTTCCCCCTCCTGTTTCCTTTATCATCTTTGGAACCAGATGACACACGCTGTACGCAGAGAATGCGGCGCGTCACTGTGTACGGGTGTGTGCAGATATTCGTGTGTGTGTGTATGAGTGCCCGCGCGCATATGCGCATGCGCGCTTCCTTGCGAACGAGCATGCGAAGTTATGAGCATGCGTGTTTATGTTTCGATGTGCTCGTGAGTGTTTTGGGGCTATGCGTCCAGGCAATATGAGTTAAGTGTACAAACCAAAAAAACGGAAAACCCTCAAACCCAGGAAGACATGCGTGTGCTGTGGATAATATCTACGCTGGCCTAGTGCAACAAATATCCTACAGAACTAAACTTACCAACACCCTCTCAATCTTTGACTCCTCGACACACGCACCTGCGCAAGATAAATTTCGAAGTATTTCCATGAAAAATCAAATGGGTTTTGATTTGCTGAAACATCTTTCTGAAATGGTGGGACCAGAGCTAAACGGTCATAAGTGTAATGCAAATTTAGATGTCTGTAGACGTTTCGTTTTGCAGATAGAGCCGAATGCATCTCATGGGAAGTGAGTGCATAAATATCTTTATCTCCTGCCTTGCATCTTTTGAATGGTCGTGTGGTACTGAAAAAAAAGAAAAGTCTAGTCTTCCAAATATTCCGGGCACCATATGAAGATCCCATTTATAGAAGCGACTTAGTTGCTTGAGATACCGCATACAGCCACTCTCTGACACATGAGTATTATTATCCGCATGAAGCACACGTTGTCGTTGTGAATAATGTTGTACGTCACAGTTACTCTGCGTCGCTTATGATTTTAATCGTCGTCACACTCTTTCAAACGCCAGTGCACTCGGGATTGGCCGTGCTGTGCTATTTTTAGGATAAAATTTTCATAACATTGTGCGTAACAACCTTTCTCATGTAATCTACAGGTGATATTTGTTATTAGAAGTCGAATCTCTAGCAACAGGTTGAGTGAAAAGAAGCAGCATTTCAAAACGAGTTGTTATCTGTATTTTCTTAAATAACAACCAACCAACCGTCCAACTGACCACCCAGCCAACCAACCAACCAGCCAGCCAGCCAGCCAGCCAACCAACCCACCAACCAACCCACCCAACCAAAACCCACGCTTCTTAGCAGACATTTCGTCTTCTGTATCTTTTAAAAGAGTTCTTCATCTATCTTGCTGCATCGGTACGTGAGCTAAAGTCTTCTCCAGACTTACATTGTGGCGCCTTTAAGAAAAGTAGGTAACTATATATAACTGCACTTTAGTCCTACTTCTTTCTCGCACTCCTCCTCTTCCTCCCCTTCTCGTCATCATGATCATCATCGTTGCTGTTGTCTTCATTTGCTAATTTGGTTTGAATTTTTCTGTGTTTTCCCCCTTGTTAAAAAGATTTCTGACACCTACCTTGTGCAATAAAACAAAATCTATTGAGAAAGTAAGGAAAAGTGGGGTGAGAAGGGGAGAGAGGGGTGGAGGAGAGAGAGAGAAAGAAAGAAAACTAAGTTTGGATAACGATCAGTCTTCGGTCCGTTTTGAAGCAGATGGCGTGCAGTGGCTGTTGCCGGCAGTCTCACAAATTCACTTTGACGCGCGCGCCTTGGCCAATCCCCGAGTTTCGAGAGCTCATTAAAGGGGAGCAACTGCAGCCAGTTTGCAGTTTTGTCTCAAGGGGAATAACTCGTGCTGCAGCTGGCAAGGACAAGAAGCAGGAAGAACCAGAGCTATCATGCTTCTTTAGTGGACTGGCCAGCGCTGCCATGGCTGCCACCGCTAGTTCCCACGTCACGCGTCGTCAACTTGTTGCCACTCTGCTCCTCGTTTGGGGATTTTTCGCCGCTTCAGAAGGCAACGGGGGTAAGTAGAAACGTTCCCAGCCTCACAATATTTTCTGTTTGCTCTCACGCGCGTGCGCACACGAGCCTCGGGTTCCCTGCGTGCTGTGTGCGTTGCTTTTCGCAAAGCTCCTAAAACGCCTTCCTTTGTCAAACAGTTAAACTTCCAGGGAACAAGCACAGCTAACTGAGCTGTACATCCGAGACGCTCGTTGAATGGCTTCACAGCCTGTAGAGTAACGATCGACATGTAGAACCAGTTGGTTTTCTACCGACCGATCCATTATCAGATGTCAGAGGATTGGCGTTCGTAGGGCATCAAACGCAACACCACCCCAGGCTCGTTTGGGTCTCGTTTTCCGGAATCTAGGTTGATGGCTTTGGTTTAAAATCTTTCTCTCTCTCACACATACGCACACACTCGCTTGCTCTCTCTCTCTCTCTCTGGATTTTATATGATGAGCTTCCAGCAATGCCGCTGTTTGCAGAGAACAGAAATGTGGACTGCAGAGCAGGTCAATAGCGCTGTAGTTTTCATCGGTTTTGACATTTTCAAGCCCAGTAGAAAAATTGAGCTTTGATAAAGGCAGGGCTTGCCAGCTACATTAGCGCGGATGACGTTTTTGGCGCGATGATTGGAAGAACCTCATTTTCTTTTTGCCTTTCATTGTCAAGCTGACGAGATCTGCCTGAAAAGGCACACGGTTTTCATTTTTGTCCCAATTGGCTTTCTTATTCCTAATACAGCCATACGTAGCGACACATCTTTTGTGAAACGCATTTAAAAACTTTGCGGCACATCCATGTTGACGTATATTTGACATTTGTTATGTAATGAATATCCCAGTAACGCAGCAGATAGATATAAAAACTGTACAATTCGTTATACGACAACAGAAGATCTCAGATACGTAGAGCTTTTTCGAAATCTGAGGAAGGGAACATCCAGGTATGAAACCATCCTGAGTTTCTTACCTTTAAAATATATACTTTCCGGAGACCACGGATTTCCATAAATTCGATAAATTTCACTGTTTTCTCTGATCCTGTGAAATATGCATAATGTCTATAGAGTATTTTATATATATATATATAAACCGTTTGTTCTTCTGGGATAAACGGATGCATTTTCTCTGTAATGTGCAGTAACCAATGTTTCTCCGACACTTTTAAGTAAAGAGATTCATTCAGTCGTAATTAAATGCACACGTTCCTTGAAGATATGAATTTACTGTCTCTCCAGTAAAAGCTTTCGTACGCTTTATGAGTTTTCAGTGGAAAATCTTCACTGAAATGCCTCGAAACTTTTCTGAGAAATCTGCTTTATTTTCTGGGAGCTAATTGTCTGCACAGACTCAAGCGCGGCTTTCTTGAAGTGCTAAGCGACGTGCGCCTGCATCTCTCTCTCTCTCTCTCCTCTTAGGAATGGCAAACGATTGTGAAGGACCTGTGACGTTATCAACAAGGGCCTTGTACGGGTCCATCTGTTCATGTTGGCTCTCTCTCTCTCTCTCACACACACACGCACACGCACAGCTGTACCTTTGGACCCAGAGGAGTGTTGAACGTACTTCCTTACCGTTTTAAAATCAACTTTCTGCAGTGACGGACCTTATAGCAGACATTTTTTACAAAATAAATAAACTAAATATTTATTTTTAAACCTGTTTCTGATGGAACCATTTCTTGAAACAACAGCAAGAAAACCTAGGACTTATTTGTCTTGCAGGTATGAGAGTAAATCCGTTTCAGGGTCTGCCAAACGTACAAGAAGTGACCTGCTCAGGGGAGGAACTTGATCCGGAAGTCGACCTCTTCAACATCGCGCTCTTCACGTTGAAGGACGCTCACGTCCTGTCGTCCGTCAACTTGAAATCTCGCGAGTGCACGACTTCCCACGAGTTTGCGTCGTGTGAAGTCGACTCCAGGGACTACCGTAAGACTAAGCTGGTCGTGCTGGTCATAGACTTGGCGCAGAATGATTGGCGGAGCTTCGGCTGTGAACTGACCGGTGTCAACTCGGACGGCCGGTCGCACGTCACGTCGTGGTCGATGGAGATCACAGGAATGCGTAAGTAGCCTCCCCTGGAGTGGCTCAGGTGTCGATCTGCGGGCGGCGGCGCGCACACAGTAGCTTTGCATATTTTAACGGGTTTTCCACCTGAGTCGGTTGTGCTGGTTTATACCTATGTCTCTCCTGGTGGCTGTACTTTGTGGTTCGTTTGAAAGTCATGCCGCCTTTTGCTTTATTTCCGTACACTCTTCCAACCGCTGGAATTGGCCGACAGTATCTTGCCAAGCGTTGCCGTGCTGTAGACTTACAAAACGCGCGGTGAAGTGTACTCCGCAGCAAGGTCTGTGGGTGAGCGTAGTTCACATCTGCTGTTTGAATTCGATTAACTGTGCCTCGGATAAAAACATGCACCTCTTGGTTTGGGGGTAGGATCTTAGATAAGTGTAAAAACGACACGGGTTTGTTTTTACGGATGTATAGTCTGTGGCATAACTGTTATTGAACTTGTGTTTACGTGTTGACGAGAATTTTCGTGTCCGTAGTAATGAGCTTAAATATCTAATAACCAGCCAATGTTTTTTGTTTACACCTACAGGTGTAGCAGTGTGATACTTGTTAGTCGCGTTCAGTGGAGCAAGTGATTTCAAGCAATAAATTACATTCACTGCAACTGTCCGACATACGTCATAATCACGCGTATTATCCACAGGTCACAACAACAAGTATTCCTTGTGTTATTTCGCAATGACAGGTCTCAATCACGTCTGATCACAAGTCTCAATCATAAGTGTCAATAGAGCGCGTGTCACCCAGCCTGCCATAGAAGGCTTGCATTGTGCAGTTCCAACAGACTTTTAATTCCGCACGTGAAAGCTCCAATCAGCTCTGTGAGTTCTCTGACACGAAGCGTCATGTTTTTCCCCCGTGTGGACAAAGGGGCTGAATGCGCATGCAAGCCTGACGGTGCAGCGCAGGGGTGGCGCGGCATTACTGAGTCCGTTTACCACTACAGCAAGGCGTGTTTAATTAATCACGTGCCATTTGTAGCACTGAAATTCAATTTGCTAATACGCCCAGGAAACATTAGCATTTTTCCTTTTTTTCTGCGTTTCCTTCGATTGAACAGTTTTAGATGTTAAAACAACAGACCAAACAGTTAAGAGGTGGGTGTCAAAACCAGCTGCAGTGCTAAAAATTATTACCAAATAGCCGCACAATGTTCTGTGATTTGAGACTGAGATTTTGCTGATGGCTTTTTCCATCTTGGCTTTTAACGGTTAAAATTCATTCTTGGATGTTGTGCATTTGGTCAGTACTGGTAGAGACGTCGTCCGCTGAGCAAAGGGACGCAACCAGTGTCTCACTATCTTACTGGCGTGTGTCGTAAATAACTCATTTGCGTGATAAACCAGCGTCAATGGCTTGTTCTCTCGCTCACTGACCTACACGCTCACCCACCCAACCACCAAACCAAACATGCATGCGCTCGTAAGAGCATATGCGTGTACGCACTCAGAGTTGCAATACGTTTTTCTCGATCTCTGTTTTCTAAACATCATATCACTACCCGCCATTTGTTTTGTTTGTTTTGTTTATTTTGATTGACATGGAGACCACTCATGAGCTTTCAGCTCCTTGTGTCGCCACTGATACAAAATATTTGATTTAATGGCACTTCTTCATAAAAAAAAAGCTTTTTTATTGACAACTAAACCTTGATTTTCTTTCGTGAAACAAATCTCCACGCCTTTCATCAACCCACAACATTTGATTAGTAATAAATTCCCAGGCTGCAGGCTGATGTGGGGGAAAAGAGAATGCAGAAACGCATGTATTGATTTACTATAAATAGACTCCCGCGTGTACTTGGTGCCAGAAAGGCTTCAAGAGTGTTTTCCCTTGGCGTGTGGTCAGCCTGCCAGCCATGGTCACGCATTGCTTATAGCCCGTGAAGACAAAATGTTCGACTGGGTGCAGTGGACTCAAAAACGACTCAGTCGCAACATGAAGTTTGCTTGCGAGGCTATCTTTCTATCCTTGAGACCCTGTACTGTGTGTTAATGCTTTAAGCTACTGGCAGGAAATGGTGTCTGGGCTTGCGTACTTGTTTCCATCTGGTGTGTTTCGAATATCAGCATTTCATATCTTGTCAGCCGGGTATGACGTCTTCAGACTTAATAACATGGCTGTTGCACGCACGCGGGCACGTCCAACCATAGAGAGACAGCACTTTTAGAGACAGAGACAGAGAGAGAGTGGGGAGAGTTCCCACAAAAAATAACAACAGGAGGGACACAGCTTCGTGTATCGGGGCAGAAACCTGCTTACAATAAGAATGCACAAGTAGTGTGACATGAAACAAAGATTTCCAAACAATTTTGACAGAGAGCATGTCTGGGAAATGCTTGGCTACAACAAATTTTGTGTCAGTCAACAAATCAGTTTGTGCCAGACAACAACTGATTTGTTGACTGATACAATTTGATCGAGGAAGCCAGTCTGGAAAATGATTGGGGCACAATCAACTTCAGTGTATCAGCCCACAAATTATTTGTCTGGCGCAATTTGATGTTAGAAGTCTGTATAATTTTGGGAGTACATTCAACTTAAGTTTATCCATCCACAAATCTGCTTTTGTTTGTCAAATCTCCTTTCCCGCAGCCTGGGTTAAGCCAGCAAGCAGGTAGACTGACACACAGACAACACGTTGTCGGGCGCAAGACTAGCGGACTGAGTGACGTGCGGACTGAGTGACGTGCGGACTGAGTGACGTGCGGACTGAGTGACGTGGGGACGGACTTGCGGCCAGTTCTTAGTCATTGTTTGTTTGATGCGGACTGAGTGACGTGCGGACTGAGTGACGTGCGGACGGACTTGCGGCCAGTTCTTAGTCATTGTTTGTTTGATGCGGACTGAGTGACGTGCGGACGGACTTGCGGCCAGTTCTTAGTCATTGTTTGTTTGATGCGGACTGAGTGACGTGCGGACTGAGTGACGTGCGGACGGACTTGCCGCCAGTTCTTAATCATTGTTTGTTTGATGCGGACTGAGTGACGTGCGGACGGACTTGCGGCCAGTTCTTAATCATTGTTTGTTTGATGCGGACTGAGTGACGTGCGGACGGACTTGCCGCCAGTTCTTAATCATTGTTTGTTTGATGCGGACTGAGTGACGTGCGGACTGAGTGACGTGCGGACGGACTTGCGGCCAGTTCTTAGTCATTGTTTGTTTGATGCGGTGTCTGCAGTCAGCAGCTGTAAGTGTATCCGCAAGCGACCCAGTCTATTGTTTTAAACGTTCGATGAAAACTTATCTTTTATCTCTGCCGTGATACATTTTATCCTCTTGTGTCTCCAGCTATTCGTCGGGGTGGAGGGTAGCTTACGTGTACCACTGTCAGTGTGTGGATCGGCTTCAATGGCGTGTGTGTGTGTGTGTGTGTGAGTGGGGGAGGGGGCTATTGTGTGCGCATGTAGGCAAGTGTGAGCATCTTGAATTGCTTCGTAAGAATGGCGAGTTGTAAATACTATTATAGCTTATCGTGCAAACATAAGTGGCACTGTCATTGCAGACAGCAGCAACTCGTGAAACAACCTTTGTGTACTTAAGACCGCAATAAACCATGAAACCCTGTGTAGACAAGGTACAGGTTGAAAGTGGACACGAGTAACGGGCCGTACGCCGCCTCGAAGCCAGAGGCGAGGCGATAGCTCTGTTCACAGTAAGCTGCAGGGTGACAAGGTGGGGACAGGGACAAGGGGACGGAGGGAGGTGGGTGGCCGGGGGTGGGGGAGAGGGGAGGGAAACAATGAGAGAAATGGAAAACCGTACGAAACCTTTTCCCAATTCTATGAAGTTTCCTCTTCTGTACGGCTTCGCTGCAAAATATTGTGTAAAAATCAGTGAAAATAAGTCTAATTTTAAGGCTACTTTCCCCCTGAAAGTCCACCTCATGGTTGTATATCCAAAACCTCCCCTCCCTGGTTTAGTTTAATTGGGACTGCCCGGTGATTTTTGTGCATAATTTTATTTGGTCGAAAGGCTAATGAGGCCAGATAATACTTTATGTGTACAAGCACGCGCACATGGGAAAGATTAGTGGATTGATTTCCTTCCAGACGCTCCTTTTCGTAATTTTCTTTGCCCTCACAACCATCGGCACGCGTGCGTTTTGCATTGATCAGTAGCACTGGGCTGGGGCCAGGCAGACATTTAGGCAAGGGAAGCAACTGGTGCATAAAACGAGCCCGTCGAACACGTATAATCAAGGGAAATAACTCGCGGTTACTTCCTTTTTGAGCTTTCAGCCCGCTGCTCGCCGGTGGGCTTGGAGATTCACGGGACGTAACTGTGGTTTACAAGCGCTGTCAAGCACGCCCAGGGGAAAGCACTTGCGATGCTTTCCCTTATTCACCGGATTTTTTTTCCGCGGAGAAGCAGACGGTCAGTTGTTGAGAAACATGGCTGCCAGTCGGACCTCTTCACCGAGATGTGGGCAACGTCTGCTCATCTTGCTGTTCACTTGCGTGTGCAGAACTGAACAGGGTAACGTCAACGGTAAGAAAACAGTTTTTTCGTTGTCATAGCTGTGCTTACAACCATTTCTTTACTGCATAATCAACTTTACGTATCATCCCCGCACTATGTTGGGTGTTCGAAACATAGAGGATATTAGTAACTGTTCTCAGAGGACATGAAAACGTACCTTGCTGTTACTGCTATTTTCTCCGAGGATAATGAGATGTATGAAAGTACGTACAACGCCATCCTTACGAGCACAGAACTAAAGCGCGTGTACACAACAATGCAGAACGTGTAGTCGGCAATAGTAGATGTGGGCCTCCTGCTTTGTATCGACCTTGATTTCTTTGAAGTCGTATCAATGCCGCCGCCACCGTATTATCAGCCGGCCTGGGCGCGCGCCTGTCTTTGATTCTGAGCTCGGGTGTCTGTCGAAACTGACACGGAGCCAGGGGATAACGTTTGTTTCAATTAACCAGAAGAGCCGGGTGCAGCTGGGGCTGGGAGGGGAACGAGGGGGGGGGGAAGCGGTGAGAAACAGGGGAAGAGAAGGTCAGATGAGCGTTAGGAGATTATGTCATTATGTGGTGATTATGACCAGAGGACACTGCTTTCTTACGTCTGGTTGTATACATGCTGCACTACATCTGATATATTGAAAAGATCATCCTTTCCTGTGAAAATCACTTCATGCTCTTCGTGACAACTGTTACGGGATGTAGTGTGTCGCTTTGTGTTTTATTCTTTCGATGCTCATTTTAAGAAAAGTCTTCAGGGCAGCGGTTTGGATCCCACCCTAAGAATGTAGCGAACAAAAGTGGAATTATTTAAATCGCATTCTTATTATTTTATTTTGTTCAATTTTTAAAATTTTTTGCTCAGTAGTAGATAGTAACGAGCATTTCGACTACACGAGAGTCTGCCCTCTGTTAGCAGCTGGCCTGACAAGGTGCAGTCCTGTACTTGCTGTCTTATTCCCAGTTTGCAGAAAATCTTACGAACGAAATACCCTGATGCCTCCACCCTTAATCCTGTTTATCTTCCCGTCCTCAGGGATGGCAGTGAGGTCTTTCCAGGGAATTAACTCCGTCCTGGAGGTGGAGTGCTCTGGCGAGAGTCTGCCTGCTGATGTGGACATATTGACCATGTCCTTGTTCGCCTCCAGGACGCGAGAGTTCTACGCGTTCGTCAACCTGAAGACCAACGAGTGTTCCACTGCCGGACAGTTCAGCTCTTGTACGATCGATGAACGCAACTCACGACGGACACGGCTGAGCACGCTGGTGCTGGATCTGGGAGTCGATGAAGTGAGGTCGTACAGTTGTAACATCACCAGCCTGAAGGAGGGACGCTGGGTAAATGTAATTCTGTGGAGCGTCCAAGCCAGCAGAGACAGTAAGTGCCGACTAGCGTGATGACGTGCATGGCCCTAGCCGCTTCCGCTACAGATTATGGATATACACAGCCTTGTTTGTATCATTATACACGTACGGTATTAGGAACTAGTGTTTTTACAGCTTTTTCTCTATTCACTGCCCAGATCTGCGAGTCTGTTCAAAGAGGATACACTCCCTGTGTTTCCGCCTGATATGCATGCATTTCCTCTTTGTATAAGCACATATATTTGGACAACGATTAAAGATATTAGTAAACAGTATTAGAACATCATCCGTAATATTCAGACAGTAGCGAACGAACTAGGCCATTATTTCCATGGATTCGGAAATATGTTAGAGCGGGAAACTAGGCCCAGCGAACTTTACCCACGTAATTATTTATAGAACTGACCTTAGGTATATTGTCGCGATGAAGATTTTTTTCCGAGGTCATAACATTCATAGTGGCTTCCCTGTAAAGAACGTGAGGTGGGCAAACAGAAATTTTAAAAATCTCTATTCCTGTTACTGGCATACTTGTTTTGTTCGTCACGACAATCAACTACCGTGTCGTTATGTGTGGCCGCTGGCTGTAGTAGCATGAATGCGCAGAAACATTTGCGCAGTTCAAAACAGCTCACAGTCGTTACTCTGAACATATGCTGAGGAGGCAGAGGAAGGAACTTCTGTCTTTCGGATGCGTGCTACTAAGGTATCAAATTTCTCATTGGACCGTTTCGATGTCATAAAAGCGAACTTTGTGCTAAAGTGACCAGAAATTATATTTTTGACGCCGTCATCTATTTTATCCTAGCTGTAACCCCAGGTATTCGGCGTGTGAAGAATTAAAGAACAAATTAAAATCGGCTGCACCAGCACAATCTGGGGAATGTTCTGTGAGGCTTTATGCCTCAGTAAATATACTGCACTCGTTCTTGAGCAATACGAGAATAAATTCCGGTGTATCATAAACGTCAGTCCAAGCAATGAAGGGAAGTAACACCAGCTGCTTGGGGTTTCCTGTATACCAAACACACATCAACCCTCTGTACGTCTGAAATATGACTTTGCCCTGGTTGCTGACGGATACATACTGCTGGTTCATACCGTGTGTTCTAAGCTTGTGTTTGCGTGCGTGCGTGCGTATGTGCACCAGTGCTTGCCTCGGACGTGTTTAGAGCTCTGTAGTCCTGCGGCATAGCTTTGTGTGACGTATGTCTTGAATCGCTTGGCACCTGTTAAAAGCGCGGAACTGGAAGACAGTGAGTGAGCGAGTGCTTGAGTAAGTGGAGTGAGTCCAGAAGAAAGGACCATATAGTGTAAGACCACTGTGGAATGCTTAAAAAATGTTTACTTATTGTTTACAACTAATAGGGACCTGAAATACACAGGTCTGGACCTCTTGCCATTTCTAGATTGACGAGCGGTGCTATAGCTCAAAACACCTTGTTCCCATGTGCGTCATAAGCTCCCGCGCACATGGAGAGTAGGCTGACTTCCGGGAAACATTTCCATCCTGTACATCACGTGACCCACATACGGCAAATGAACGATCAGGGACTCTGGGATACTCATCCTGTTGGCTACCCTGTGCTACCCTGTGCTACCCTGTACTTCCCGCCTTGGGAAAATCATATCTCTTCGATCGGTTTGGCGAGGCATTCATCAATCACCTTTCATGTTGGCGTTCGCTCTTGTCAGAATCGATCTTGTTTTAGATGTTGTAATCAAATGATTCGGTCCTTTTATCTCACCGCGACATTTGTTTGTGCAGATAATGCAGTCTGCCTTTGGCCGAGTCCCTGCTCTCGCGCCCCCTCCCACCCTCACTTGCGTGCTTATGGGTGAGCATCCGCGCGTGCGAGCGGCCGTCCCGGTCTGTCAACTCGCTGTCTTTTCTCAGTTTCTTAAAGATTCCCTCCCGCCACATTGGAGACACTGCTTGCGGGAAAGGTGTGTCATGCCTTAGCGGTGTCCAAGTCACCAAGTTTCGACACTCCGTACAGTCCGTATAGTCCATGAAGTCCAGGCAGTCCATGTCTTTGATGAGCTCCCAAAGACTGCTGCATCCCAATAGAACGTACTGTATGTCAATGGATATTTTGTAACAGAACAACAAAAGGGCGACTCCATTGACCGTAAGAATATGGAGTCCTACTTCATTACCCATTTCGGTACCATGGGACCTACTGGACTCAACCTAAAACACTGACCCTCCCCCTCCCGTCCCTTAACCCCTTCACCCCTCCGTCTCTAACTTTTTCTCTCACCGACGCCCCCCCCCCCCTACCCGCGCTGTTTTCTCTTTCTCTTTCTCTCTCCCCCGCCCACTCTCCACCCCCACCCTTCCCTACCCCTTCCTACCCACCTTGCGATTGGCTGCCCCTCTTTTTAACCTTTCCTACTCACTGTCCCCTGGTCATTCTCCTGCTTTGCAGCCCACGCGCCACTTCTACTGCAGATAAGTCTTTTTCCTTTTCGTTTTTTCGTCGTTTGTGTGTCGTCCTGATGAAGGGGTAGTGCCCCGAAACATGTAGATTGTCTTCGTCTTTGTCCCTTTCTAGCTTGGTACAGTTCCCTTGTTTTAAATTTAATTTGGGGATATTTTGTACATCAATAGAACACACTGTACCTAAACATAACTCACTGTGCATCATTAGAACGTACTGTGCATCACAAGAACGCCTTGTTCGTCAATAAAGCACATTGTACTTCAATAGAACGCCTTCACGTTAATAGAACGCACTGTACATCAATAGAACTCATTGTACGTAAATAGAACGCACTTTATATCAATAGAAAACACTGTACGTCTAAAGAATGCATTGCACCTAGATAGAACACATGGTACGTCAATAAATTGCATTGTACATCAACAGAACACACTGTACGCCAATTAAAAATGTACTTCAATATATTACATTATACATCAGTAGAACGCACGGTAGGTCAATAGAACACAAGGACATTAATAGATTACACTGTACGTCAATGGAATAAACCGTACGTCAATAGAACACACTGTACGTTAATGGAATAAACCGTACGTCAATAGAACACACTGTACGTCAATGGAATAAACCGTACGTCAATAGAACACATTGTACGTCAATAGAACGTACCGCAAGTCACTAGAGCACACTGTACGTAAAACAGAACACACTGTACTTCGATAGAGCACACTGTATATCCACAGCGCACTGTTAATAACGAAATACCGACCGCAGATAAAACAATGTTGTCCATTATCTTCGGATAGCAATGTCATTTCCAAAAAGTCTCTCAATTCACAAGGAGGTTGCAAAACTCATAAAAATAATTGCGTGCATTATGACATTTTCTGCGGTTCCTCCAAGCTGGAGACATTTTGTACCTGTGTTAAAAGCCCTTGATTTTTGGTGGCTGTTAATGTCAGTTCCGCCCATTGTACCAGGAAGCTTCCCCCATTTTGTAACTGTGCATTCGATATTTGCTTGTGAGTCGAGGGGTGGGGGGGTCTCTTTGTCTTAACGTCCACAAGGGCTTTGCTGACACGGGAAGCAAGGTGTAAACAGCATCGCTGTGTGCTGCCGGCTGCTGATGTCGATCACTAACTCTGCACGTTCCCCCGCTCCGCCCACTCCGCCTTCTGGCTGGCCTGACGTGATTTGCACGCCACCCTCGTGTGCAGCCAAGCGTCCCGAGGTCCCTGGCCGCTGCTGCCGATCCCATCCCACGCGGCTGAAGTGGCCGAGTCCTGTGTGGTGTCGGCGACGTTGTTGCCTGGAGTTGTCTTCGGCGCCGCGCGTGCGTTCTGCTCACGTGGTCGCGCGGTGCGCGTGCGGAGCAACTACAGAGACGTGGATACTGGCGTGTGTGTGGCGTTGGAAGTTGAGTGGGGGTTGGGGGAAGGGGAGGCAGGGGATACTTGGAGCTTGAGAACGTTTGGTAATGGGCATAACAAACACGGATACATGGAGAGTGTGTGGTCGCGGGATAACAAACACGGATAGATAGAACATGTCTGATTATGGAGATAGAGATATCTGAAGCAAACATTTGGATGGATATTAGTAAAGGATTCTTGGAATGAAATTTCCGGTGCATTGAACAGTCATTTGTACGTAGATTAAGCTACGTCACGAGTATAATAGAGATGGATTAGCATCAGACTGAATTAACTTTATTAATCCTGAAAATCCTAGTTACATACAGTTATCTTTGTCCAGAAGACCATGGCTACACTCGGCGAACTTTTGTCCTGACGATACAGCTAACATTGTTGTAGGGTCTTTACACTTCTACACGGGAAGGAAGCTTTGCGTATAGTGTACAAACGCGAAGCGAACCTGTTTTGTAGAAACAGTATATGTACATGAGGAACCGGGTCGTCGGAAGGAACAGATGTGGAGGACAAAGCAAATCCACTGCGGTCGTTGAGATCATGCAGACCTGTCGGGGATACGAGAACGAAGTCCGCTGACGGGTAGCTTGTGCGGATCCAGGTAGTCCTGATGGACACCTAGCAAAGCACGGCGTGCAGTGTGTTCAAACCTTCACGGCAGTCTGGTGCGGTCGGGCCAGTCAGTTCTGAACGCAGTGGATGAGAAAAGAGTCGAGATGGAAGAACCAGTGCGAGAGTTGGGATGGACAGAAGGATCGACGCTTTTTTGTGTAATGGCATGTCTGCAGAAAACTCAGGCGGCCTCGTAGGGGGGAGGGAGAGCAGGGGAGCGAATGAAACAGGCCAAAGCATGGGGTAGGGGTGAGGGAAGAATGAAATCACACCGATAAATGGGTGAACATTATAGGCAGATCGAGTGTGTACAGCGCGAAACTGCGCGTTTGTAGAAAATCACACGTGCACATTTACGCGAAATGTATACGCGTTTCTTCATGGGGGAAAAGTGGTTTTTCGCTACAGATGTGAAGGTTTTGACCGCTGCGATACGGATAATGATAATAAGGAGGATGAGGAAGACCTTTCTTTCTCAAGCACAAACACTCGCGCTTACTGCTTGCGTACACAAACAGTGCACACACAGATACGCACGTCCGCGTGATGAACGTTTGTGGGAAAGTGACTGGGAGGAGTTCCATTTTGTTGACAGGTTTGTCTCCAAGCGTCAGTCACTTGTTCCTTTTCATTCTTTCTTTTTGACTGTGAGGAGGGTTACGAAAGGGCGTTCCAGCTGATCCATGGCGACAGGGGATGGAAATAATTGAGACATGGTGCTGACGATAAGGAATACAATAATTAAATAGTAACCACAAAGTCGTGTGCATAAATCTCCGTAGTCCTGAACACGAGAACCTGCAAGCTACATGCAAGATGTCGAGAATAAATTAGCAATGGCAGAACTCTAGCGGACCGCATATCATGCAACTTAAACAGTTAAAAAATTATCAACTGTCGTACTCCGCACCACGCGCCGTGCACTGGAGTTGCTACACACAAAACAAAGGCACATTTCAATCTCTGCACACAATGTCACGTGGTATCACAACTTGCTGTAAACGCTTCACGACCTGAGCGAGAACACGTAGCCTGAGGTAGGTAGGTAGGTTGGTTGATTGGTTGGTTGGTTGGTTCTATTCTTTTTTTCTTTTTTCTCTTTTCTCTGTCTCTCTCTAAGAAGGAAAGAAAAAGAAAAGCAAAAGTGATTTTGGTGACGGGAGGGGGGTTAAGAGATAGGAACTAAATAACTGTGAGTCCAAAACGCGAACGGAAAGCATATACACAGAATGCCGGTGTGGTCAAAGGAAATGGAATCAATTGGCTGGAACACGAAGGAAAATTGATATGGCCTCATCATACGCTAGACGAGCGGCCTAGCTAGTCGGCGGGAGGCAAGGAACAAGTCTTTGCACTTTCTTGCTGAGACGCCCACCCACTAGCGAGCGCTCGCCACTCGGGCTCCGCAAGGGCGAGGCAAGGGAAGCAACTCCGTGCGCTGCCATCAGCTCCTTCCTCTGACGGTGGTAACGGCTGCTGGCACAGGCAATGTGATCGCCGCGCAGTCATGGTTGTGACCGCTGCCCGGGCGATGGCCGCTCCACCACCAGGGATACTGCTACTGCTGTGTGCCTGCTGCTGGTTCGCTCTGGCAGCCAACGATGGTAAGTACCCGTAACATTTATCTTCCTTGTTTTCTCTTCTCATTTCTTCTTTCTGCAAAGACACTAACGCACGTCTCTCCCGCAGACGCGTGTGAGAACGTGCAGGAGTTTGCATGTTATCGGACACAATCTCGCATTTTAGGCCTTTGTTTGCGTCCACGACATGTGAGATGTAATTTTTTTTAAACTCATGCAGTTGGCTTTGCTTGGGCAACTGTTTAGCATGTAGAACGATTCTGTTGTTTACACAATTTTATTTACCTACGTTCAGGCAGTTTTTAACTTTCGTCGTGTCAAATGGGTTTTGCCGCAAAAGGATTAGCGATTTATATCTCTAAACATTATTTTGTGCGCCTAGTAGTTGTATTTTATCTTTTTTTTTACTCATAGGCACACACACACGAATCGTGCACCCACATGGCTTGTACACTCAAATGCGCGCATGCTTCACGTAACCTATACCATTTAGCTTGTAGCATTACGAGGAAAAATATACCCCACCCCACCCCACAATGCAGTTTCTTCTTATTACCGTCAGGAGATTTAGACAAAGGTGGATGCAGCCCCAACACCCGAGTAATGCAGTCTACTGCCCACCCTGGGCTTCTGAACGCATGTAGGAGAACATGACCCCTCCCAAACTTTTGGCTCAAACCCAGACCTACACTAAGTCCAGTCCACTGTATGACGTGAGGATGTTTGTGCACAGTGCACAGAAGAAGGGGGCAGCTGTTAATGATCCACCTTTCAAATCAATTCTCTTCGTCTCCGATGAGAAAGTAGTGTTCACTGCCTGGTGTCGATGGACGACAGCAACACGCGATGACTGGCAGCGGCGGGGACTCCACTTGTTAGCGCAGTTCGTGGTGGAGGTGCTCGGGGCAGATGAAGCCAATTAGTAGAGAAGCAAGCGGCGGAAGGCAGAGCGAAGCAAAATACCTTTATGTGCGCATCGATTTCGCGCAGCAGCACTTCCGGCCTGATCACGTGATCTCTTCCTGTCTGGAGGCCTCGCGGAGGTTGCTGGGCTGTAGGGACAAGAGTTTGGCCAATCAATTAATCGATCTGATGTGTACGTCACTTTCTGTTTGTCTTGTCCGTCCGTCAGGACGTCTGTCTAAATAAATATTTATGGCAGTGGAAATGAAAGAGATACTACTGGTTGACTCGTATTTGCAAAAGCAACGTCTTGAATGTTTTATTTTGACTGGGAAAGAGAACCTAAACTTGATAATTGCCAGTAATCCACAAGTCAAGTGAAGACTGCTGACGTCAGCATATGAACAAGAAGAGCGGTGGGGGGGGGTGGTGGTGGTGCAACACTGATGACATCATTAGCAATGAATACTGTTGGTGTGAAGACTGGTGGCACACCGCTCCGATCTGCAGTTTTTTCCGAGACAACAGGCAAAGTTTCTCGACATTTCGATCTTAATGATTGGCAAGAAACAGCATACACTGGTCTTTCTGACTGGAGACCGGAAGTCTGCTAATTCAGATGAGTGCCTTAGATGCAAGGATGGCAAAATTGTTTTGATACTGGTCCAAGATTGAGCAGCTCGTCTGTCGGTCCTGACGTAGCAATGGCGAAACTGCGCCTATAAAGATCGAGAACTGGCAACATGTTGCAAACACAAATCCGAGGACTAAAACGCTTACCACTGACCTTTGAATTACCAATATCATAGCAATGTTCTTGGTTAAGCGTTCCTTTTCTTGGTTAATAACTTAGGGTGAATATTTTACATGCGTGGCGTTTTTTGGTTTGTTTATTTGTTTTTGTAAACAGGCGCACTAAGCAGGCGCGAGATCTTTGTTTAGCTGACAAGTTAGAAACAGTTTCCAATGAAGGAACGTTTTGGTATCTAGCCGCATACACTGTTTTGCTTTATTTAGAAAATTAATTGCAATATATTGTAGACATGCGCTTTGATTCCTTCTCACCAGAATCCATTGAAATCTCCGTACATAAAAAAAATAAGTGCAAACTCTTCTGCCAGAGAAATTGATAAGGTTGGTATCGAGAAAGTGATTTCCATGCTCGAGTCTTGAAAAGTCTTGAACTACATGCTTTCGGGCGTGGCTCCACTTGCAAATGGCTTTATTCCATGAAACTGCTAGGTACACCGAGATGACATGTGTCATACACTGCACGCTCCCGCCGAATGGGGCGAGAGTTCAAGTCAGTAAACCGAGATGCGATCCAAAGTCGTCAGAGAAAGTCAGTCAAGGAAACTGATGAACAGGCAAACTTAGCCTTCTGGATTTGGTTCCTCCAGTCGCCATGGAAACCGCGCGTAAGGCACGCTGAAAGATAGAAAAAAAAAACCGAATAAAAGCTCCAAATTTGTCGGTATGTATCTTTGTTAGACTGACGCGTCAAATCCAAACTGTTGCTTTGAAATCGACAGATCTTTGTTTCAGTGTAATTATTTGTTAGAAGTTTAATCCACATCCTTAAGACTTTGAAATGTGGGTCACGTGACAGCTACTGTTTCTTCCAAAAGTAAATAGCTGTAGAAACATACCCATGTCCCGAAGCATTAAATATATTTGTTGTTGTTACTCAACAGAAATATTCTATAATTTAAGAAGCGGAATGTATGCTATATATTGCCGAGAATAGGAATTAACCACTCTTATTTGTTGGCGTTTATGAGAACATCCTCTTGATTTTCTTACGCAAGACATGCAGATAGTAGCATATAAATAGCATATAAATAGCACATGCCCGATGTAACAGTCTGTAATTACTAAACTATGGCTGATATATCTGTGCAAAAATGCATATTATTGTTTTCTGGCAGAGAGACCTTACCGACAGGTACCAAGGTTTAGTTTCCTGGTTACGCTGCATTGCATGGCCTCCCTGTATGCGAACATAGTGGAAGAACACAACGTTTGTCTAACATGGGCTGCGCTCTCAAGACTGCCATTCACTTGCTTGAAAATGCCCTAGAAGGGCTATTGATGCATTTCGAACAAATTGGTTGCAAATCAGATTTGTAGCCACAGCGCGGAAATTGCCAGCAGAAGAAGGCCAGCTTCTTTTTAACAAGGAAAAAAATCATTGCAGGATTTTTCTGCTGTTGCCTATTGCAGAGCCGGTTAGTTTGTCTTCCGCTGCAAGGAATGATATGGATTTGCCGAATGTCGACCTACACACACATACTAATGCACGCTAATATCGACAGATGTAGATCCTGCACTACTGTGCGGTCATGTACAATTTGTTTGATGTACACAGAAAGATTTTTTTAAAAAAATTCAGAGCAAAAGTCAAAGTAACAACTAATGTGGAAATTTTCATTCTGAGATTAACGCAGCGGAAGAAGATATGATTAGAAGACACAAAGAGATGTAATTGTTTTTACAAGAAAGCAGAAGTGCTTGAAAGAGGGACATGTGTAGTCAACAGTCTGGTTTTCATCAAAAGACAAAAGGATCAACAAAGACGGAGGAAGACGAAAAAAATCACCTCATTGGTAAAATGCGAAAATAAAGGAAGCAATGAAGGAATCAAGCAGCCACTGAGGCACCCAGACAACCAACCTAGCAACCAACAAATAGCGGTTGGCCCCACATCTGTACGTCGCGTGCCCGGTGAGACTGTTGCACTGCAAACTGAACACAGACACTATGCTCGCTAATTTCATGGCCGCCAGTCTGTACGTCGCGTGCACAGACACTATGCTCACCAGTTTCATGGCCCCACATCTGTACGCCGCATGGCTAGAGAGATGGCGGTGCTGCATATGAACACGGAGACCATGTTAACTGTTTTCATGGCCACCAATCTGTAAGTCGAGTGGCTAGAGAGATGGCGGTGCTGCAAATGAACACGGAGACCATGTTGGCTACTTTCATTGCGCCTGGGGTCAGTTTCACGAAATGGTCGCTGCCATTGATCGCGAGCGGCAATCGTGTTTGTCTTTCCTGCGCAGTGCTGGCAGGAAGCGTGGAATATGAAGAATGGAATGTTCAACCAGTCTCTCACCACGCTGATAGCGGCGGCGGGGGGTGGTGATGGTGGGGGGGGGGGCTGCCTTCTTTATGCTGTTCACTCTGTCGCTGGTAACCATTCTCCCTATCCCCCTTCTCCACTCGTCTAACCTCCCCCCCCCCCAAGCTGGACATTGGCTGGTGTTGGCGATGGTTTTTTTCTGGTTTAAGCACCACTTTTTTTTTTACCTACTATTGTTCATTCCCCACTGCCTTCTCTCTTTTCCTTTCAGTACCACTGCTCCTGTTGTGTTAGTGGTGTTGGCAGCAGTTGTCAGTACTGCTGGTAGAAAGTGAATGTGTATGTGGAACTGACGTCCCTACAACATTCGCCACTCCCCGTCACTACAGACTTTCAAACGTAACTTAAAAACTGTTCTTTTCCAAAAGTACCTTGACTGACGTCACGATTGCCTGTCTGCATTAACCTACAACTTCCTCTATTCTGATACTTTTCCACCCATCTGTGACTGAAGGACGATCTGTATCCCGACCTGTGTTTCGTTCATCTCTCCCTCTGTGTGTTTGCTGCGTTCATCTCTCCCTGTGTGTGTGTGTGTGTTTGTTTCCTTGTTTTCACTGAGTATGTGCCTCGTCCGCGCGAAGTGTGCATGAAATGTGTTATTACTGCTAATAGAAAGTAAATGTGTATGTTAGTGTTGCTGACAGAATCTAAATGTGTATGTTGGTGGTGCTGATAGAATGTGAGGTTGGATGTTGGTGTTGCTGCCAACTCTTGCTGCCATCACTGCGAGTACCGCTGCTGCTGCTGTCACTGCTGTTGTAGCTGTTGTTAGTGGCGTTGTTGACGGCCGACGCCTGTTTGCGATCTCATAAAATGAATTCCTTGCTATTAGTTTTCGTATCAGACGATGAGATTGCCAAGCTGTGTGTATTTCATGCAAAAAACTCAATATTTACATTGTAAAATAAGCAAGAAGTGTTGGGAGGTTTAATTTTGTAGGTGATTTCCAACGAATGCAGATGAACGAAAGCAGAAATACTGCTCACGTGCACACAGAGCGGAAGAGAGACGCGTTATGAACATATTACACTTTGTCAGACTCCAGGTACACCGAAACATCCAGGGACGTGCATATGCATGCCTAGTGCACACTGGTATTCGCACATACCAGAGAGAGTGAGGCAGGGAGGGGGGTAGGAAAGACAGCCAAGGCGCGAACGCAGGCACGCGCACAGCACGAGCTATCGCTCGTGCGTTGTGTGAGAAAGCGTGAAAACACTTGTCCTGCAACGCCGGTGACGTCTGCTGGCGCCAGTAGTTCTGACACGTCGGCCGCTGGCAGTCAATGCCGGTGCTGGTCGCAGCGATAGTGGACTGCATCTGCTTACCTCCGACTGCTTAGCTATCAGAAGCCAGCAAACGTGATTCAGTAATGCGATCCCTCATTAACGGCAGATTGCCGGCCCGTGTAGGGAGTAGGCAATACAGACAACTGCATGTCTCTTAAATAACGCATTGATTTCTTTTCTATAAACGGTTTGTGCCGTTTTTTGTTTGTGGTTTATAGTTTTATTATTACTTTTTTTTGCTTGTTTCAGCCACTAGCGATTTCCAACGAAGAATTTTGAAAATACGTCTTTACAGAACAGTGATAATATTTTAGAAATATTTTGTCTCACTTTCCTATCATGTGTAATAATGATGTATAAATAAATAACTGTAGTTTTCCGACGTTGTCGAACACCTTTCATATACATTACTGAAGTCGGTTCTGAAACAGTATTGTTGTACATGACGATGTGTTAAACACGACCTTTCAAGTTGTCTTGCTATCCTCCATCTTTCCTCCAGGAATGAGTGTACACGTGTTTCAAGGCCTGCCGGACGTTCTTGAAATCGAGTGTTCCGCCGAGCGACTGGACACGTATGCAGACGTCTTCACCATGTCGTTATTCTTGAGAAAGAACGACAAGATCTTGGCCTTCGCCAGCCCCAAGTCCCCTGACTGCACCACGTCCAGCTACTTCTCTGCGTGCGTCATCGACGCGGCTAACCCCCGCCAGTCGCGCCTCAAGACGCTGGTCGTGGACTTGCCGGACGAGCAAACCGAGCGCTTTGGCTGCAACGTCACGAGTCTTAATGCGCAGCGCCGTGTCGTCACCACCTCCTGGTCGCTTGACGTCAGAAAGGAGAGTGAGTAGAAAACAGGGGCATTGTCAGGGGACGAGAGCCGTCTGCAAGCAGTGAAGACTACTCACTTGATTTGTTACCTGACACGCCGTACGCATTGTGTCGTCGCGATCGACTATTACCTTTTTCGCTCTCCATTTTCTTCAGTCATTCTCTCCTCTCTCCCTCCTCTCTCCCTCCTCTCTCCCTCCTCTCTGATCTCTCTCTCTGATCTCTCTCTCTCTCTCATTTTTTCACTTAAGGCGTGTAACGGGAAATGCATTTCTTTGTGTTTGTCTTTTCTTTTTGTTATTGTCTGTCAACATGCTTGCCACTCAAATGTTTCAGCTCATCTGCTTTTCTATTTGCCTGTCAGTTTTCCCTACAATCTGTTTCTCTAAGCCCACCCACCCACTCAGCCCCCCCCCCCCAGCACGCAATTAGACGTGTTTTATAACCAAATCTCCCCTTATTTTTAGTATGTTAAGTAACCAGAAAACACGCTGTGTACAAACTGCGGTCAGTGCAACTACTTATTCGGGTACAGGATTTTCCATCACTCGAAAAACTAGTGTTTTCCGACAACAATGGGAAATGAATACCTGGATTTGTCACCAAAGCTAGGGGTTGCAGTGTCTTGTTTTTTAAGAGAAATGTAAAATCAGACAAGACGGTTCTGGGGAGTTGACAACAGTCGACCCGTTGCGTTATATAGCTTTTGGAAAATGTCCTTGGATGTCGGGGCTAGCGATGTGTGGGGAGAGAATGCAGCGACAAGACAAGGAATGTTTCTGACTCAGTTGTCCTGTTGTTTTTTGTCTGTTTGCGTGTTGTGCCCACCCTCTACCCCCCGCCCCACATATACGTATTGCAAACCATATTTCCCCCACCCCCACCCCCCACCTTGTCTTTCAACGTGAAGACTTGCAGAGCAGACTTGTGGATGATGACATTGCTGATTTCCCCTTAGATCACCGAAAAACATTTGCTGTCAAATGTACTTGACATTTTTAGCAAGTAGTTCAAGAAAAATGAACGAGCATGCCAGCCAAACTGACTACAGATCAATTGACAGACCACAACTCTTGTTCTGTGTAATTCATGACTGCGCATGCGCTTATCACTTTATAACTACGCATTGACAAGTGTTGCAATACAAAGCCTGTCGCTGATGCTTTTACTTTTGTCTTGCTCATAATTACACTTATTTTCTTGTCATCTGGTGCCGATCGATATTTAACTGGTCTCACGGAAGGTTTGTTCTCTGGCTTGTCCTTCTGTCTTCCTTTCTCATGTTCTATCGTCTGTGGCGTCCGCTGGAGCAGTCTAGAAAGGTTTAAGTGCAGAGTGTGTTAGTACAGACCGCTATAAAACAGCGTAGTTAGGAAAGGTTGCTGTTAGTATAGAGCATTGTTAGCATAGGTCGCTGTTATGCCACTGTTAGTATAGAGCGTGGTTGGTATAGCGTTATTGTTACCACAGAGCTTTGTTAGGTTAGGGCGCTGTTACCATAGAGCGCGGTTAATATAGAGTGTTGTTAGTATAGTGTGTGGTTGATATAGGGCGCTGTTAGTAAAGTATGTGGTTGATATAGGGCACTGTTAGTACAGAAAGTGGTTGGCATAGACCATTGTTAGTACAGAAAGTGGTTGGCATAGGGCATTGTTAGTATAGAACGTGGTTAGTTTAGGGAGAAATTAGTATAGTATGGGGTTGATATAGGGCGCTGTTAGTACAGAAAGTGGTTGGCATAGAGCATTGTTAGCGCAGAAAGTGCTTGGCATAGAGCATTGTTAGTACAGAAAGTGGTTGGCATAGACCATTGTTAGTACAGAAAGTGGTTGGCATAGGGCATTGTTAGTATAGAACGTGGTTAGTTTAGGGAGCATTTAGTATAGTATGGGGTTGATATAGGGCGCTGTTAGTACAGAAAGTGGTTGGCATAGAGCATTGTTAGTACAGAAAGTGGTTGGCATAGAGCATTGTTAGTACAGAAAGTGGTTGGCATAGAGCATTGTTAGCGCAGAAAGTGGTTGGCATAGAGCATTGTTAGCGCAGAAAGTGCTTGGCATAGAGCATTGTTAGCGCAGAAAGTGCTTGGCATAGAGCATTGTTAGCGCAGAAAGTGCTTGGCATAGAGCATTGTTAGTACAGAAAGTGGTTAGTTTAGGGCGCTATTAGCATAGAGCGTGATTAGTATAGGGCCATGTTAGTATAGTGTGTGATTGGTATAGAGCCATGTTAGTATAGCTTGTGATTGGTATAGAGCCCTGTTAGTACAGAGCGTGTTTGGTACACAGAATACAGCCCCTCTTCCTTCCGCCTCCTACTTGACCTCTAAGGAAGAGGCTTTCCTAAGGGAGGCAAGCGGTGGGTTCCTGATGAATAGGCCCTCGCACGCAATCCAAGTCTTACTAAGACACGGGGGACAACTCTCGGCTGGCAGTCTTTATCAGACAGATCATCTCTATTGATTGTGTAGATCAGCAGTCTACCTTGGGGGTCGTCCTGTCTTCCAACGAATTCACCGACAGTCCAATTTTGGTCCCGGCAGCCGAGTTCACTCAAAGTTCTGTTGAAAATGTAATTTCTTGCCTAGGGACTTGCTTTTAATTGGCCTGTGTCATCACCTGTTCAGTAGTCACAAGTCTACTGTATGACCTAGACCCCCAAAAAGATAAAGCTTTAACATTTAATCCGAAGCTTTAGAATCTAAAGCTTGAAGCATAAAACGTATCAAAAATATATCAAATCATGTCCAAATATGAATACATGTATATACATATATCACAACATACTTCAAACAGATGTACAGTGCATGCCTATCTATAAAGCACTCCATCAGAAAAATTTCTTCTCTACGTATCTGGACTTTAACCAAAGGATTGCAGAAAAAATATTCTTTTAATATTTGTTTCATGTGATTTCCCTAGTAATGGGAAATCTTATTCAAATATTTTTCCTGTAGAAGTATTATATCAAAACTTGTTCCATTATAATCATCTGTTTGCTAAAAGCTTCACAAGAAAACTTCTATAAAGAATGTTGTGTCAGACTGCCTTATTCAGCTGCCAAGGTTTGCTGAAAGTTTCTTTAAAATGTTTCTTTTATGATTTGAATTAAGTAGCTTGTAAGGTGAGTGGCAGATGTATTTAGATGTATACATAAAATATTGTCCCCCGGACACTTAGACGTGAAAAGCGAGTAACAATCAAATGGATGAATAGATGGATGGACGGATGGATGGACGGATGGATGGATGGATGGGTAGGTAGATCAATAATAAGACAGACACACGGACAGAGTAATTGGAAATTTGTCTTTGCATAAAAGCATGTCTCTTGATAAATTGTCTCGGTGAGTCGTTAAATTCAATTAATGTTGTTAAAGAATATGAAATTTCTTTCTCTGTGCGGGTGCACACACGCACGCGCTCACACACACACACACCATACTGTATTCAAGCATTTATCTATCATACTTAGGGGAGCGCTGTTCACTTCCAAACCACAATTTCTCAGTACACATTACCAGACGCAATTTCCAAGGGTATCGTATGACTGCAAATGTCTCCGGACGCTAATGCACGCGAGCATTGTGCAAGCCGCCATTAATCTGCAACCCTCCCCTCCTGCTGACATCGCGGCACCTCCGCGTTACGCACTTTCCCGGAAGTGACGCTTCAGCGGGAGCCGTTCCGCTGGCTGCCTGGCTGTAAACGTCCTGTGCGCGCGCTGATGGAGGCTTATCGATCGTTGTCGTTTAGGTCAGCTAGGTCGTCAACATGTCTGTTGCCATAAGACGAAGCTAAACACAGACTTTCAGACGATGGTGCCAACATTTCTCCCAACAGGTGGCGGAGATAGAGCGCGATAGTGTTATCACAAGAGGACGATCTTTAAAAAAAAACGGCACGCGATAAAAGCAACAATGACGAGCAGAGCAGCATCAAACGTTCTCGTACAGACAAAATTTATCATCCAGATGTTCTGTCAGAGTCGCTTTTCAAGACGTTTAAGTGCAAATCTTGTTCCATCTATAAAGATTATTTGACGATGTCTGTCTGCAGTGTAGACGATAAGAGCGATTTTACTATCGCGTCAAGGTTATTGGAACGAACAGTTGTCTGTCCGTGGCGCAGCAGCAACAGTAGGTAGCTCCCCTTATAACATCGGAGCACTTGGAGATCAGAGTGGCTGAAAACGTTCAGTTTCAGTGCAGCTGTGATCATTCATACGCCATTATGATTCTAATCCTTTCATAAAGGTCTAACTGTTTCTCTGCCTGCTTGTCTGTCTGTCTTTCTTCTTGCTAATTGCTTTACTTCATTCTTTCTGTCATTCTTTTTACCAGTTCTCCTCCCTCCTTCTTGTACCATCTGAAATATAAACAGTGGACGAAACTAAATTGTTTACTTTGTTACAACAAATACAATTACCGACGCTTAATAAAATAACTTTAAATATGGAAGCTTTTTAAGAGCAGCTTTTTTGAAGTGGAGAAATGGGAATTTTGCTCACATTACCATCCCGCAAGGACTGTTTCTGGTATGTGGTATTTAGGATGTACGATGTTGAACCTTTCATCCTCCCAGTTTCCTCCCACTAACGCAGTATTCAATACCTAAGGGTCACAGGTGGCACGAGCCTCCATAAGGTTTGGAATAAGTGACAGATCGTTGAGGCGATACGATATATTCATCCAGTTATTCCTGCGCACTTGTCCTGCTTACAAAATACCTTAGTAGCATTACGCAGAGTCTTTCCAATCACTGTTTCTCTCTCTCTCTCCATACAGCCATACAGTACCGCCAAAGTCAATTTGACTCCTGTGGAATGTGTTCGTGCAGTATTTCTAAAGTCAGCTTTTCTGGCGCGTGGTCTGTGGCTAGCTGAAAACGTTTTTTGTAAAAGGCCCGGTAAGGAATCCCAGAAATAGTTAAACACTTTCCATAAAAACGATATTTACTTTCTTTCTCCTGTCTTCCTAACACCTCAGCTCTTTTTTCTGTCACCTGAGGCGTATGAAACACTCATGATGGCTGCGTTTCCAGAAGCCGGGGCCTGTGTACTATATCAGCGAATAGCTACCGCGTGATTCTCGTTTCCTAAGATACTGTAACATTTTTCAGTACTGCTCTTATCAGCACCTTGTATTTTTCAATGACAACAATAATTGATGACTTACATTGGTCTTCTTTACGATAGATTAATATGTACTTCACCTGTAAAATGAGCATAGAAATATTTGTTTTGCTAAGCTGCTCATGCATGCAGTAACCAATATATGCATCTGCGAAACTGTTTCACAAATGTGCTGCGCTATGGTAATTTTTTTTTCTTTTTTACTGCGTGGGATGACGCGCATTGTATGACCAATTCACAATATATATTTCATAAACGTGAAAGGTTTAGGATATGGTCTAGTTTGTGCAAGGAATAATATAAATAAAAACCATATTGTTTTCACACGTTTTCTTGCATTATCAGAATAGATTTCCCTGTCTCGTTGTCTTACGCCAACGAAAGAGAGGCAACTCAAGAATAGGACAATTCAATCTGGCGAAGGCAGGTATAAACAACTGCGCTGAGCTAGATGTTGGTGTCAGGGGAAATCACTCACAAGCCTAAGAATGTCCCTGCTGGAGTTACTTGCCTGTCGGGCACGCGCCGGCACATTTGTTGTCGGAGCTCCTGGTGGCCAGGATGCATCTTCCACGAAGGCAATGGACAGGCCATCTGCAAAGGCCCTTTATTATGTTCGTCATATCCAACGTCGTCTTTCTGTCAACGTATGCACAACGGAATGGTAAGTCTTTTTTTGTAATGTCATTGCTCACTTTGCCTCCGTGTGTGTAGGTAGAGGTTTTTCTGTCATGGCTGTCCCTGCATCTCGCCGCGCGGCCATTGTCATACAAGCGCATGAGTTTCAGGAGGTGTCGCTCCCTTTTCCACCCCCCCCCCATCAAACCTCCAGCATCACGCGAATTCCCCCATTGTCTGAGAGACCTGTTAGCTGGCAATGGAGTGGCGCGTGATGGCTCCAAGTCCTTTCCAGCAGAATGTTGCCATAGGTACAGTGAAGGGAGAGACGTGGGAAGTTCATGTGGAATGAAGTCTGTTTAATGTGCACGCGTACCTCGCGGTAACCAGGATGTATATTGTTAGTACAGACCCGACCTTTCAGCTTGAAATCACAAACCAAGGACAAAATGCCTGGACGCTTTCAGAGTAATGATTTCTTATTGACATAGCTGCTGGTGCGTGTTTTGCTGTCTGTTTGCTCTTTGAGGAATTACTAAGTCCATTGTGCACTGGACTATGGCAGACAGCCCTGTCTATCTTTTGGCTACCCCCCCCACCCCCGTCAGATGCTTTTTGTTGCCTGCTTCAGAGCGGGTTAGTCGTACGCAACCACACACAAGCCATGCATGTAGCATGCACGCTAACACACAGCTGTGCACACTAGAAAAAGACATGGAGACAGCTGTCAAGACAACATGGCAAGACGTCTGTGAAAATGCCAAGAGGCCATGGTAAGCCACCTGCTGAATTCATTTGTGCAAAAAAGACAAAAACTGCTTTCAAGCTGTATTACCACCTTATTGATTATTGTTGTTATGGAAGCAAGCAAACAAGAAAATCCCCAGCCTGTTCTGTGAAAATTAAAAGAACCAAAACAAAGTAAATCAGATATCTAGATACACGAGCGCGGGCAGAGAGGCGCGCGCACATACGTTTCAAATAGCCGGTTGCTCAAACAACGTGCCTTGGGCTCAAGTAGTCGTTATTAAAGAATATAGATTTTTAACTTTTTTCGGCTTTTGCTCTGCGGCTGTATGATGTGCTGTGCAACTTGAATTTTTTTGGTGCCCTGGGGCGGAAGGATTCACCGCGCCATGCCCTCAGTCTGGTGTCAGGGTAAAGCTGTTTATCTCGGAGATACCGGAAGTGATAAGATCTTGTGAGCTGCTGTAGGAAAAGCTTGTGCAACAACGTCTTTTCGTGAGTGTCCTGTAGTCGAGCAGCCATCGAAGTGGCCAATGCTTTTTGGACAGCTGTCTCAAGACATGAACGCTTCAAGAATTGAATCAACATGTCTTCCCCTAGCAACAATATTAGCGTACCACCAATTAAAATAGCGGAAATTTAATGTCGTCCAATGGTAATTTTCTATATGCAATTGAATTGTGACTTAAAAGATTGGGCCAGGGTATATATTCATGGATCTTTCTGCTGGGAGCACACACGTGGATTATAAAATAACGGAGTGTCAAACTTTCTGGATAGGCACTGCAACAATGCAGAGGACGAGAGTAGGGAAGCAATGTAGTATGAGGAGGAAGATCTAACACTGGTAGTCAATGCATATATACAGTATCTGTATTCGGTATGTGGGTATATTCAGGTAATGTGCATATATTATTCATTTTAGTTTCGCTCTAGTTCGGTCACAGATGCAGCGAGTAATCATTTAACGCGTCCAGACGGTGTTCTTGTTGTGACTCCACGCTGGGGGAGCTAGACAAAACTATTTATGATGTGACGCTGGGGGGAGGGTGTAGACAAAATTATTTGTGACGTTACGTTTTCGGAGAGCTAAAGGAAAATATGTGACGTTATATGGTGGAAGCTAAAGAAATGTACGTGACGTTGCACTGCTGCAGGTAGAGAAAAACGAAACGTGTCTTGTCTTTTTTCAGGAATGACCGTTGCCCCCTTCAGGGGAATGCATAATGTGCTGGAGGTGACGTGTTCCGGAAGTAACCTTCAGTCGGATACTGAAGTGATCATGATGTCGCTGTTCACCACCAGAGAGCCCAAGACGCTGGCATTTGCCTTCGTCCAAAGGCTGGAATGTCTGACGGCCTTGACCTTCTCTGCCTGTGTCATCGACCAGCGTGACTCGCGCAGCACGCAACTGCGCAGCCTCGTTCTGGACTTGCGAGAAGGGATGTCCCGAGAGTACGGGTGCAACTTGACTGTGAGCTCTGGTCGCGAGGTGAAGTTTATCACCTGGACAATTGTAGCCAATAGCAGACGTAAGTCCTGTAGCGTCCTCCGGTGCGCTCGCCCCCTCCCCTCACCACACCCCCATTACAGTAGACGGGCTGTGTTCTGGGAATTATGTTCTTGTTCTTGTGTCCGTGCGCCAGACGGGGTTCTTACAGCCACTGACGGCGTCACAGCGGTGTTGTTGGTGTGGTCTTAGAGACCGGAAGACGCCACGGATATAAAACAACAGAAATCCAAAGATGCTGGTGCCAACGAGTGCTTTTGATGGTCAATAGAGCAAATGGGGAAAAGAAGTGCATGCACATATTCATTCATGTATTGTTTCACATTTATTTAGCGACATCCCGTACCTGTCCTGTACAGCATGTACCTGCCTCTCAATTCATGAAAACGTACATTTAAAGTTTGGAAACGTGAAAAGTGTTCATGCACCCGATTGATTCACTGGCCTGCCATTTTCAAACATGTCTTTAGCAGACATCTGTTGAACGTTTTTCACATTTTATGTGCATCCATTCAAGGACGCGCAGTTTAGACCTTCGATGAGGAATCGAACAATTCGTGTGTAATAGGACTCACTCACTCACTCACTCACTCACTCACTCACTCACTCACTCATGCACACACATTCCCAAATCCATGAGTATGAAAAGAATACATGTGGTGGCGAACATGCATAGATACAGTCATGTGACCTTCAGTATCGTTTGTATCAGTAATGAAGAAAGACACCGGGCTCTAAACTGCTCGGTCTGTGTTCATGCCTTGCTGATGCTGTTATTGTAATGGTGCTAGTCTGCAAGATACGTTTTCGCGATCAGCATTCAAGCGGGGGGTTCGGGAACTATCGGGAATGTCTCTAAAATATTGGTCATGGCAGGAAGTATTTATAACGCGACTCAGCAGGCGTCGGGACGAAATCAAAAGAATTTAAATTTTCCTTCCTTCCTTCCTTATTTTGGGCTGTTATCTGTTTACTAACCACTTACTTCGTACGAGGAAGAAAAAATGGAATGTAAGGGTGGAAAACATTTGCGCTAATCTGGGATTTCCACAAAACTGTCGGCGTGACAAGCGGGAATCAGAGCAGCATGGCATGTCTTCCAAATGCTGCCTGTTTTAGAAAACTGGATGTAGGAGTTGCTCTGCTTTTTTTGACACGATATACTGGCGGCTTTTTTGTCTCTCTCGCGGAAGGGCGGGTCGATACAGCGGGAACGGTACAGTCACGACTTATATTTTTAGTTCTCTCTTTCGGGTTCTTGAGTGTGCATGCACAGTTTTTCTTTGTCCTCCCAACTCTTCTTTTTCTTTCATTCTTTATCAGGATGTTATGTCATTGTTTCTCTTTCTTTATTATACTGACTTGCAGTAAATAAAAATAGCTATTAGGGTTTTTTTTCAAAAAGAAATGTTTGTCTATTCTGATATCGCAGGCGTGAGTTTTTAAAATTCATTTTCCCCCATAAGATACAGTCGTTGTCCCTGATGTCGGAGGCCTGTGATGACAAGTTTAGTTGTCAGTAGCGCATAGAGCTTTGCTGATGAGCTCCCTTTGTTTCTTTCAGCATTACTCCCCCGTCTGCTTGTTGGATTTACGTTGTAAAGTGTCCACAAAGACTTACAATTGGGTGTCAATTAGCATAAAATGTATGGGAATATTTGACATAAAAACGTCTTTTTACAAGTGAGTTTATTAAGCAAAAATATTATTGCGCCTTAATGACACCGGAGAGAGAGAGAGAGAGAGAGAGTTGGTGGAAGTATAGTTTGGTGAAATGACGGAGGGACAGTCGTGTGTTAAGCGAAAAGCGGGAAGAGAGAAATGCAGGGAAGGGAGACAGTCAATCCGTTTGTGAAAAGTCGATGCGCTCAACGCAGGTGTGAATTAAAGATTCCTCACTTCCTGCACGCGAGCGCGGCATGCACTGGCATACATGTGCGTCTGCGTGTTGTGTATCCGTGCGCGAGCACACTTCATTTAGGTACTTGTGCTTGTGGCGGCCCATCCTTTTCTATAAAGACACTGTCAGCAGACAGAGACAGCGAGAAAGCAAGCTTCGTCTTATTTTGATAAGGTTGAAACGCCAAGAGTAGAAATTCTTCAAAATATTTAATCACAAAGGTTCTATTGACATTCTCCCTCCCCACACACCCTACTTCGAAGACTTTGCTGATCGCGATTCTCCACTTTAAATATTCGCGCCACGAACTTTATACTTGTTCATTGCTGACACACTGCGTTGTTTAATGCGCGCAAAGTGCTGCTAGTGAAAGTAATATTAATACAAAAACGTGGCTATTGCTACGCCAGTGCAACAAGTTGAGGAAAACAATGACGCTCAAACAGATGATTCGATGTTTGTCAATAACCCTGCTTGCTGAAATTTCTATGCGATTACTTTACTGTGATGTTACCTTATAAGTTTCGTGTTACATCATGACGTATTTACATTTGTTTTGTTGCTGTAAGCCTTCTGGGTACATGTGGCAGCAAAAGAATTAACGTGTTCATATGATCTTTTCTAGTCAAGATTTTTGCTTAACTGTGGCTTGTCGTCACATGACCCGACGGTGCGGCCAGTGTCTCTTGCAGGCACCTTCCCCACGTTTCACCCTCCCCCACCCTCGCCCTCCCCCCCACCCGCCCCTGTACGTTGACTGGACTGGGCGCTCAGCCCGTACCTATCATGTCTACAAGCCGCGGTAATCCGATTTGAAGAATAGCATTACAATGCGGCGTCTACCGCGAAGGGGACGCAATTCCGTGTTCCCGAATGAGCGCTATCGCCAGGGGAGACAACAGCCCGCTGTACCCAATCATTTTCGACAAGCGTGAAAGAAGACCCGTGGGTGCGTTTCCCCGCGCAACCACTTCTCTTCCAACATGGCGGACGTGCGGTGGCGACGTCTGACGGACTCCGGTGTTCTGGTGTTTCTGCTGCTGGTGGTTCTGACTGCGCGCGTGCACAACGTGCAGGCCTCCAATGGTGAGTTGCCTTACTTTCTGCACAGTAGACCTTCTTAGTGATTTTGCACAAAGTACATGTTTCTGTAGCACTATGTTCGCGATGTTTCTCTGACTTTGTCTTGCTGCCACAATTCTTCTGCGAACGTAAAAGCGGTTCCATGAAACCTCGCAGTTTAAGCCTCTGTGTAGGAGACATTATCCGGCCATTGGGCGTGCAAAGTGCCACTGGAGCACAAAGAAATTCCTTCCAGGCCTCACAGAGCTAGCGACCATTAAAGGCTGAAAGGCTTCCATCAGATAAGTACGAACGCCGAGAAGCAGTTTAGCTCTGTGGTCCTATCCCATCAGCCACCGCAGCGTCTGGGCGGAGAATTCTCGCTTTGCTGCTCAAGTACGAAAGGTGGGTGGGAGGGTATGGAGGGGGAAAGAAGCAGTAGAAGGTGGGGGTGGGTGGGCGGGAGGCAGTTTCAGGGAATTGAAAATTGCATGGATTTCAGGATATTGACAACTTGAACACGTCTCTTGTGGAGAGCTGTGTCAGCGGACTCTCCTTTTGTTCCATCTTGTCCGTTCCTTGTCGACATTCGCTGACAGGAGAATCAAGAACGTAGAGAGGAATTGAACAGTGCCCGTGCTCTTGGAAACAGAACAAATAACATTTAAGGTCAGCGGAAATTTCAGCGCCGTGATTGATAGCGGACAAGCGGGCGATAGAATTTCTCCAATAGATGAAACATGCTAATTAGAAAGCACAGCAAATACTTGGGGCAGTGTGACACACCTGTGTGTGGCTGACGGCAAGCTGCATTCAAAATACTTTGTACAGCGCCAGGCAGAGGTCACGGGTTATTGTGACTGTCCATTGTGCATCACATATTTTGTTAGTTACAAATTTTTAAAACTTGCAGAATTTTTTTTTAATCGGATATATGCAGGCGGATTGGCAGGGCCTTTGTGGTCAATGTGTCTTGAAGGGGCTCTGCATCAAACAAGAGCGAGATCTAATTATAAGTTTGAAAAACGACTGTCGGAAGAAATGATTGGCGACAAGTTGATGTGAAAGATTGAAGACCACGCAAAAGCAGTTATCGACTGCCCGAGAGTTCTTAGAATCTCGGCTTTATCCCCAGCATTTACAGGTCACAGGAAAATTTCTGGCCAACAAATCTCTTGAAGGTAAGGGCAAAAAAAATCCTCATGCGTTGGCTGGCTTGTCATGTATTCTTACTGTGCGCCATTGCGCTTATAACAGCAGCTTACTCACAAACTGGAAGGCGGGACAGGTGTGCGTATGTCAGTCTATTTAAACGCGGGTTGAAAATTTCCTATGAATACTTCTCTGGCCAAAATGTGCATTTATATGAATGTGTCTTCTAGATACGTAAGCGTTAGTCTGCAAATACCTTTCCTGGTCTGTAGAATAATTTTATTTCCGGGAAACTCTCTCCATGTGGAGAAAACAACCGCACGCTAAAACAATCTAGAACGGTGCCAAAACATTCAGATCACGATTAGAGTAACTTTCCGGAACTGGGCGAAAATTCCCAGAACACGATGGAATTTTCCAAACAGAATGAGAATCCCGCAGACCTGAAATACACTTGTAGGTTTCAGCAACATCTATCACATAGCAGAAATTTCAACGTGACAGAACTTTACAGAACATGGTTGAAGTTGTTTTCAAAAATGCAGAAACGTTTGGAAAAGAATGCAATGTACGATACATTCTGGATGTTTCCAGACGACTTGATTGGTGTCTAGTCCTGAGACACTCGTTAGCTCTGCAGCGCTGCATTCTGTATTAGAAATTTGTGGAATGGCGTAGAAATTCCTAGAACCTGACGACAATTCTCCAATGTGTCGTGACAGTCAGACAGTTGAGAAACACAGTGGTAACTTCTGAAAACCTAGACCGGAGGCTAATGTTTTGAAATGTGGATGTGGTTTCCAGTGCTAGGCAGCACTTTGCGTAAAATACAGTACTTTCCGTTAAAAATAGAAAACAGACTGCATTTAATAGAATGCTCCTGCAGCTGTAAGAATACCTGGAAGCCAAGACAAACAGTCGTGCATTGGTAGGGACTCTTGTGAAAAAGTTCGACAGATTCGAGAAATTTCACAAAAAGTAGACTTTTATCACTACACCAAGGGAGCTTACTTCATCGTAGGCGTCAACACAGTAGCTGTTTACAATAGGAGAGAGGAATATAGTAGGAAGCACATAGCCAGCGGATTCTGTTCAGGCCGGCACTCTCGAGCGGGACATTTGAAGACTTGACCAGCGGTCCCTCCAGAAGTGATTCGCTTCGTAGGAGATGAGGGAGTGTGACGAGGGACTAGGCCAAAGGGCCGTCTTCCTACACGTCCCATGACAACCAGACCGGCAACGATCGGGGATGGAAGAACCTCGATACGGTAGGCCACCTCGATCTTACGCATTGCAGCGAGCAGAGGGGAAATCCGGATCGGGAGTAGCGGATATGTAGCAGGTGTGTAGCGGGTATGTAGCGGGTGGAACAGTATGCCCTTCTGCAGGAGGGTCTTTATGACTGGATAGAACTGCTCCTGGATCTGTTCAGGCGAGGTCTGGCTTGCTATCAGACTGAAGCGGGGAGGCAGCGGGGTGCAGGGTTAAAGTCATCTGTAGGGAGGGGGCTAGTCATTCAGTAACAATGCGATTGAGTCCAGCAAACAGCAAAGTACGGGTTAAAAGCAATAGGAGCGTTTAGCCTTCAGGCTATTACACAGAAACAAGTCGGAGTCTGCTGTTGCCACCACGTCCGGTGCTAACTGCTAACCTGGTTGACATTCAGCCAAAACGTTGAGCTTGTTCTGCTCTAGTGACGTTCCTCTAGTCGGTGTGAGCAGAGTGGATTACTCCACAGTAGGGACAGTGGACAGCCGAATGTAAAACTAGACACATCCGATACAATAAAGTCAGAAAAAATATATCCGGTTTCAAAACAAAGGCTTCCATAAAATTGATCTTCGTTAGAAGGGTTGGTTTACTTCCACCTGATGTGGATGGTTGGAGTTTGACGTCAGGTAAACAGCTCGTGTTGACGGAGATGAGTTGTGTCTAGGCTACATCTCAGTATAGCTCATCTGGTCATCTAATGACGCGGGTTGGCCAGGAGGCCTCCCTACAGGCCGGTTGTCAAGCGCCAAGCCTCTCTTGTGTCAAACTGGAACTTTCATGAGCAAGATTTAATACTTGCATGCAGTCAGGTTACTAAGTGAAAGCCAGAGACAAAGTGGCAACTGCCTAGTATTAGACCTTCGTGTTCGATGTCTTTTGGAATGGTTTGTAACTTTAAATTTCGTCTTGTGCAGGTCTTATAGTTTTTCTCATTGTAAAACCAGGGAAATTACTCCCTTCTGTCTATACCGTTTAACCCATGGGCAATCACACAGCAGAAGCTGTTACCATCCGTCTTCCCTCAGCCGGTAAGCAGACGGGTGGCCTCGTGAACCCCCTACTTCCTGTTTGGCAGATAGCAAGCAGACACTGCGCATGTGCGGAAACTAATACGAAAAAGGTCCATTGACACTCTTCACATCCCGCCACCCAGGCGCGAAGTACGCAATTGATGGAGCCCAGAAAGTGACCCCTCGGGTCATAAATATTTGAGATTACCACGTGACTACCAAATCTAATAAAGACTGGCCCCACCTTGGCTGGTCCTTTCTAACTTGTGAAATAGAAGCAGTGCTTTTAGAAATTTACACAAGTAAACAAAAATAGCGCGGCAAGAACGTACACAAGTAAAAAGGAATTGTTTGGTTATATATGTACGTTAGTTAAAAGAGACAGACAGAGACAGACATACAGAGACAGACAGAGAGACTGGTGTATTAAAAATAGATACACATTTGATTTTCGGGATTTACTCGAAACACACGTTCCTTCTTTTCGCAAACGGACATGGTGTCTTCTTGTTCTGTGACATGGCATCGCAGTCATAATAAAGGATTGCAGTCGTAGGATCGCAGTCATAATAAAGGATTGCAGTCATAGGATCGCAGTCATAATAAAGGATTGCAGTCATTGGATCGCAGTCGTAATATATGATTGCAGTCGTAGGATCGCAGTCATAATAAAGGATTGCAGTCATAGGATCGCAGTCATAATAAAGGATTGCAGTCGTAGGATCGCAGTCATAATAAAGGATTGCAATCATAGGATCGCAGTCATAATAAAGGATTGCAGTCGTATGATCGCAGTCATAATAAAGGATTGCAGTAATAGGATCGCAGTTTGCAGTAATAGGATCGCAGTTTGCAGTCATAGGATCACAGTCATAATAAAGGATTGCAGTCATAAAAATACCCTTGTACTTATGCATCACTCAAATTGAGGAGTTCTCAACAACGGACAAATCGCACTTCTTTCAAATTCGCGTAAGCCCAAAATGTGTTCCTTTTGATTCTTTTGATTATAAACTTCTGCATGAACACAAGATTGTGGATTATTATTTTTATGCAGAGATGAGGCTGCAGACTTTGGTGATTTGATTATCGATCAACTCTTTCTGTGATGGTTGAAGCAGAACGTTTTTCTGTTATAAAACACTACAAAAGCAACAAAACGTGATATTTTTCTCGTAAGTAGCGGCAGCAGTTTGTCTACTTAGCAATTTGATGCAGGTGATCTCAATTTCTCGACAGGCATGTCGTACAAGGATCATTTCTACGGTGTCAGCAGCATCCTGGAGGTGGAGTGTTCCGGGATGGCGCTGCCGTTCAACGTGGAGCTCATGTCTATGGCCATCTACACGCTGCCCTCACAGGACGCAGACTACTCGGAGCGTCCCAGCAGTCCGCGCATGGTGGTTCTTGCTTCCGTCAACGTGGGAACCCAGAAATGTCTGACGTCAGACGCGTTCAGCTCGTGCGAAATTGACAAACGCAACCCGCGCCACACGCGCCTGAGGACACTCGTACTGGACCTGGCGGCTGAGGACACCCGGATGTTCGGGTGTAACGTCACGACCTTCGACGGGGGGCTAACAAAAATGGTGTCCTGGTCACTGTTTACTAAGAAAGAAAGTGAGATATTTATAAAAAGTCGGCGTTCGACACAGATTAGTGCTTGATTGCTTTTTCTTTCTTTCTTTCTTTGGTTCTCTTGGTGTCTTTTCAGATCCGTTTCTGGTTGCATACTCAAAACAATGGCGTGATCGCTTAACGGTTCATAGTAAACAGATTTTCAGCCAACTTCGTTAACCTTAACATTTATTATCCTGGTCTGGGGGCCGTCAGACGATCGTTTACAGTTGATGTAGAAGAGAAAGGATCAGAAAATACGTCATTAAAACAGAAAATAAAAGCTCCGTCCAACATTTTAATTAGATAGCTGGCGCTAAACTCTGGCACAAAAAATCCATTCGTTTCCATCTCCCGTTTTTTATCCATTAAGTGACTCGTGCTAAAACTCACTCTATCAATAATTACCCACTGTTTTCTTAGCGGCCCCCGTTGTAGATCGATTCTCTACAGCAGCCCCCCCCCCCCACCACCACCACCTTCTTAACCCCCGTTTCTCCCCTCCTTCCTGCGCAACGCAGTAGTTCGAGGTCTGCGTTGCGCTGTCAGATTAGTTTGCGGGCAAAAAGTAGCTTCGGTGATAGAGAGTTTTCGTTTTTTCGGAAGAAATGCAATACGCGAACCAACTTTAGGATTGTTAGGATCTATCCAAATGTTCTTTCGACGGATTTTTCTTTTTGCTATCTAGGGATGAAAGTGAAATGTTCATGTTGCTGAGACGACGATTTTGTTGATACTGGTTTTGCTGGGGGTCCGAGTTGGCGGTGGTGATGGAAGGATTGTGGGGGTGGGTGGGTGGAGCAAAGACAACGTGTTGGTAAGTTGTTAAGGGATACAGCGCGGAAATCAATATAGAGTTTCAGTCGCACAACCAGCAGCTTCTGCAAAAAGCATTGAAAGAACTTTTCGTGAACGTGTGTCCGAGAAGAAATTCAGCGTCTGCCATACCACACTATGACCGTTTTCTAAAGAAACAGTTTTGGAAACACAGTTTCAGGCTGGCTTGTACGAACGTTCGCATCTGCACTTCCAGCCACAAGTCATAAGACTCCTTCAGTCTGGGTTTTTGCGTACCTTCCTGTACGAACACGAGAGACCCACGCACATGCAAGGCACTCACAGACTTTAGATCAGGTCTCTTGTGCAACGGCTGCTGGTAGGTACAGAAATAATTTATTTCTCCAGTATGAAAAGCAGGCAGACCTACACATAACAAGGTCGACTGGGGCAAAATCAAGGTTCTGGACTCGTCTTGTTTCTGAAGGTCACTACAATACGGCGAGACATATTTTTCCAAAGCTGTAGAGTAAGGGAGTGAAAATGACAAATGAAACGTTGCTGTTAGGCTCACTACTACAAAAGACATTCGAAAAAATAGAGGTTGCTATGAAATACGCATCTTGAAGGAAACGGTGTACCAGAGCGGTTTCCGAAAAAATTGTTGCTATAAATGTGCTTTCCTGGCATGGCTCCTATAGCTCGTGAAAAGTAGCTTGAAATATATGGAGGTGAAAAACGCTGAGAGCGATAGATGCGTCTAATGGCAGCAGCTGTGTTTGTCGTGTGGCTTGTGCTGCTGTGACGTGCATTCATTTTCTACTGGTTGCTTCTCTCCTTCGTGTCGTTGATGTCATCCGGTCTGGCTGCAGGTCGAAATCTCTTTTAAACTTAATTTTCTCCGCTGCTTGTTTACCTGGCCAATGGCTGTACGTCAGTTCCAGTTGGAGGACAAAGGCTGTTGTCTTAACTACATGGAGTTGTTGATGGCAAGGAGCTATTTGCTACTTTTTTTTTAAGTTGTAGGAATTTAATCTCATCGGACGATATATAAAGAACCGTTTGGCATGTAGCATTCCAGGTAATAATGTTGCTTGTAAGTTTGGACATACAGTCACATTGGTCTCAAGATGGATTTGGTGGATTAAGGAGGTTTTCTGCTAATAACAAAACTAATTTACCTCCCCTGTAGTTTCATTATGTGTTTGCGTCTACCTTCGGTTAAACAGAGATAAACTTAATACGGAAGTAGAGACACTCGGCAGTCGGTGATTGCCTTTCATGCTTAGGCGTCCACCTACAAGCACTAGACCGCCACGAGAAGCACTAGACCGCCACGAGAAACACTAGACCGCCACGAGAAACACTAGACCGCCACGAGAAACTCTAGACGGCCACGAGAAGCACTAGACCGCCACGAGAAACGCTAGACGGCCACTAGAAGCACTAGACCACCACTAGAAGCACTAGACCGCCACGAGAAACGCTAGACCGCCACTGGCAAACACTAGACCTCCACGAGAAGCACTAGACCGCCACTAGAAGCACTAGACCGCCACGAGAAACACTAGACCGCCACTAGAAGCACTAGACCGCCACTAGAAACACTAGACCGCCACGAGAAACGCTAGACGGCCACTAGAAGCACTAGACCACCACTAGAAGCACTAGACCGCCACGAGAAACACTAGACCGCCACGAGAAACACTAGACCGCCACGAGAAACAATAGACTGCCACGAGAAACACTAGACCGCCACGATAAACGCTAGACTGCCACTAGAAGCGCTAGACCGCCACGAGAAACACTAGACCGTCACGAGAAACGCTAGAGGGCCACTAGAAGCACTAGACCACCACTAGAAACACTAGACCTCCACGAGAAACACTAGACCGCCACGAGAAACACTAGACCGCCACGAGAAACACTAGACCGCCACAAGAAACACTAAACCGCCTCTAGAAGCACTAAACCGCCACGAGAAACACTAGACTGCCACGAGAAACACTAGACCGTCACGAGAAACACTAGACCGCCACGAGAAACGCTAGAGGGCCACTAGAAGCACTAGACCACCACTAGAAACACTAGACCGCCACGAGAAACACTAGACCGCCCCGAGAAACACTAGACCGCCACAAGAAACACTAAACCGCCTCTAGAAGCACTAAACCGCCACGAGAAACACTAGACCGCCACGAGAAACACTAGGCCGCCAGTGTTAGTCTAAGCGTTGTACGGTTAGTTATCATCAGCTAGATTCCACGTTGGAGCTCCTTGTGCGGTTAGTGTTAACATAACTTGCAGGTTTCCGATTATGTGGAGGCCCCCAGCCCACTTTCCTTTCTTGGTTCATGATTCAGTATAACGTGCCGCGCGTACCATTACTGGTTTTTCTCCCTCCCCTCTCTCCCCCTCTCTCCCCCACTCTCGTCTCTCCCTCTGCCCCTCTCGCTCTTTTCTTTTCATTAAAGGCGTTATTTACTACAGCTTCCCAGCTCCAGTAGGACATTTTCTCATTTGTTTTTAGTGTTAATTAAATGGACCCAGTTTTCCCAGCGTCCCTATCACCGTGTTAGGATTATTGATTGTGATTGTTAGACCTAACTAAGATTGCGTGACACGTTTCCCAAGCACGAGATCTAATTTATTTGTACTGGACCCTATCGAGGTCTGCAGGTGAACGAATTCGATTTTTCATGCGTTGTTATGGTCAGAACCCTACACGCACACGCACACGCATGCACGCGCTTGCATTGCTTTTCTGGAAGCTGGCAAAGTTCTGCTGGGCGTACTATGGCCGCGCGACACAAGACCCACTATTTGTATGCATCGCCAACCACCTCTTCAACCGCCGCTAGTCTTGCTTCCAAAGGGAAACAACTTCATCAAGGCGTCTCTCACCTCCAAGGGCGGCCACTCTGGTGAAAGTCGATCTGGAGTTCGGTGTCTCCATTTAGCGTTTGTCTCGTCAGCGAGGTAACGCCACTTGGAGAAAGACGTATTGGCATCAGGAAGATGGCGATGACACGCCGGGACATCAGGTTGATGGAGGTGACGGCACCGTCGCCTCTGCTCCAGCTGCTGCTCACAGTTTACCTGCTCACCTCGCTGACGCAGGGGAGGAGTAACGGTGAGTATTACTCTTGCACGTTTTTGATGAGTTCCATTGTAGATTATCAATGCTTGATCTCGAGAAATCGGCGGCAGTTCAATTTGGCCGCGGCTATAACGAGAGCCGGGCTTGTCTGTGCCAGTGGCATCAGGCTAGGAGACGCGGCAGTGCCGTGCAGACAGAAGGAGAGGTCGCTTGAATAGTTATTGATGTTTAGGCGCCAGACACTGTCGATAGTGAGAGCAGAAGCCAGAACCCTTAGCAGATAACCACAAGTGGCTGTAGATTTTGTGGCGTCTTCTTTTTCCACTGCTGAGATGGAACTGTATCACTTTCTCCTTGTCCTTCAGAATGAACAATGTTGTGTGACCTTTTGCCTTAGACCGAACAGCTAAGAGAGGCCATGTGCATCATTCGTTGATTTGATATGTAAACGTTTATCCAAAGTTGGCCTTATTATGTTTGTCATTTAACCTGGCATGTTCACATTGCGCTTATCTTTTCATCTTTGATTTGATGTAATCATTTTCTTGTTTTCTGCTTTTCTTTCTTTCGTTCGTTCCTTCTTTTTCTCTCTCTTTTCTTTCTGTTTCCTTTCTTTTTTGTACTGTGTCTGTCTGTCTGTCTGTCTGTCCCATGCCGTGTGCTTTGTCTCTTACCAATCTCTTCCTCTCTTTTATCCTTTGTTCTGTATGTTCCCCTTTGTCCGTTTCTTCCACCCACGCAACCCCCCCCCCCCACACACACACACAAAGTATCATCTCGTCCTCACACAGTATCCTCTCCTCACACAGTATCCTCTCGTCCTGACACAAATGAACTTATACCACAAGCGCGCGGACACCGACGCACGCACACAGACATACGCAAACAGTTGGTGCCATGCAGTAGGCGACAGTCTCTTAATGTCGTTCTTATTCGTGGCGTGGTTAGCCAGTGCATTTTATCGGGCGCAGTGGCTGCACAATAAATATTCACGATGTCTGGCACACCAGTTTCGTCTGGCTGTCTGCAGGCTTCCCAGAGGATCACATTCACACAACGCGATGGACTACATTCACACAAAAGTTTCACTAGGCCCCTGCTTTATCTTCCTCCGTGGTTTGACATTGTTCAAGAAATACATGGCAAACGTAGAGTACCATTAAGGTGCTATTGATTTAAAGCGATTTAAATTCACACGCAGACAATGCCATTATATTCATCGTTGTCTTGTACCAGGAGATTGCCTGCCCGCTTGTAGTCTGTCAGATATTTTCATGTCTTTTCTTTCAATGCTTTCATGGAGATTTTCCTTAATCAAATCCATTCTTGTAGTTTGTGTTTTCTGGATAATTTTCTACGACATAAGCAAGTCAGTCTTTTTTTACATCCTTATTTTATTCGTAATAACCCTTAACACTGTAGGCCCCGAACGGTTTGTTGTTTTCTTATTCTGACAGAAGAGTGTTCACTAAACTAGATTTGTTGTGTGATTTTAAGAGAGAAAATTCTGTCCTTTTCAATGTTTTGAGGTAATTTGTAAATTTTTTACTGTGACTTCAAACTGGCTACAATAACTTCTAGATGAGGAAGTTTTTAGGAAGCTCTGTAGTCAGCCATGAGCTAAACCAGAGCAGATGCTATATGGTAAGACGCTTCTGAAATATCAATAACATATCATAGATATTTTACAGAGACGTTTTACTGCAACTGTAATTTATTTTAAGATGCCGCTTTCTGTGTCAGTCCCTGCAGCAGCTCTGTGCTAGTAGCAGCTAGGCACAGTTGTCACGTTCTGAATACGAGTGGTCAACACGTAGAAGGCGAGAGATTGTGTAGCTTGTAGGCAATGTATCGCCAGACGTAGCAAGGGAGACAACACGGCCAGCTCTGTTTGGTCCCCGAAGCATTTTAGGATAAAGGTCGACTGATGGGAAAGGGTTTCCAGAGGAAGGGCAGTCAGCTCGCGATGTTCAGTTGGCAGTATTTACCTGTGCGTGTGTGCTTTTTTGGGTCTTGCGTGCGCGCGCGTGAGAGCATGTGTGTAGGCCTGCGTACGGCCCCCGGGTGTCCTCGGGTACGCTTTAGCAGGATTTAAATGATTTCCTCGTGTCTAGATTGTTCCATGTTCATCGTGATAATACGGATTTGTAGAACTGTTCGATCTTCGCTCTGGTTTTTCTCGGCTATTTCATCTACTTGAAAGTTTCCCTTGTCAGTCTGTACTTGCATTTTTTTCAATTGTTTTCTTGGCAGGGATGAGCGCGCGGATCTTCGAAAACATTCCGACAATTGTTGAAGTGGAGTGCTCCGGAAAGCCGCTACAGCCAGGCAATGACCTGCTGACGATGACCTTGTACACGTCTGAAAATGAAAACAACCAGGTCTTGGCGTCAGCAAACCTAAAGACTCACAAATGCGTCTCGTCACACCTGTTTGCTTCGTGCGTGGTCAACGACCGTGACTCGCGTGCAACCAGCCTGCGGGTTCTTGTCGCAGACTTACAGGAGGACGAGACTCGCAGTTACGGCTGCACTGTGGCCTTCGAGTCTTCCAGCTGGACAAAGTCGGAAACTTGGTACTTGAATGCCAGACGGAATAGTAAGTTGCTGGGGCTGACTGATGTGGGGCTGACGACATATGGCGTTGATGCGGCCATCATTGCGATGCTATTGTATTCACGTGATCGCTACGGAAGGTGTCGGGTTTTTATTTTTTATTTTTGAAAACTTTTCCACACACACGTACATCGTTTTGTATCACAATCTCCTAAAGCTGGTTTATTTTCTGACCCCTCGTGTCAGCCTACTCTTGCGATTAGCTATCACCTATAATCTTTCGTCAATCCTTTATCATCTTTTAATCTGTTATCTATGTTCACTGTCGTCGGCGGCGACATTAAAATCGAGGAACCGTAAACTGCCTCGTTAGTGTCTAGTAACGTCTCTTATACAAGACTCACTACATGTACGTTCCATGTCAGTCGTGTACTGCCGGTCACTTCAGTACTTCTCGCGTTTAGTTGAACTGCCAGTCTGCATACCTTATCTATCCTTCTGTCTGTCTGCATACCTTGTCTGTCTGCATACCTTATCTATCCTTCTGTCTGCATGCCTTATCTATCCTGTCTGTCTGCATACCTTATCTATCCTTCTGTCTGTCTCATACCTTATCTATCCTTCTGTCTGTCTGCATACCTTGTCTATCCTGTCTGTCTGTCTGCATACCTTATCTATCCTTCTGTCTGCATACCTTATCTATCCTGTCTGTCTGCATACCTTATCTATCCTTCTGTCTGTCTCATACCTTATCTATCCTTCTGTCTGTCTGCATACCTTATCTATCCTTCTGTCTGTCTGCCTACC
>SMGT01012686.1:217975-236245 GCA_004794575.1 Lanistes nyassanus
AAGGGGATAATAGACCTTAATTAGGCCTGAGAGTCGAGGATGGTTCACACCTGGAATCTATGGTGCAATCTCCTTGACCCACCAGACCCCAACACGTGACACATACCTTATCTATCCTGTCTGTCTGCATACCTTATCTATCCTTCTGTCTGTCTCATACCTTATCTATCCTTCTGTCTGCATACCTTGTCTATCCTGTCTGTCTGCATACCTTATCTATCCTGTCTGTCTGCATACCTTATCTATCCTGTCTGTCTGCATACCTTATCTATCCTGTCTGTCTGTCTGCATACCTTATCTATCCTGTCTGTCTGCATACCTTATCTATCCTGTCTGTCTGTCTGCTTCCTGCCGGTCGGTCTCTTTTCCCTTGCCCAGCTTTTTTTCGCGGAGGGAGGGGGTTAATGCTATGGAAACACTTTCTGGAGATCGTTTCATAGACTCCCCTCCGCCCTTCCCATTCTGCGGAGGACACATCAGGTGACGTCGCATGTCCCCCACGTGAGGCTGTAGCGGGAGGCTTCTCTAGCCCGAAGTGTCTTGTGTAGGTTGTGTTGCAGTGGCTGAAGTATAGACGGGAGGGAAGGGGCCAAAAATCGAAGGGAGAAGAACATGTCCTTCTCCTCTGGCCTTTGCAACTGTCAATGATGGTCCTTGGGGGCGTAGTGGGGGGTGCATGCTGAGAAGGGCGGAGAGGGAGCGAAGGTTTAGTCAGCTGCAAAAGGAAACCTCCAGTGGGGACGAACAGTCAGTTCTGTGCCACATCCACTTCGTCAAGGCAGCGGGGAAAAAACCAGATAATCAGCTATCACTGCCGTTCCTTTCAGGCTTGAATGACGTCGCACGCGGAAAGGGAGAGAACTGTGTCAGGTTTCAAGTATAGGAAAGGGATCTAACTCCCCGAGCGTGCCTTTTTTTTTCTCCTGTTGCTGCTGCGTGCGCAATTGGCTGCCTTGAGAGTAATGTGCCCTTGGCATTCTAGCAGTCGGTGCTATGCGTTGGACATAATGGGTTTTGGAAGATGGACTCTCCTGTGGACGCAACATTTACTCGCTTTTGTTCTTGTGGCTACAGTCGCTTCACACGCACAGTCCAACTCTGGTAAGTGTTAATTAACGCTAACGAAACCCTTCAGTTCACTCCGAGAGAACTCACTGTACAAGGCCACAGAGCTGTATAGACATGCCATCAGTGCTGGTGTATTTTTCCCGCACTGGCCTTGCTTTTGCTGGCATGTCTAAACGGCACAGCAGCCGGCACTTTTTGTGCACGGCACTATTGTAATGTAGTTGTGGAATTCAATAGCGTGTTGGCGCCATATTGCGATTGCCATATCGACCTCGGTTCTTTTATTATGCTCCGTCGCCAAATATCAATCCTAGCTCTCCATGCTGCTTTGCTGTCTCAAGAACTGTCCTTGTTACCGCGCTGGCCTCCCGCAGCCATGTTACTACCCTCCTCCAGAGTTTGTACAGGCTTCACTTCTTCTCGCAGATAAACGTACACAGTGCTACGGGACTTCGTAAACATCAAACTAATAGTGAAAGCATTCTAGCAACTTGGAATATCCGACCAGAAACAAAGAGTGTATGTTGTAAATTCAGTGCATCTGACTTTGCATGCTGTGCAGTCCTTTGCGTGTTCATGTTTGATCGGGTTTGTGTTTTTTCAGTAGCGACTAGCTGAAGGTAAAAGCAAAACACAGGATCAAAACCAAGCAGACGTATGTCACATGTCAATGTCGTAATGTCGGCATCTAAACATCGTAATGTCGGCATCTAAACATCGTAATGTCGGCATCTAAACATCGTAATGTCGGCATCTAAACATCGTAATGTCGGCGTCTAAACATCGTAATGTAGGTGTCTAAACATCCTAATATCGGTATCTATAATGTCGGCATCTAAACAACGTAATGTCGGCATCTAAACATCGTAATATCGGTATCTAAACAACGTAATGTCGGTATCTAAATATCGTAATGTCGGCATATGAACATCGTAATGTCGGCGTCTAAACATCGTACTGTCGGCGTCTAAACATCCTAATATCGATATCTATAATGTCGGCATCTAAACAACGTAATGTTGGCATCTAAACAACGTAATGTCGGTATCTAAACATCGTAATGTCGGTATCTAAACAACGTAATGTCGGTATCTAAATATCGTAATGTCGGCATATAAACATCGTAATGTCGGCGTCTAAACATCGTAATGTCGGCGTCTAAACATCCTAATATCGATATCTATAATGTCGGCATCTAAACAACGTAATGTTGGCATCTAAACAACGTAATATCGGTATCTAAACATCGTAATGTCGGTATCTAAACAACGTAATGTCGGCATCTAAATATCGTAATGTCGGTATCTATAATGTCGGCATCTAACGCAGTCGATGTTGCGCTTGCCTTACGTCAATCCGAGGGCGAGCTGCAAGAAAGAACCGAGGTCAGAATATACTGCTCAAAACAGTTAAAATACCAGCTGTGGTTTGGCAGGCAGGTCAAGGACGTATGTAATTTGCAAGAAGACAACATCTGACCTTGAATATTTGGATGAACCTTGTTTCATGCTGCAACAGTGAACGTCAGTGTGCGTTTGCACACGCCATGATTGGCAGGAAAACGTGCACCCGAAGCAACAGACAATGAGTGCAAATAAAAGACGTCCAGACAGGAGGACAGGGTTGTTGTCCTGTCGGCTTAGCAGGACAGAACTGCAACCACCAACACATTCAGGAGACAGCTGCCGGCACCCAGCAAGGTCGCCGTCAGCGACCAGACGATTAGGAACTGACTGCCTGACGCCACCGTCCGCTCAGCGTGTCCTGCAGTGCGATTATCCTGATCCTGGATCGTGGTGCTGCTTGACTGACAAAGGGTCTAACACTTTACTGGTGACTTCCAACAGGGTCTAACACTTTACTGGTGACTTCCGACAGGGTCTAACACTTTACTGGTGACTTCCGGTTTTCCTGATCGTTTCGCGATGACGGGATCTGCGTCTGCAGGCGACACAGCGACCGATAGCATGACGTCGCTGTTTGAGAGCGTGAACCATTTGATGGCGGGCCGAGCATGGTAAGGGGATGAATGCACATGGCCTACATGACACCGTGTGCATGGCAGCCTCACTGGCGTGATTTTCAGGGATGACATTCTGCAGCCCCTCGTACTGCCAGCCGGGCGCCATTCTCCAAGATGACAAAGCCAGACCACACAGGGCTCGGGTCGTCACCACCTTCCTGCAGCAGCAGGTAACTTGCATAGACTGTCCAACAAATTCACAGGACCTGAACCTGATCGAGCATCTGTCGGACGAGCTGGGCCGAGGTCTGCGGGAAAATCAGCCACCGCCAGTTCACCTTTACCAGTTGTTCCTTTCGCTTGAGCAGGAGGGGCAGGCGATCCCACAAATGACTCTGGGGACACTGGCTCAGCCCATGCGACAACGGCGCCTTGCCTGCATGCAGGCCAGTGGAGTTCCCAGATTTTTGATAATGATTACTCTGTGCTTCACCTGTTTGTATGCGTGGGTTGTGTCATTGATGGCAAGGTATCTTGCTGTTACAATGAAAAACTGATTTTAATTCTGTTGTTACTCGTTACACCATCTTCCTTGTGACTGCCGGTTTGGCGTCACATAGTTTGCACTGGTATTTCAATTCTTTTGAGCAGTATAAATATACTAAAACTGTATATTGGCATTCCACGAGATACTTATGTGACATAAACGCGGTGCCACAAGACACTAATCGCTCAGACGAGTAGACAACTCGTTTTACCCTTGTGCTGACTTATTTTATACATGTTTAACAGCACTTTTTAGTGAAAATCTTTCCAATATAACACGCGGCCATGCTGACGATAACTTAGAACATCGGCGCTAAGCAATTAGTACTTTTCGATACTGCGCACACTTCTGTTAAGCCCGTTTCCAAGTTGTTCGTGTACAGTGCGAAGGCAGAGGGTTCATCAATATTGTTCGATTTGCAGGGCCGTACGGGCGCTGCCTAAGTGCCTTCAGTAGGCATTGTTCTAGAAAGGACATTGAAAAGCCATTGCTGCGCTGCCAGAGCGTGTTGTTCTTCTGAAGCCTTCCCTTGCTTTTTCAGGCATGCGCGCGGGCGTGTTTTACGACATTCCGTCCATCATGGCGGTGGAGTGTTCAGGGGAGGCTCTCGAGTCCAACACCGTCCTTCTGACCATGACCTTGTACTCGCCTGCCCATGACGTCAACAGTCGGCTTGCGTCACTCAGCTACGTGCAGACCAAGTGTCTGACGTACCGCACGTTCACGTCTTGTCTCGTGGACCCGCGAGACTCCAGGAAGACGAGGTTGCAAGTGTTAGTAATGGACATGGAAGTGGGAGAGTCGAGGTCTTTCGGGTGCACAATCGGGTATGAGTCGAACGGTTGGACGCAAAGTGTGTCCTGGTCGTTGGTGGTGAGAAGAAATGGTGAGTTGTGCCGGTGTGTGGATGTTCCATTGCTACCCGTAGATATTGCACCTTGTTTCTGCCCGTGCTACACCGCGTGAAGCCCATGTTACATGTTACCAACCGTAATACGTTGTACCTCTTCGAGTGAGCAGGTGTATCATCACATAAAATTGTTTTCGTCTATCATTGTCCACTTTGCCTCCTCTCCTCCCCCCCCCCCACCTTTTACCGTTGCTGCTTATCCTGCAACAAATATTTATTTATTGATATATTTGTTTGGAAGCTAATATGTGTAAGGGTTGGCCAGTGTTCACTGCAGTTTGTGTAACTCTACAGCCCAAAAGTAACCAGAAAACTAAGAATGCTATTAAATCCCTGGGAAAAAAGCAGAGAGGCATAAATACGTACGCGCGCGTTCACGCCCTAGAGAGAGAGAGAGATGGAGAGAGAGAGAGATGGCGGGTAGAGTAAGAGACAAAGATGAGAGAAAAAAGCGACTGGGCAGAGAGAGGACTGGGAGAAAAAGCGGAGAGAGAGAGTTAAGATGGAGATGGAGATGGCGTGCCAGTTTACCGATGGGCCGCGCTGATGTTAATAAAACATCCATTCATTTGTAATCCGCTCTCAGACGAAAGGACTTTATTTTATGTACAGACCACCTTAGTCTTGTTCGATCAGCAGCAGTTGCGGGCCTTGGTTTCTCTTGCAAGCAGTTCTCACACGGCTGCCTCACTGGCTTGCACCAATATTGTGAGGGGTGGAGGGGGGGCTGGGGCTCAGTGCACCCTTTCCTAGCCAGTCCCCATCTGCAGTCAATGGTAACGTGCGAGCGAACGCTGACATCAATAACGACTTTTTTTTTCATCCCGGGCAAAAGAGTAGCAATGTCTGGCACACGGCAGTGGCAATCTAACATATTACTCCTCGGGTCCTGGTCACAGTTTGAACGTCTTGACTGCTGGAAGACCACAAACATGCGTGTGTACACAGTTTCATCAAATATGCTCAGAACAGACAATGCAGAGGCAGCTATAATAGACCTCACGAGTGACTAAGTATTGAAAATCAGCGAAAAAACTTAATGGCTACTTTTTACAGGAGTGCGTGCATGCGTTCGTTCCTTCGTTCGTTCTCTCTCTCTCTCTCTCTGTCATGTAAATATGTGCTTGAGTAATATCTGCCTGCTTATTACGCAGACTGAATTTTACAGTTTCTCCGTTTTATACCTTGTAAAAATGTGATCGTATTTGATCTGTGCTCCCTTCGCGCACAGAGTCTGGCATTTTCAAGTCGTAATTTTCCCGACATCTGCCCGTCATCCACTGGCTGCTTCATGTCACGGTGGTCGCCCTGTTCCCAGGACTCAAAGCCGAAAAACTAAACATTGCCAGGGCGTTGTGATGGTGCCAGCTAGCCAGACCCTCTGTGCCAGACAATGTACGGACAAAGGCAGCATAATCAAGTTTATATGCACACGCACGCACTTGCTCACACACAAGCACACACAAGCAGGAGCGCGCGCCCCTGCACAAACACACTTGTGACGGTGAAAGTGAAAGAACGCGTACGTAATGACTTTTTTTTTACCCAAACGCCTTTGGACGTTTGCATTGCTTGTCATCGAATACTGGAATTTCTCTTGAGACGCCAACAAGAAGGAAACTTGGAGCAGAAGCGGGGAGGGGAGATAAGTAAGAGAAAGACACTGACAGTGTGGAGATACGACATACAGCTACTTTTTTTAAGGAAATGCTTGAAATGCGTTGTTTTATAAGAACTAATCGGTATTGGATTTGTTTTGTACTCGTTGCCCCCTAGTGACATTTTCTGTACCGTGTTAGGCACTGTCTGTTTTTGATCGCTGTCTGAAAGTTGGAGTTTTTTTTTTAAAACAGGCTTTTTGTCGTATCCGGTGTAGACGCTGTAAGATGTTTACTGGAGAATAGTTCATACATGGGTTCGAAAGCATTACACCTTTAAACGGTGGGTTTATCTTTTTATCTACCATGACAGGTCTCCTGATTTCTTTGAATCAAGGTGCGTGTGTGCCCTTAATACTTGTTGAACATATTCTTCAAACGACAACCCCAACAAAGTACTGGCAGCGCTATACACTTAACGTGATGGTCACTGAGAAACATGCGACCTGTTACTGCACCGTTTAGAAACAGTAAGCCAGTGCGCGTGTGGGTGAGGGACTGTGCTCGCATAACCGAGCTAAAATTAGTGTACCCAAATCTTCGCAGACACCCGTAAGGCTGATAGATCCCTTGACAAAACGTTGGTCAGACATGACCATCTGTCGCTGGCAAGCCTGTTCCGCGGACTCTCATGCAAATGTTTAGGGGAGAGCACTCCATCTGTGTTCGGCAGCCGCCAGGACTCAAACAGTCTTATGTCACGTGACGGCTTGGCTCGCCAGCACGCCACTTGACAACGCGCACTGTAAGCGGATGAGGCCAGAGTTTGTTCAAGATGGTCGTTGGTCGTGTCTGGAGCAGGTGTGTGTGGCTGGCCGTTCAGCTGCCCCTTGCCATGGCCGGAGTGTTGGAGCCCAGCAATGGTGAGTGCTGATCGGTTTTGCAGTGATTGTTGTCAGCTATGAGAATGCTTTGTTAATCTGCAGCATCGTCAGTAGATTTGTGTGATTGTCTTCCGAAGTACATGCGTTTCACCGAACTATAACCACCATTTGAACAGAAAGATCTATATACATACTAACTGGTTGGATTATTTGATAGCAATAGAAATAAGTAGACACATCTGACTTATTCGTACTGTCATAATACAGACAAACGTCAGTAAACACGGGAGCTATTATTTATATCTGTGTAGTCAGTCTCGTGATATCGACCTTTATTTCCATCGTGGTGCCAATAGTCGCTGGAACAAAATCTCCATCGAGTTTCGCTTGTAAACACGCCTCCACACATACATCCACAGTTTGCTATACACAGTGCACTTCGACACGCGCTGTGTGTGTGTGTGTGTGTGTTCTCGCTGTCTGGAACCCAATATCATTCTTCGACATTTGCTGCCGCGTGCTCTCCTCAGCTAAGGTCGGTCCTTCCCGTCCTGCCTTGCTTAGACACAAACCAGCTAGGCTGCAATCACCGGATTGGAATAAGATATTGATTCATGGTTTTTTTCCACTTCCTCTTTTGCAGGGGTAATTTGCAGGCGTAATTAGGGGTTACTGTCCGACTGAACACTTGATAACCTCATATGTCTTCGTCACTGCAATAGTAAGGATTACCGAGCGCCATCGCAGCGTATAAAACACCCGCACGTGCACGCACGTATACGCTCGTGGAATGCACACGCACACGCGACCACGAACTTCGCGCAAACACACACGCATACAGTGGGATAAATAAAATAGTAAACAGGAAAAATAAATTGGAAGTGGGTCGATGGGGAGGACAAATCGAACAATGAGGAGATTGACAGAAGGAAGATTACACGACAAACAAATGTAAGCAATAAATCTCGCGGTGCGATCTCTACCGATGACTAAAACTGGTTCGCTAGTCTCGCCTTAGACTTATTTATTTATTTGTTTATTTTTTGCAGGCCTTTCTGTAAAGGTATTCGAAAACAACCCCTCCATCTTGGAACTTCAGTGTTCCGGAGAGGGGTTGCAGCTGCTTTCCAATGTTGTGACTATGGTGATGTACACCGCCGAAGATAAACAGCCAATCATCTCCGTAAACATAGGCAGAGAGCAGTGCTTGTCATACAAGACGTTCGCATCCTGCACACTTGTGGGCGAAAATTCTAGAAAGACGTGCATCAGCGCTTTGATAATGGATCTGGAGGAAGGCGAAGCGAGGCGCTACGGGTGCACCGTGGGGCTTGAATCCCGGGGCTGGACAGACACCGTGTCGTGGTACCTGACAGTTCGCAGGAACAGTAAGTCCAACGTTCATCCAGCACCCACCACCCTCCACCCCGGACCTCTGCGCACACATTTCGCTTGCCATATCCTGATCCGTTCTTGCTTTTGCCTGTGGGCAAACAGGTCCCTCCTCGTCACCAGAATTGTGTCTGCTGACCCTAACCGTAGACAACTCGAGCGGATGAAAGTTTATTTATGTGACTTAATAATCCTTCCTGTTATATTTGCCCGACACATTGATTATTTCCCTTGGTCACTTTTGGGTCGATGCTAAGCACCCACAAAGAAACGACACTGCCCAGAAGCTGTGCTTGTACCCAGAGAAACGTAGGAACTCGGCTACCTAACATCAGGAGGAAATACGCATACATTTCAAAATTTACTAAAGCTTCTGCGAAGATATACGCACGCATTTCCTCGCTGCGCATCAGCATTATCATATTCTCCGACTGTATTTCACAGCTTACCGGAACAGCGGCAGTCTTTGCGATTTTGAAAATATCGAGACAGGTTCGGTGCTAAAAATTCACGAACTGCGCGTCTTTCAGTTTTTATTGAGACGTAATGCCGGTCATTTGTATCAACTTTGTGCTCGTGAAAGGACCCGTTAGGGCTGTAATACTATTCGATATTAGGAAACATTCGTGTGTGTGAAAAGCAAAACAGAATATTCGTGCGGCTTCCACACCAGTTTCCGAATTACCAATTGCCGTTTAAAAGACGTAGAAACTAGAGTTTTGCTGCCCCTATATCTTTGTTAGGGGTTGTCTAAACCTTAAAAAATTACGAATTTGTATGGCCATTCATCCAGTTAAAAAAGCATTTAGTGGCGTTTGGGCTTGCAATGTGATGTGTTTGTAGCCGCCTCGCCCATGCGCACTGGAGGTGCTACAGGCGGCATATTATTGCCACTTACTGGAACAGGGATCAAATAAATAAAAAAGACATACGTCGTTTTGGGCGGACATCCCTTGCCAGGGGAGATGCGATAGCAGTACAAACGAAACTTTTGTCTAAAGCGTCGTCTGACAACGCCAAGAGCAGAGTACAGCCTTTGACAAATACAGAAGGTTGACAACACGGCTCTTTAGTTGCCCCGACTACTTCTGTATATGGCGGGAGTGGGTGGGAAGGGTTTTTTTGGGGGAAAGGGCTGAGGGTAGGTGCAGATGACCCCAATGTCATCAATCTATTGTCATTGCGGGAAGTTTCATACTTTTTAGACAAATAGAATCCCCTGTGGCCCATTACGAGATAGAGGCGATACGTCACTTAGTGGCATGCAAATTCTCTCCCCTCCCTTCCCCCCTTACCCCCTCCCTGTGCGCAGCATGTCGGCGTCTAGCGCATGGCCTGCGTTATCTTTTACACAATAAGGACTGTTAGTCCTCAGTGTTCGTGCCGGGAATGCGCAGCTGCATATTTTCCTCCCGGTCTACACTCAAGGAAGCAAAGCTTGAGTCGGTTGAAGAAGCCATCATGATGTTATCGTGGAACTCACGTCCTGAAGTCACATCACGGGACTTTACTGTCATCGACCGACATATTGCATGTTCATATCTTTATAGTATACGACTATTTGATATGCTGTGGTATCATCTCATTGCATGGCATCATGTGGCAGACCCTCATACCACTATAAACCATCTTGGGACATTTTACTTACTGTTGTATAATGCGATGTCAACGGTTCTACCACTGTAGTGTATCGTATGGTTATAAGCGTTATAAGATACCCGTTGGTGAGTTGTCGGGTTATAAGCCGTTATAAGATACCCGTTGGTGAGTTGTCTGGTTATAAGCCGTTATAAGATACCCGTTGGTGAGTTGTATGAAAACGCGAGAACAATTTGCTCTGACGTTCCTGAGGTTCTGGCGACTTCCTACAGAGCAGGGAGAGTGGGGCGTGGAAGCTGACCGTTGATTTTCAGCTGAACTGCTTTTGTTCTCACGAAAATTTAGTCGGCAACAGGGTCAGGTGCTGGGTCGGGCGGGGGCTGGGGTCGGGTGACGGTGGGGTGCCGCGGGTGAGCAGCTACAGAGGTTGGGGTGGGTGCGAGGAATATGTAGGCGGTGCCGAGGGTAACCGGCGGCCCGAGAGGAAATTTGCTGGCCTGCCTGGTTATTCGGAAGGAGAGACAGCAGCCCAAAATTTCCGGCTGACGCGCGGTCCTTACAGCTGGGCTTGGTTCTAGCGACCCTCCTTGGCGACACCAGCGTGGACCCGGTGTTGTCGCTGCTGTTGATGCACGCACTCCTCCTCCTTTTCCTCCTTCCCCCCCCCCATCGGAATAGTCAAATCACTTTCCAGGTTTAAGTCCAACCCCCAGCGGAAGTTCCTACTGATGTCACTGTGTCCGTATGACACTAACCAAACTGTATTCTGTCGTTTGGGGCAGTGACCGTATGTTGCATTCAGCACCGCGTGTTTACTTTCTATATCCGTGTTTTTTACATTCACCTGCTGTTGATATCTTGCTGCTTGCAAAAAGCTTTATTTGAAATCTAGTCCGTATAAACCGACAGTTTTGACTGATGATAATACAATGTTGCTTCTTTTCGCATCTTCAGTGCATGTTCAAAAACATCCGTGCACTATCCCACGTACAGTATCATTTTTCATCCCACGACGCTCTTACATTCTCAGGTGCGCTGTCCATAGACGACTGCTAGCAGGATAGCGTGACGTGATGTCAGCAGTTGTCATGCAGGTCACAAACAGCAACAGTAATAATTTCTTCCTGCATTACAGTATTGATTTTCTTGTAATTTATTGCAGTTTCACATTGATTGGAGTTCTTAGTGCTTGCGAACGTCCACCCGTCCGTCCATCCCTCCGTCCGTCCGTCCGTCCGTCTGTCTGCATAGAAGCATGCCGGCCATGTCCGCTTGTCTGGTTGTATGACTGACCGAACTGTGAACTTTGCGTGATCTGTTTTGCCGGATGGATGCCTGTATGACTTGCGCAACAAGCAACTGTCGGCTTGTGTCGTTTGATGTGTGGCTGTGTGATTGACTCAACTGACGACTGTCGGCTTCCACCTGACGTTCGGCTCTGTGACTGAAACAACGGACGCTTATCGGTTTGTACCGCCTGATCTCCGGCTTTGCCAACACGTGGCATCGCTGCTTCCAGCGGCTGCAGCTCGCGACCCAAGGGAGGAAACTATGTCAGCTTGCTGTGCATAAGAGTGAAAGGGAAGCAACCGCTGCATAGTGAGGGGACGTCACCCGGTGCAGGCCGTGCTAGTGGAGAGGTCGACACCAGCGTCAGGGCGCGGGTTGAGTCGGTGCATGCTCCGTGCCGCACGCAGTTCTCGTCGACATGCTGGCGGTGTTGCTACTGGTGTCCTCTCTCCCTGCTGGACACGGCGGTAGCGGTAAGTAAAATCTTCCTCTGTACTTGCCTTTACGCTAACTGTACTTGTCACGGTGTACCCTTTAGAGTGCATTCCTATAATAGGGTCGATAGATGTGGGTAGGTAGACTCGTTCAGTTTAGACGTGAAACAACTGCGTTTGTTCTGTACCTCGTGAAAACTGTATAAGCTGTGTATAACTGAATGTGTGGCAGGGCAGTACAAATTATCTTTACGTCTTTGAAACTTTATGTATATGAATGTGTGGCGAGGGAATAATCTAGCAGCAATTGTTCAATCGGATTTTCGCAGTGATTCAGAAGAACAGCAGTGTAACTGAAATGATCGTGTTGGGGGGGGGGGGTATGAGTGAGTTGGTGGGTAGATAGGTCGGGAGGTTGATAAGTAGGTAAGTGTGTAGGTAGGTAAGGAGGTAGACGGGTATGTATGTAGGTGAAGCAGACAGACGATGACGAATATAAACTGACGGACATGTAGACAAACATATTCAGTGATTATGGCTACGTGTGTGCATTCACGGACGCACGTGTGGATGCGTGTATGTGTTACTGATGATGATGATGATGATGATGATGATGATGATGATGGGCTAAAAGACGACAGGCCACTTTGTACATTGTTATATTTTGACACAAGATGGGCAGATACAGAGGACAGGACGAAACACGCAAACTTGCTCACGCTGTTCCGCAGGTTAAAGCCAAATACGCCAACGGGGACTTGCAATCGTTAAGTGCACAAACACGGGTCAAGCAAACAGTCTAGCACATCATCAACAAGCACAAGCCAGACACACTCACTTACAGATGTGCAAGCGTTTGCCTAGCGGACGAACGCAAGGAAGAGCGGCTCTCCCACCACAAAGTACAGGTACACACACACACACACACAGTGCCCACAAATACCATGCACGACCAGCAGAAGTAACGACAGGAACACAAACCGCCAAAGAGTGGGAGGGGGGGCGGAGGGTGTGAACTCTGTTTAATTCCTGTAGCCGTCTGCAGTTCGCTTGATCAAGTGAAAAACCTGTACTGTTGTATTGTTTGCCTCTAGCCTCTGGCTAGTGCTGTTGGTTGGCTTGGCTGGAAAGGTTAGAGGGCGATTGATTCTAGAAAGTTGCCTGCATAATGAAGTACACTGCGGGTTCGATTTCTGCTTCGCTCAGAAAACCTCGACTGGGACCGACCGACGTTTGAGTGGACATAAATCAGTCTTCAAATTTCTTGAACCAGCAGAATTACCGTGCCGTTTCAATGAAACTTTTTCTCCCCCAAATTGCAGGACTGACGTCAAGGAATTTCGAAGGATTCCCTGGCGTTCAAGAAGTGCAGTGTACAGGCGAAGATCTCAAAGGGGATGTGGGCCTTTTTTCCATGACCCTGTACGCTGCTGCCACCAAGCGGCCTTTGGCCTCGGTGAATCTGGTGACTAAAACGTGTTCCGCTTCCACCCTGTTCGCATCGTGCTTCATCGACGAGACTGACACCCGCAAGACGCGTCTCCGGGTGCTGATCACCGACCTGGGGGAGGACGAGGTGAAGGGCTTTGAGTGCAACGCCACGGCTTTCTTGGCCGCGTCCAAGGAAACTTCGTTCTTCGCGTGGTCTCTGCTGGTGAGCAGACCCAGTGAGTATTTGCAGACGACCCGTTGAGTACAAACAGTCTACGGGCATGAATTTTTGATGACGTCAGCTTGTCCGATCACCGAGGGGCAAGCGGTGTAGGCTTTTTGCCGCAGGACGTACTGCAAAGGTTGCTTCCCTTGTCTTTAACGTTTCGTACGTGGACGTGCATACATGAACGCGCGCGCACACGCGTAAATAGAAATATGAAGTAGCAGAGACAGTAAGGGGGACTAGTTCTTGCGCACATATGATGTGTCTCAGATCGAGCTCAGCGTGCATGCCTCACAGCTCAGCGTGCATGCCTCACAGCTCAGCGTGCATGCCTCACAGCTCAGCGTATATACATCAGACGAACCTAACGATTTCATCTTCCTCATTGCACCACCACCACCCACCCCCACGCACACACACCTTTTATGCACGCTCATCTTTTCCCTCAAGACGCCATGTGTGGTACCTCTAAAGGTCACCAGGGCAGCGAGGGTCTTGTGTTCGGATCCAGTGTTCGGTACGTGGCTTTGGCAAGATGTGGAGGGCTGACTATTTATTTGTGGAGGGCTGACTGTTGAGGGTTCCTCTCTGATACCCCCCTCCCCATCCTTCCCCCTCCCAGCACCTTTCACCGCTAGTTGCCTTTTCAGCACCGTGCGAGAGTCTTCGTTGAATACAAGCAAACAAGCACAAATCCGCATCTTTCTCCACTTCCTCGACCTTCTCATCATCAGTCATTGATCATCGTTTTTCTTCTTCTTCTTCTTCTTCTTCTTCGTTGTCATTGTGAAAAAAACACGAGTAATACAGCTGTTGTCTCTCTCTACGTGTGCATGCCTGCAGTCTGTTGAGACTTACTATAAAACTTACCTCAATCTAACTGCAAAGCTAACCTGACGTCACTCTCTATCCAACCTGAATTCCACCCCTGTTATCTTTCTGGTCTACTAAGGCTGGGTGGAGAGACGGTGGGGTGGGGGACAGTTGCCTTGCTGCGTCCTGCGTGAACCGCGGGCTGCTAGCGACAAGAGCGGCTATCGATTCCCCGAAGTCGCCATCACCGGTAACTCCCCGCCGTACATCTCTGGTGACGATAGTCTGCTCAGTTGTCTTCCCCTGGCTGACTGCCATCTACACACGCTGGAGTAGCTCACTTGTTTTTGCACTTCCAGAGACGGGGGCAGGGGGAGGGCAATAAAGAGATGGGGAGAGAGAAAGGAAGGAGAGAGAGAGCAAATGTGCAAAGAAGTGCAGGGAGGGGGGCAGAGAGAGAAACAGGAAGGCAGGTAGACAGTCATGCAAACAGACGCACCGAGAGACCAAATATGGCACTGACATAGCTGCTGCCATCGCCTCCTGCTGGATGTTTTCTGGGCGGCAGAAGCACGTCTTTAGGATCGATGTGGGCAGACAGATGTACTGCGTATGTATCTCTGACAAAGCGTTTTGCCAAGTGCAGCCAGTGGAAAGAAATTAGTTCTGAAAACATCATCCGATGGCTCAACGCCAGCGCGAGTGAGCGCAGCTCATGTCTTCCGGCCTACACTAGACGTAATAACAACGACAACGACAAGGGAGAAGGGAGGTTCGGTGGTGGTAGAGTTGTGGGGGGTGGGGAGGGGGTAATGTGCTGACGACGATATGATAAGCGGACAGAATCACTTTAATTGCGCACTTACTGCACTGGTTGTCTGCGGTTCTGTTTAACTTTATTTGAAACTTCGTTCATTTAAAACAGTAACGTTTCCAGACAGTTAGAAAGAAGAGAGGGAAGGAGAGATACACGACGGAAGAGAAAGATGTGAAGGAAACAGTGAAAGGATGGAGCGGGAAGAGTACTTTGAGCGACAAACATGGAACGAGAGAGAGGGGGGGCGGTGTAGGGATGAGATGCACACCTATTCAGGTATTGGCGCAGTCGTCATTGGCCAATACAGTGAAGATATTGATCAAAACGCTGACAGAACCAATTAACATCTCTCGAAGGCATGAATATTTTATTGGTACCGAGCACACAGGAGGGGCACGGACTCAGTTTAATCAACGTCAGAATGCTGAGATTTACTGTTGGAAAGTTTCTCGCTTTAATGTGCGCGGTCTCTACACTGCACACCTTTAGTAAGAAAAGCCTTTGAGCTTAAACACAAAAGTTTTCATTGAAAAAAAGGTTTATGTGAAACGCCAAGATCTTCATGCAATTATTTTGCGGTATAAATTTAACGAGTAGGGTTTCTGTTTCTAATCTCATTCAAGTTTTTTTTTTTTTTGTCAAAGGATATTGCTCACCATGTTGGAAAGGTAATCTCACTCCATAATGCCCACCGTGGCTTGGTTTAATTACAGATATTTTGATCGTTCCGCTTGTTGGTATCCGCTCTGTGTCGATAGTCAATTTTCGCGCTTACTGATCAATATATTTTACTGGTACAAATTTATTTCTGTCTCTTATTGTTCAGTATTAGCCGTTTGGTTTTGCATGCACACCCTCTAGACCCTGTACGACTTAGGAATGTTTTGAAACGTTTCTTTTTGTTGACCCGCACTCAACATAAAAAACATGTCAGTAAGAGTACAAATTAAATTGATACATTATGGAAAATAAATTTTATGTTTCGTGATTCTGCGCAACACACCACTAGCATAAAGTAGTACTTTCTTTCTTGTACTTTATTTTCTTTCCTTCCTTTCTTGCTTCTTTTCGTTTTTTCTTCTTGTTTCTCTCTTTTTATTCTCTCTCTCTCTTTATCTCTGCCTGATCATTCTTACACAGTACAGTGCTGTACAATGCACCGGTTTTTGTACGGCAGTATAACGCCTTTATGCAGACTGTATGTATTCTTTAGTACAACACCATCACATCTTTCTGTTAACTATATACTGCAGTAGAACAGTGTCGCACCTTTCTGCTGACTGTACCTATTCTTTAGTACAGCAGTATCGCACCTGTATGGTTTATGCAGTATGCTTTATGTTGGCTGCATATATTCTTAAATATTACAGCATCACGCACTTTCTTACATTTGCTTCTTACTAATGCAACAAACGCCAAACCTTTTAGACAGTCACCAGCACAAAGAATTTAGAAACTCCAGACATTCACCAGCACATAGAAATTCGAGACGTTCACCAACACACAGAAATACTAGGCTTTCGCCCGCACAAAGTCAGCACGTTAGACATTAACTAGGTAATTTTGAGAGGGACAGTGCTTCAACTTCGCGGCGATTTGGCAGAATAGGGGGTGGGGTATAATTTCTAAACTATGCGCTGAAACAGCCACCGGACTGACTGCTGGAGTAAAATATGGCCAGTGTGAATTCGAAGAAACAGTTTAATGGGAGATGGGCACGGAGTCTGCATAATGTTTAACTCCAGGAAATAATCCTTGACACTCCTGGATTTCAACCATCAACATCCACACGGTAGTCTGCAGCTGTACGCGCAGAGCTATGCAGGCCCCCAGCCTTCACCAACACACCGAATGGCTGGTATACCTTCTTGTCGATGTGACGAGTGGCCCTACGCGACACTCCAAGCACGTGGTAAGTCTGGGCTGTCCTCGTGGCCAAACCTTGTGTAGTGCAATGGAGCGTTTGCCGAGTTGACTGTCTCCTGTCCAACCGCTGAAGACGGTCCAAATTGGAGCTCTGACAACACGCAAGCTTCCAGCAGGCGACGTGCCGTTGCGCAGTTATGGGCCGACAGTGGTTTTTGCTCCCAGAACAGGCTGCTGTAACTTTTTTCCGATCGACAGTGTAAGTCTTTTCTTCATTAAATTCTACCGGCACGTGCTATCTCTTGTACGAGTTCAGTGTGGGCCTGTTGGTACCGTATGCGGCTAGCGGGAATCGGGAAATGTACTGACCTGATGTTGCCCCCCCCCCCCCCGCTCATTCCACCAGCTTTTCGCTTCTGTCTGTTCCTTTCCTCTGTACCTGTCTGTCCTCCAGACTCGGAGACTCGCCGGGAGGAGGCAATTGGAGATTTTAACTTAGAGGTGTGTCCTAAATCAACAGTAATTTTATGCAGATTTGACTCCCTTGCCTATTGTGGTAAATTCAATGATCCTAAGTGCGAATATAAAAATATTCACGAGAACCATGAAATTAAAAATTAGTTCCAGCACAGGGTCTGTTTCCTCGTCCCCGGGGCCGAAATTCAGAAGACGGAAAGAATTTGGATTCTTGCGTGAACACGTTTTGTCAGTGTCAGAGGAGTTGTTATGGAAACAACAAAGTTGTCTTTTAGGGAGGGTAGCATTTATTTAATATTGATCTTTTCGTCACAATCAAGGTTTTGATTTAACGGATTCTTTTTCTACCTTATTCTGTTTTGCATGATGTTTTGACACTGATCTTCCGATTCCGAGACTTAATATTGGAACTCGGTTCTTACATGATGCTCGACAGACACAAGCACACCAAGGCTTTGTGTGTATACATCAGTATCTTCTACATCCTGTTGGCCAGTGTGGCTAGATATTCGCCACCTGGTCTGACGGCATGGGTTATTGCCCCTTGTGGTTAGAAAGGGACTAGTATTATTGTTAGTTCACTGGAGTAGCGAGGGAAGGGTATGAATGGTCGCTGGTATATTGATTGCAATGTCCATCTCAGTAATTAAAAGTGCGGGCGTGTGCGTTCGCGTGTGTGAGTGTGCGTTCGTGCGTGCGTGCTTGCGTTGAAAAACAATGCCTATAATGTTTAATACTAGTGCTGTACTAGAGATCGGTAGATACTTTTCGCTGTTCCAGTGACACACGATAGACATCGGGGAAGAATGTTTTGCTGTTCCAGTGGCGCACAAGTAAACACCTACAGGTCTGAGCGCCACCAGGTGGCAGCGTGTTAAGGCAGCGTCACGTGACGGCACGGCCTCCACCGATTAATGCTCAGACAGGAACTAGGCACGGGATCGAAAACTGGTCT
>SMGT01012686.1:251173-296478 GCA_004794575.1 Lanistes nyassanus
TGTGTGGGTATCTCCATGTGCAAACTGGGGACTGGTGTGTGGGTATCTCCATGTGCAAACTGGGGACTGGTGTGTGGGTATCTCCATGTGCAAACTGGGGACTGGTGCGTGGGTATCTTCATGTGCAAACTGGGGACTGGTGCGTGGGTATCTCCATGTGCAAACTGGGGACTGGTGCGTGGGTATCTTTATGTGCAAACTGGGGACTGGTGCGTGGGTGTCTCCATGTGCAAACTGGGGACTGGTGTGTGTGGGTATCTTCATGTGCAAACTGGGGACTGGTGTGTGGGTATCTTCATGTGCAAACTGGGGACCGGTGTGACGAGTGTAAAGCAAGGTGTACATGCAGTTCAGCAACTGAAAACCCTTTAGCTCTTAACGACTAAACCACTTACATGCGCATTTAAACGCCGGGAAACCTTTTGTCGCGTGACCTCCAGATGGCTGAAATGGAGACGATATTTATAACGGGAATGATGAGCAGCATTGCTACAGTAACGAAAAACGTACTCAGAAGGGCGGGCTTAGTTTAGTGCAGCTTGTGACTATTTGCAGGAAGGACACCAAGTTAACGTGTGCCTTCTGGCGAATGAGGCTAGGTAGCGACGTCATACTTCCTACAGGTGGCTCCCATTTCTGGGTTCAGAACTCAATCAAATTTCGATCTTCGGTACATTTCTTGCTGAAAGAAAGGAAAGGAAAAAAATACATCAGAAAAGCTAATTTAAGGTGTAAGTGAAACTTCTACGCAGGCACACGCGCGCACACGTACGCATGTTCACACACACACACACACACCAGATCTACTTTCTTTTGAAGCCTGATACAATTAAAAAAACAGCTAAGCTATTGCGGGGCAAAGAGAAATATTTGCATCCATGTGTACAGTAATATGTGTTCTTCACAACAATGTGATCTGTTTTGTATAAACTTTGGCATTTTCACCATCCGTAGGCTGCAAGTAGTTTGTATTTCTCGAGTGTTATTCCCATCATCGGTTTTTTAAAACAAACAAATCTGATTATGATGCTGTTTTTTTCAAACACCAGTTTAATTAAACAACGTACCCTGCTTCCACCCCGCCTCTCAACGTTGCCTTGGTAAACTGATTTTCCCATCTCGATTATAGAAATTGTTCAGTGCCTTTCTGTGATAAAGTGTTATTTCGTGCATTAGAAGATATATGCCGTTATCCTACACTCGCTTTTATTTCTGCTCTATGATAATGTTCGCAACTAATTTCCCCACGTGTACCGGCTTCTTGACGTGGAAGGTTTATTTGTTTATTACGATAACCTTTTTGTATAGTTGTTTTTGCTGTCTGAGCCGCTGAACCCTCGTAGTACTGTAACTGACTTCGATTTAGACTGGCAACGTTAACAACTTCAGAGAGCAACATATACACAGGCATGCCAGTCACACCAACATGAAAGCATTGCAATGTTTACAGCTTTGAGCGCAATATTTATCATTTTTGGAAGTTGAAATATTGACAGAAAATGTTGCAAGGGCCCTCTCAATATTTTACGCCCGTAGAATGCCGCGCTATTTTTGTTGCAGGGGCTCGAAATGTTGCAAGTGTTTCAGCCAATCAGAAAAAATCGTGCTATCTAGTGCGGAGCAGTCTAGTTCGTCGCGATCATGGCAGGTCTTAGTTTATCATTGAACTGGTCAGAAGAACCGACTTTTCAATTAATAGAGCATTGGCAGCAGCATCCCTACATTCATAATTCATCGCCGGATCACGTGTTACAGGTTTCTCGCCCCGTGTAAGGAGGGTGCTCGGAAATGTGTTCTCTCGAAGTGTTACGCCTCTGAGAGCATTGTTTCGTGTAAGGAGGCCTTTACTCCTTGCCCTCATCGTCTGCCTTTCCTCCGGTCCAGAAGGCTGGTTACTATGGGCACGTCCACTCGCGCTTTTCACAGCACTTTGCCGATGAGATCTCATTGTGATGCAGTGCGCAATAAGTCCTTATGTAGCCGGGTGGTGGTTACGTAGACCCAGGCGCCCACCCAGCCGGCCCCTGAACTCTCCTAGCCGGCATACGTGGTAGTTGCAGCATGCGCCTGACTGGTCGTTCGTTACTCAAGTGTGGGAAACATAAAGGGTTTCGTGTTTCTTTTGATCCTCTGCGGACAGGATTCATTCATTCATTCTTGACCATCTTCATCGTCGGAGCTCTTGATCGCGAGTCGCTTGTACAGGTAGCACCGGCTAGGAAGGTCCGTCCTGTGCTCTCACAGCGACGCGAATAGAAGTGAAGACGCCTTGTTACTGTGTTCGGAGTGGAAGGATGACAGCCATTGCCACGACTGCGATAGTAACCGAACCGCTATCGCTTGACCCTGTTACACTTACTTGTTGAGACGCCGTATAAATACGGGTTTTGAGGACTTTGTTTTAGAAAGTTGAGTTGAATACAGTGTTCACATCTTTGTGTGCGGAGTATTCATGTATTTTAGAAGGATAGTATTCTGAACTCGCGGCGATTTCGCGCTTTGGGGGTGGGAGGATGGGATCTTATTACTAAGATATGCTTTGATAGGTTCTGTAAGATAGTCTGTGGGGAAAGGCAGAAGTTTTGTTGTTGTTGTTGTTGTTGTTGTTGTTGTTTGGGAGTGGGGTGGGGGATGGCACCATTAAGTCTGCACAATATAATCCTTGTTACTCCTGCATTCAAACCATCATTCTTCTACACGCTAGTCTACAGCTGTAGCGTAGAGCTGTCCCGGCTTCCAGCCGTACTGATGTGAATACAGTGTTTTGTATATAACCATCGTCCGCCGTTCCGCTCCGAGCCTGTAGTGGCGCGCCACCAGCCGTGGGGTGGTTTGGGTCTGTCAGCTGCACGATACATTGGATTCTTGTCGTCTTCCCTGTTCAACTCGACTTTTGTCGAGCCCCCTGTTGAAGGCGACTTTTGGCGCTGCTGAGCACTAGCGCTGACGTTTTGAGAATTCGTTCGAAGACTGTCTGTCTTTGCTGACAGTTCCTTTTACGCAATGTTTTTCTTGTTGAGATGTGACTTGAACAAACTAACATGTTATTGCTTGCATGGTATATTTATATAAAGTGGTAACTTACCCACAGGTACTTGGACTGCTTTCACAAAATTTCCATCGGAAAGGCTATCGAGATCTGTAAGCACGTATGATGCAGAAAAAAATGCTAGAATTTTCAGAAGACAAGGGAGATAGTCCTCTAACCCGACTTTTTAGTTTTCGTATGAAGACAGTAGTTATACGTACACTGGTGTGTGTGTTTGTGAGGGAGGCAGGGAGAAGGTGGAGGGCCAGCAAAAGAAATAGTTAACTCCGGTAGTCCTGTTGTGATCGCGTAAACCCGCTGTGGACACGATAAGAATGCGTGAAGGACTTCAGCAGACGGCTCACTCAGCTGGACAGCGTGTGGACTGACACATCTTCTTCCTAGCGTGTAGTCGTCCTGCCGTCCCTTCGGTTGTGGTCAGAATTAAACGTAAGGTGGCGTTCAGCCCGTGAGCCTGAAGCACACGCCTTCTGGGATCGGAGGCCACAGAGGACCCAAACGATGAGGGGGATCCTCCAGGCGCTCAGTCGCCATGTTGTACAGCAGTTTTTTTGTTCGATGCATTTTGGGGGGTTAGTTGGTTTTGTTTGTTTGCTTGTTTGTAACTCTACAACAGGAAACGTCCGCTGCTTATATCCCTCTCCCTTCCTTGTCATTGCCAGTCAGTCTGTATATTTGTCTTGCAAACTCACACTGTTTATATCCGACATCAAAGCATTTCCCAATAAAAGAGGAAAGGTTAACACGAAAAACAAATCATAACTCGGCGGTCAGCCAGTGATGCTCTTATGCCATTGCCCCATCCTTGTCTGGAGACGGAGCTCTTCTTGTCTCCAGGCTCTTGATGAAATGGCCTCACGCGTTCTTCTGGCCTCGTTCGGCGGAGAATAAATTGAATATTGCCTTGATACTGGTGTCCAGCCGCTTGGTGTATCACGCACTTAACGAGAACCTGCGAGATTAGCGCGGCGCAAAAACGATAGAAGTTTATGGGATGTTCGGTCTCTGGCATTTTTGTCACGCGCGCGCACAAAAAGTGCAGACATCCCTCCGCCCACTCGCCGCGCGCAAATTGCTGAAGATTCTTCCGCGTTGCACTGGGGGTAGAAAGTAGGGCGGAGCCTTTCTTAGCAGGCGATCTTGTTGACGATGTCCGGACGTCCTACCCGTCTGCACGTGGCGCACTCTGGAGACCAAGAACCGCAACTCGTCTCACCACATCTGGCGGGTGCAAAGGAAGGGGCAAAACTGTGTGGCGTTGAGCGCTTTCTGCAGTTACCTTCCCTGACTGTCCACACGAGGAACTGACAAGATGGCTGCTGCAGGCCGCACTACACTTGTGCTGGGCGCGTTTCTCTGCCTCCCTTTCTTTGCAGCTGGAACGGTATCCTCCAGAATTGGTAGGTGTCGCTCCGGCATCGTAAATAATACGTATTATAGTAATTACTGGCCATGCAGTTAATTACAATAAAACTTACACCGAGGTTTGTCTGTCATATCATAACAACTCGGCAGGCACAGAGCGTTTTGCGCACGGCACGCAGGGGTCTCAATTGTCTGATGGAATGTATTGATGCGACTGAAGTAGAAGTGCAGCGCAAACAATTATTGCCAATTTTACCCCATTGCTGGGCATATTTCATATTTCCAGCGTATCACAGTTCATTGATCGAGCGAGCAGTGCGGACTTTTCTTATTATTTTGTCCGCAGTTCAAAGCCAAGCTATCGTAACTTGTTAAGCTGCTTGCAGCAATGCCAATACTTTCTGTTACCACTACCTTGTTCTACAACTATCTTCGCCTGCAGCGTGTTCCACCAATACTTGTTTTCATGAGATTGCCTTTGTTTCGGCATACAACGCATGCAGTGAGATGGCAGTGCTTGCAAGTTTTGTCTTGCTTTCTCGTCTGCTGCTGCTGAACACTGGTTATAGTCCAGAGGCGTTCTTGAGTGAATTGAGTAACTAACAGTTACAAGTGACAAGTGGAGCTGCAATGTTCGCGAGGTCTGAAAGGCCGTGACTAACGGACCACAGACATCCGCGTAGACACTCAGCAGCTGGGTTAGGGTTAACCCTGACTCTTGGAATCTAACCGAACTCAGAGAAATATATGCAACGAGTTTCCATTGACTGTCATCCACTGACTGACCCTGTGCTTACGAGGTCACTGCTTGACCAGGTGTTTACAAAGTCATTGCTTGACCCTGTGCCTGCCGAGGTCACGGAACACCACATTGTGTGTAGATATCTCTTCTGTTACAAGCCAGGGGCAGTAAGGTGACACCAGCATGGTCTGGTGTTGTCGCCCCTGTTTGACGACCATGAGTTTGCCTGTCAGGACGCAATGGCTGCCAATGCTGATTACCTTTTGCAGGGCTTACCTGGAGGCAGTTTCGAGATCTGCCGCACGTGCAGGAGGTACAGTGCAGTGGTGAGGCTTTGTCCGCCGACAGCGGGGTGCTGCTGATGACGATGTACTCTCTCCCTGCCCACCCCGCCCTGGCCGTGCTGAACATGGCCACGCGCCAGTGCGCCACCGCGCGCAGCTTTGTGTCCTGTCACGTGCACGACTCCGACCCGCGCAAAAGCTACGTCACTGTTTTGCTGACGGACCTGAAGGAGGGGGAGGAGAGGGAGTACAGGTGTAACGTGACGTCAGTGACACCGGAGGGCAGGGTGCAGACGATCTCGTGGGGGGTATGGGTCCAGCATCTCAGTAAGTACTCGTGTCCGGAAGACGAATTATTTCGAGGTGTTTACTGTTGCCTTATACTGTACTTTCACCAGATTTCTTCCCGCCTGCCTTTTCCTTTCGTACCTGCACACCTCTGTGCACGTCAGTGACTGTTCTCACATAGATATGGTGTTTATTGTTTGCATGCATCGCAAAACGGCTTTTCATGATTGTTGTTGTGTGTGTGTGTGTTTGTGTGTGAAATCTGTTACCTTTTCCTACCCGCTGACCTTAAACACATCGTCATGCAGCAACCGCATGCAGCAACCGCATGCAAAACGAAATTTCGAATGGAAATTCGATGGCGAATTTGCCAACATTACCTAACAGGCGCCTGGACTGGTTCAGGGGACGCAACCGCTGCACGAGGTCGGAGAGCAAAAACATGTAAGGGAAACCACTCGGCTGTATTTGCGCTAGGTTATGTGCGCTCCTTGAGAAAGCCTTTGACATTTTTTCCCCGTCAGTGTTTCGGTAGTCGTCATCATGGCTGCCAGCCGTCTGGGCGGACTACTGGCCGCGACACTTGCGATCGCCTCTGGCCGGGTCTGTGAAGTGCAGGCGGCCTGTCCAGGTTGGTGCTGTCATTCTCTTGATTCTGATTGTGCCTGGGGTCTTTGGGCGAAATAATTATACCGGGAGTAGACGCAACCGCATGTCACCCAGAATTCCACTCTGCTGGCTTTGTTTTGCCCCGAAATTTCCTGAGATTGCACCCGTATGGTGTTTCCACACCACCCGCTTTGTGGACCAGCCTAGCATGCGTATGGAAGTTTGGACTCTATTTCGCGTAAAATCTTCGAACATGAAGATACTTTGGCCTCAGATAAATTCCTTGAAATTACCTGTGCCAACAACAAATATAATTATTTTAATTATTCACAGTTTGAAGTGACAGTGTTGTCTGTCCTGTTCCTATGAGCAGTAAAGAGACTAGTGTTTTTTGAGAGTTCTACACTATGCTATCTTTACACGGCTGTCGACTATCAGTTCCAAAATAAGTAAACAAATAGAGTCGCCACTCTAGTTTCAGCTATGGCCGCGAGTGACGTGGCTGTATATTTTTGGCCTGACTGTTGCCATCCTCAGGGCTGACCGCCAAAGCGTTCAGGAGCCTTGACAACCTTCTCGAGTTGCAGTGTGGGGGATATTGTCTGGACCCCACTGTCGACGTCTTGGTGATGATACTGTACCACGTGACCAACGGTCAGGTGCTGGCTCACGCCAACCTGGGTAAGCAGGAGTGCACCACTGGACGTCTCTTTGGATCCTGTGACCTTGACCCCGCTGACTCCAGAGGAAGTCGCCTGACCGTTCTCATCGACGATCTGCGCGATGACGAGGCCAGGCTGTACGCTTGTAACATGTCTGTTGTAGAGAGCGGGGTCCGCTTAGAGCTTTTGTCCTGGACCCGACCCTGCTGGTTCACCGAGCAAGTAAGTGTTAAGCTTCCCCATATAGCATTGTTATCACGCAGTACGCAGATAGAACTAGCTTGATAACTGGGATACACTGGGATACATTACCCCTGGTCTTGTAAATGGCTGTGGACGACAAACTCTGGCTATGGTTCTCGTGAGCAAACACCAGTTTAACACTTTCATCTCCTGCCCTCCGAGCGCAATGCTAAGGGCCCGCCGAGCGCCGTAGCTAGAATGCTAATGGCTGGCTTGAGTGATGGGCAGCGGAGGGCGGTTTATTAGTTTTAGGTGTAACCTCAAGCGGACCAGTGAAGATGCTGGTACACACCCGATCACAGGCTGCTGATCAAGACAATAATATCGCCTGGTGATATGACGGGTTTTTTTAATCGCCTTGTTAGTAGTGGACAGTTCGACACTGAGCAGTTTTAAAACCTAAAATGTATTAATGGAGATGTTGTTACTGTCGGTGCAAACTCTGAATTTGTATGATCGAATAGATACATGTATGTACGTTTAGATTTGTGTATACAGTGTATGTTTATACGCATGTGCTGGGACCGTTCACGCTGTCGTTGAAGGCAGGCGATAGAAGGGGAGCTACTCCTCATTTGCTGCGTACGCTTCGGGACGGGCCGGGGCGGTAGCGGCCCTTGGTATCGAGCGGCTCTTGTCATTTGGGAGGGAACAACGCGCCATGATGGCTTTGCCATGGGAGAACTCCGGTCAAAAAATTTGTTTTTGCACAATATTGTTTTTGATTTCCGCTGTCGGCGTGTCCGAGCCTTTCACATCAGGTATGTAAGCACGACGTCGATGTCTGGGTTAGTAAGTTCTGGACTTGTCCACTTACTTACAGAAGTTCACACTCAATGAGTAGTTTCTTTGTCTCGTCTGCACGATATTTTTGCCGCCAGAGTTTGACCTACTTTCAGGCTTTTTCTTCTTTTGCACACGACCCTCCAGCTATTGGCGAAGTTCATCATTCATGAACAACGGATTAATGACTACAGAAATAAAAAAAATGTGTCAAAAAGTTGCTGGGTATTGTATTTCTGGAAAGAAATTTGCGGAAATCTTTTTTTAACTAATTAATAATAGTAATAAAAAGGCAGTCTTGACTGTTTTTTAAAGACAAGGCTCGAATAGTCTCGCGGTTGTTTCAGTTTAGCTACATCAGTTGCTTTCTGTTTCTTCAGGACTAACAGGCAGGCCCTATCGAGGTTTCTGGAATGTGCAGGAAGTGACGTGCAGTGGAGAAACCTTGTCTCCAGACTCCGATGTGCTGTCGATGGTGTTGTATAGCACCCGCGATGACAGGGTTCTCGCTAACGCTAACCTTAGGAAACGCGAGTGTTCCACGTCTGACACTTTTGTCTCGTGTGACCTGCTAGATCAGGACTCACGGAAGAACAAGTTGAGGGCATTGGTAACTGGCCTTCAGGAAGGACAGTCCGAGGGGCTGGGCTGTAACGTGTCTACTGTCATCTCGGGGGGCCGCTTAAAAATTGTGTCGTGGACTATTTCCGTGTCACACCTGAGTGAGTAAATTTAGTCGCTTGTTTCCTCCGTATGGCGAAAATATCAAAACCACAGTCTTCTCAACTTCTCTTATTCCTGTAGTGTTCAAACCTTTGAATGCCAGTGTCTGACGATATGACATCCAGTAGATTGTCCACTCTGAATTCAAACAGGCCATTCACACTTGCAGTCTTTCGATGTAAACTAAAGGACTCCGTTGTCCACTGTTCACAGAAAAGAAGTCTCATTGCCCGCTCTTAATTTAAATTTGCCTTTCATATTTGGAGTCTTTCACGCAAGCGCGCGCACACACACACACAGCTTTTTGATCCTTCTCAATATCATGCATTTAATTTTCACGTTGGTTTGTCTGTCCGTCCGTCTGATTATGTTCGGTTTATCTCCGTATGTTTCAGTCTGCCAGTCTCTACTTGCGTTCTTGTGTATATGTACTCTTATCTGTCTATATCTTTGTGCCCACGTACATTTGTGTTAACTGCGACAGGAACTTGAAGACAGTCGTGTATGACTGCCACGTGTTTCCGGTCGGGAGACAACTCGTGACACTTTACTGTCCAATAAGGGACACTACTCTGTAGGGATGCTTTCTTTCCACCTTGTAGACATTGGTGGCTTCAGTGTTGAACAGCGACAGATTTTATTCATCTTCTTGACTTTTATTTTGAAGTGAAGTGTCTGTAACATTTCCTACAGGATATCGAAAGACATGTATCATCACACTGCAGGAAAAGTGGCAACTTCACAGTTTCTGCAACCACTTGCGATCTGTGTACCTATCGTGCGGGATTTAATTACGAAATTGGCGATATTAATGCTGCAGTAGATGCGGAGGCAATTAACAATTAGCAATCGTAAAGGGCCGTAACTGTTGTGCTTCACAGTCGTAGTTTGCAGCCAGGGGCCGCTACTCCTGCAGCCTGTAACTACGACCCACAACTCTAGGTGAAGGTTGCCATTCGCCATGGCGGAGTTAGGCACCAGGGCCTGCCGTAGGGTCGCGTCTGTGCTGATCATCGTGCTGCTAGGATATTCAGATGCCATCGATAATCCGTCCATAAACGGTAAGTCAATCTATGTTTGAAATTACGTACAGCGTTACTGCCGCTCGCCGAGGTTTGACCACTGAATAATGTTTGGTTAGCTCGTAGGTGGAACATTCTTTTGTTCCCTGCGGCAACAGGGAAGGTTTCTTTTGCACACGGCACGCTTTCTTTGGTGGAGACAGGCGCTTCAATAGTATTGATGCGTTCTTCATAGAGAATGTCCAGTTTTTTAAATCTTTCTTTCAGCACACGGGGTGATTTAGGACACGGGAGGCAACGATTTGCATACATTTACACTTTATTCAGATTCGAAATTCAATAAGCGCAGCAAAGCTCCTTGTCAGTTCTTCCCAGTCTTCATACTGCTTTGGTATTAGAAATGGGATCACTAGTGAAGTTACCGACTTCATCTAGAAATGTATTGTTTTCAGGAACTCGCTGTATGTGTAAAGTACGAGTTAAACCATAATGACTGTCTTTTCAGGTCTCACCATACGCCCGTTTCGAGAAACAGAGGGCATCCAAGAGATTACATGCACAGGGAGACCGTTAGTTTCAGACGCTGATGTGTTGTCGATGGTTCTGTATGACGTATCCAACAACACCATTCTTGCCTACGTCAACCAGCGGAAACGCGAGTGTTTTACGTCGGAGATCTTCGTGTCATGTGACGTCGACGAGGCGGACTCCAAGCGCAGTCTGCTGTCGGCGCTAATCACAGATTTGCCGGAGGGTTCCTCGCAGACCTTTGGTTGTAACGTTACAGCAATCAACGCGGGAGGTTGGCTTAAAACTTTGACCTGGAAAACTGTAATTAACCGACTGAGTAAGTCTTTTATTTAATGTTGCACTGGGATCAGCTGATTTCCGGCCTAGTGCAATTCTTTGTTTTTAGACCCGTGTTACCCAGTCGAGTGTAATCACGTGCTTATTTGCAGGCACCCGGTCATGTTTCACTTGATGATACACAGCGTCTTCCTCTCTTCTTGTCACTCTCCCCGCTCCCCCAGATGGTTTGTGTTTTTTCTAAATACCTGTTCGTACACTTCGTCATTTGATGTACCTCCCCTTTTGAGGAGGAGAAAGGATGATTTGGGGTGGGGGGGTGTTGATTTCAGAATCGCTGACCGACTTAATTCATCTCGTGTGCGTTTTCACGTCAGGAGGTGCGAACAGTTTTCACTATTCCGCAGGTGGCTGTATAGAGACCCCCCGCCGCTGATCCGACAGGACAAGTGATATTAGGCGGAAGGTGACAAGGGAGACGCCTCTCTCAAGGTCACGGTACAAAACTTTGCTTACCCAGAGCTGCTGTGAATTGACCGTGCATGTGTTTCATTTGTTTGGAAGTTGTTTACTGAGAGCAAGTGCAGACTTCAGTTGGACATTTGGTTCAATCGTCTTCTGGCACAAAAAAATTTGCACACACCACTGCTTGCGGTGGGTGAGTGGTAACAAAACTGTCTGTTCAACATTAATAGTGATATGGCCTACCGCAGTGTCTTCTGACAGTGACATGGCCTACTGCAGTGTCTGACATGTGACAACGATGTGAGGAGGCGTTCTTGAGGCTTGCTACCTGAGGGTTTCTCGAGAGCTCAAGGGTGTAACGTGCTCGCGGATTGGTCTGGCTGATGGCTGCAGACGCTGTCACAGAGTGTTGACGTTGTTCGTCCTGAAGCGCACGAGGACTTGCAGAATGCCGTTACCTCTGGGCAAGTTCTTGCAAGCCTGTTCGCCTGCGTGGTGGTTTGCAGGGGCTAGTTTTTGTTTTATTTTTCTTGCGATACCATCCGAGACTGTTTCTTATGAGCACACTGTGCGTTTGTGATTTATGTTTCTGAACACGATAACACGCTTTGTCACCACCGCAGCTTGTAGTTCGGAGTCTCGGTTCACTATCTCTCTTTCTCTCACTTCTGAAACTCTTTATCACATTTCACTCATTTCATCTCTTGTTCACCTGTGTGGAATCCTAATTTATTGCTAAATCAGAAAATACTCGGATAATGTGGAAAAACAAAATTCACTAGATACAAGATGATGTGTCCCTGACCCTGCGGGGTGTGCACAAAGCATCTTCTGACAGATCGGACTATTGATTTGTGTGCCTAGCTGATATTTTCGGCCAGGAATAGGACCCTGAAGGCAACGGGTAGTGCAGGCTCAATTTTTTTTACATATTTTATTTATTTGTTTATTTTATTTTTTATTATTGTTTCTGCCCTAGTGAATTCTGATTCAAGGGAAGTCACTCGTATGTGTTCGTCTCACGGTCTACAACTGTAGTCGTTTCCCGATTCCCCGAAGCTCTGGCATGGCGGAAGGATTTTGTTATCCTGGCCCCGTTCTCGCGGCTCTCATGCTCATAGGGATTATATCTGACATCGAACCATCGCTAGGTGGTATGTTTCTGACTTTTTTCTAATTAATTGCAAGCATTAGCTCTGGGCGATAATCCGGATTATTAATACAATGTATAACAGTCTGTGAAGTGCTGTGGAGGTCAGACTGTTTTGCACACGGCACTGTAGTGTTTTGGCAACTTGGCGCCTGTTGGCAGCGATGAGTCACAACTCCAGTACTTGCTATTGTATGACGTTTGTTTCAGGCCATCTAAAGATTCAAGAGAATTCAGATCAGTGCTATCAGCACATTTGCTTTAGATTATCTTTACCAGAAAGTATCTGATTTTCTTTGTCTTCACCAGGGATTTGAGGATAAGATGAAGTTAAGTTTTGGTGTAACTCCTGATATGCAGTTCATAAACTGATAGACTACGCGGTTCATTTTTTATTGTAAGCCGATACACACGTAAGAACTGTGCTTGGTTTCCTGATCTAGAGGCAACTTTGTGGAGTGCAGATACAAAAGATCGATACATTTTCAGGCCTGACATCTCGAGCGTTTCGAGGGCTGGACACTGTACACGAAGTGCTATGTTCCGCATCGTCTCTTCCCTCAGATGTTTACCTGGTGTCGACCGTGCTGTACCAGGTGCCAGACAACAAAATCGTCGGCGCCTACATTAACATATTCAAGCAGGAGTGTGTGATGTCTGATACGTTTGTGTCCTGCGACATAAACGGTTCTGACTCGCGGCAGAGCACTCTCAGGGCCTTGGTGCCAGACTCAGGGGGGTGGCCAAAGGTCTTCGGCTGTAACGTGACGACAGTAGCGTCGGGCTCGAGGCCGGCAGTCCTCACGTGGACGACCGTCGTGAGTCCCCATGTCTGTTACCGTCTTTCAGGTAATGACCGTCGTGAGTCCCCATGTCTGTTACCGTCTTTCAGGTAATAGTGGGCAAAGGCTAGGCGGACAAAACACTTCAGTATCTTCCCATTCATTCATCGGCTGGTTGGTTGGTTGTATTGTTCGTTCGTTAGTTCGTTCTCACACAGGATTTTAGTCGTGTTTCTTCTGTACATTTTTATCTCTGTGTATGTTTAGCTCTGTGTATTGGTGTGACTGTTTCTTGCCCTATTCTCTCCCCCCCACCGCCCCTTTTGAACTCAAGTCCCCTTTCTTCTCCCAGATTATCGTGATCGATAATTGAAAAACCGCCTCCAGAACGGGTCGCAGGCGTGTGTAATGAGCACGTGGAAATGTTGTGGAATGAAGAAATTTGACTCTCTCCTCAATATGTCTTGGTGGAAACAGACATTGATCGCGCCTTCTGCCGGTGTTTGCCAGGGAGCGTTAATATTGTCATTACCGCAGTTCAAGGGCTGCAACTCGTACATCCCTACGAAGACCTCGGGCAAGGGAAGGTACTCTTGCCGTTTATAATCACGACCCAAAACTCTGCCGAGTCTGGGTTAGTTTTAGTCGGCACACTGGCCATGATGGAGATACAAGTGCCCGTCCTCTGGTGGAGAATACGTTTTCTCACTCTTCTGCTCGTGGCCGTCAGCTGTGGATTGCAAGTTTCTCAAGAAGGTACTCTTACTGTTTTTGACACCACGTTTCTTACGAAACAGGGTGAAATGACATTGTTTTGTACAGACATGTTAGCTGTTAGATTTGTAGAAAGGCCATGTACGTCTTCGTAAACGGTGAGACAAGACCTGTTGTTGCACACGGCACGCTTCGTGTTGGGTGAGATGGCTGCTGGCGTATTGACGTGCGATTCATTACCACTGTCTGGGAGGCGCCATTGTCTGAATTGTAAAACTTATTATGGTTTGCTAGGGACCGAGATGTGCGTGAGGGAAATTAATTATTGCTTGGTAGCCCACAGTTACGCTGATGAAATAGCTTTTAAGGGTGAACGCAGCGGGGAGCGACTGCACATTGGCTTTCGTTCGAGTACGTTTTCATCTCACAGTCGGGAACGCCTGATTTTCTGGTGCTACTCATGTTGGGCTTGTACTATGTTGGTAGTGAACGCCGAACATTGAATTCGTTTCCAGGGATGACTTCCAGGCCTTTTCTTGGACATACAGGCGTGCAGGAAGTGACGTGCTCGGGCGAATTTCTGACCTCGGACGTGGACGTCTTGTTTCTGGTGTTGTATCAGATGCACGACAATAAAATCGTTGCCTACTCCAACCATCGCAAGCGGGAATGCTCGACCTCGGAGAATTTCGTCTCGTGCGACATAGACGAGACAGACTCCAGGCAGAGCAAGCTGCGGGCCTTGGTCACAGACCTGGGGGAGGGGGCCTCGCGGGTGTATGGGTGTAATGTGACCGCTGTGCCAGCTGGCGGTTTGATGAAAGTGATCACGTGGAGGATTAATGCGCGGCACTTGAGTAAGTGTGGATTTGCTATTACTGTCCCTGCTGTCAGCTTAATCGCCCGGTGGCGCGTGCATTTTCCACCTGCCCGTCTGCCTGTAGTTCGGTCTGTTTATGTGTTTCTCTTAGTTTCCCGTCTGTGTGCACGCGAAAGTGTATCTTTCATTTCAGTCAGTTGCAGTCGGCTTGTGTGTGCGTTAAAGTTTTATGATATCCGTCTGTGCACGTGTACGTGACAGCAGACGCCCGTCCGTCTGTCTCTGGCACTAGTTTTCTGTCTGTCGTGCTTATGACCTCCGCTTGTGCGCATGTCTGGGTGCGATCGCGAGTCTTTGAATGTGTCTCGTTTGGTTTGTGCAGTCCCTAGTGCGCGCGCGTGTGTGTGTGTCTCGCTTGGTTTGTGCAGTCCCTAGTGTGTGTGTGTGTGTGTGTGTCGCTTGGTTTGTGCAGTCCTTAGTGCGTGTGTGTGTGTCTCGCTTGGTTTGTGCAGTCCCTAGTGTGTGTGTGTGTGTCTGGTTTAGTTTGTGCAGTCACTAGTATGTGTGTCTCGTTTGCTTGCCGCAGCTGCAAGTCTATTTTTTTAATATTGGCTTTTTTTTGGTTTTTTTTATTTCTCTTTTTAGCACCTCCTTCCCCCCACCCACTATTTTATTTTAAAATGTAAGCTGTTGTGTATATTTTTTGGGGGGTAGGAGGTTGTCTCTTTAAAATTCATTTAGAGAATTTAGTCACTTGCGGTAGGAATCTTAGTACGTGTCAAATGATTGAGTCAGTCTTTGCCATTCATCTTGTTACAACCAAGCACGTGCGCTTGCACTTGCAGAAAGAAAAACGTGCACAATCTGCGTATTTACCTTCTGATGCTCGTCACAGAATGAGTCCGCCTAGAAAGCTGCGTACAGTGAAACGTATAGTCACATGATCTAGAGACCCGCTGCTACCGATATATTGCAAAAAATGATTATTGATGACGATGATGATGATGATGATGATGATGATGATGATGATGATGATGATGATGATGATCGTAAGAGTGTGCTTACGATCCATATTTGGAAAACTGAAATTGAACATACGAGAATGGGCGTGACGGTTCAAGGGACGCAATTCTAGAGATAAATAACAAGTTCAAGGGAAATAACGCGCTAGCTGGCTGCTGGTGGTGGAGAGAACTGCAGTCAGTTTGCAGGCCAACACCGTACGACAACCGCCGCGTGATGGCTACAGGCACTGGGACAGGCGCGTCGACTGTGCTTGCTTTTCTGGCTTTTTTCATCCCAAACGCTGCTTCGTCGGACACAGGTAAGTCCCCCAAATGCCTTGTTGGCCAGAATATTTTGACTGCTGTGTACATCTGGGCGCACGGCCGTGTCCACTGAGTTTGGAAGTCGCCAAGCGTTTTTTAATTCCGCGCAGGCCTTCGTTGTTTAAGTTTTGAGTCATCCTGCAGTCTAGCTTGCCTTGTGCACGCGGCACCGAGATAGGCCTGATGGCATGGCGGCTGCCGAGTATTGACGTCCTGTTTGCGCGTGATTCATACCTGGACGTCCACGGTAGCTTCTGTACTCCGTAGACACGGCTGATCGCAAAGCCACAACCCGCAGGTATCGCCTTCACAGCCATACACACGTTTGCACTTAAACATAGCGACAGTCTGAAATGTCAGAGAACTGCGGAGTCATTTACATCGCTGACGTGGTGGCAGTTTTATGAAAGGTTAATGGAGAGGAAAGTCTAAACAAGGAGAGTGAAGAAACACACTTCCACTTCACCTTTTTTATAGGCTGCACAGTTTTGTTCCGATAGAACGATGACATACGCTTATGTACAAATGCAGGCACTCGGAGAAATGGGTGGAAGGGGAGAGAATAGAGAGAGGATGTGAAGCTCCAACAAAACATGTTCTGCGTCGTCATAAATCGTTCTGAACTTTTATTGCAGGACTCGTGGCCTCTTCATTTCTGGGTTCCAGCACGATCCACGAGATCCAGTGCACGGATGAAGTGCTGCCGGCAGACCAGGATATGTTGTCGCTAGTGTTGTACAGGGTACAAGGTGACAGGGTACTCGGCTTTGTCAACCTGAAGACAAGAGAGTGCGCCACCTCCGATGCGTTTGTGTCGTGTTCTATCGATGACTCTGGCTCGCGCAAAACCAGGCTCAAGGCTCTCATCTCGGACTTGCTAGAGGGAGAGGCGAGGGGGTACGGCTGTAATGTTACCGCCATACAGCCCGGGGGGAGGACCGCCGTCTTGTCCTGGTCTATAGTCATTCATCAGACTAGTGAGTATCGCCATCCCATTTATTCCGCCGCCCTCCGTCCCGACCTTGTCCGACCATCTGGCGGTTTGCCTGTTGGCCTGTCTGCCTTACAAGTTCCTTGTACACAAGCTTCACGTTATTCTTTTTCTTTCTGTTCGTCTGTTTGCCGGTGTATGTCTTTCTTCTTTCCTCTTCTCTGTTTCCTTTGATCGATCTTTTTCATTACCTGTTGAGACATTGGCTGAAACTGATAGGGATTATGTCTTCATTTCATTATACTCTGACGTCATTGCTCGCCAGCTACATAGCAGGCTACCTCCCGGACAACCGGTAAATAAAGGCGTGTCTCCTGTCAAACCTCGGTACGGTGATGGCAGACCTCAGTAAATACTGGCAGACCTCTGTACAGTACTGGGAGACCTCTGTACAGCACTGGCAGATCTCTGTATAATACTGGCAGACCTCTGTACAGTACTGGCAGACCTCTGTAAGAATTCGAGGCGTTACACCTAGGATGTTTGATGACGTGGCGTTGTGACTGATGGAGGCGAGTCTAGAGGGTTGATAGAAACTCAAGTCTGTGCTGTATGGGGTTTTTGATCAGTGTTCAGATTGACAGAAACTGAAGTGTGTGCTGTATGGGTTTTTTTATCACTGTTCAGATTAATTGCACGCCACTTTGTGAGGCGTTTTGACCTCTCCTCATCTTCGCTTCCAGGTGAATCGTCTGTCACAGATCAATGCTTTGTGGTTTGCGTGTGTGAGTGAGAGTGAGTGGGTGTGCGGGCGACATAGAACTCGCGCTGACAAACGATAGAAGTGGTCCAGCAGCTTTCATATTTGTGACGTCACGGTGACGCCAGGTCGTTCAAGAGCGCGAAAATGCTATAAAATGTTTGAATTGAATGCAAGTTACCTGGCAGTGAGAAACGATTTCTGCTCTGCGCTGTGAGCTGTGCATGAGCTGGGTAAACGGCTATATGGAAATTTCAACATTTATATGCGAAGAAAGTCAAGTGGTTGTATACAGTGGTTAGTCCTGGTGCGTGCATATCGTGCCTGTAACTGCTGTTGTGCGTGTGAGTGTTGTTACTATCGCTGTGAAGGTGTCTGACTAGTCTGTTTATATATTATGCACGCAATCATCGTAGATATTCGTGCACACAAACACGCCTGCTTTTGTGTGTAACCACGCAACAGAGTCGCTGTTTAAAAAATTTATTTTCCGCGTCTTTACGAACTGTTAGATCCGATGTAGATGTCCTTTGATCTCATTATTACAGTAATGAGCGTAATCTTGATCTCCCCCCCCCCCAAAAAAAATGTTTTCCGGTGCCAACATTTGACGGTTGGTTCGCACTGATTATTCTCGCGGGCGTGGCAGTAACGTTTTCACGATGCAATCACTGCGTGTCGCTGGCCATAGCAAGCATTTGTACAGGGGATGCAACCCGCTCTGACATCCCGCCTCGGGGAGGCAACTCCGGCTCACGGCTTGAGCCCGAGAGAGCGCAGTGACTTGCTGGTCGCCCGGCGAGATCATGGAGGGATGCAGGCTGAAAGTGGTGTCCGCCACCCTCGTCTTGCTGCACATATGGACGGCCGCTGGCCAGCCACCTCACACAGGTATGCAAGACACTTCTGTCCATCGACTGTTGCCGATGTTGTTTCTCAAAACAATTGCCGCTAGTCCGTGGTCATAGCGTGGTGGTGTTGCGTGCCTCGGGTTTGTTATACAGTCCCACTGGATACTGCTGTACTGTGAAAGGACGAACGTTTGCACGCAGTACTCTAGACACATGGCGGGAGATTCCTTAGAGAACTGTAACTCAAGCAGGCTTCAGGAAACACTAGTCTAGGATGTAAACATGCCGACTGTATTTCGTTTCGCTGAAGATGAGAGCAAACGTACCTCGAGCATTAAAAATATGCAGTGTTATTGATCCTTAGTTGCGAATATTATTTCTTAATGAATATTAGATAGCAAGCGGGCGGAGAAGGTTTCGCCTTAATTAAATGTATCGATCGCCTTCTTTCGCTCCTCCTCTATTGATTTTGAAGTAACAGAAACACGATATGATCTCGGATATTCAGGCCAGGGTGGTTTGTGTTTCCAAGCAGAAATCATGCTTTGAAGCCACGTCAAAGAACACTGCGCTGCTTCCAGCTTCTCTCTCACTCTCACTCTCTCTCTCTTTCTCTTGTTAAACCCCGTTCGTTCGTTCTTGCCCTCTCACACGAACAGACATCTTTCTGTGTGTTTGCCTGTCGGTCTGTCTGTCCTTCCTACTTTAGTTAGTCACGTGCCTAACATGTTGTCGGTATGTGTTCATGTCTGCATACGTGTGTGTACATATGCCTGCTTTCAGTAGTTCCTCCTTAACAATACATTTGTTTCAGGACTGGCTTCCAAACTATTTCCAGGCTCACGTGACATCCACGAAATAGAGTGCAGCGGCATTGCTCTGCCCACAGAGATAGATTTGGTGACAATGGTCTTGTACTCTGTGCCGCAGAGCCGGGCGCTGGCGTACGTCAACCTCAAGACCCGTCAGTGTTCGACCTCCGACATTTTCGTGTCATGCGTCCTGCACGAAAACGATTCCAGACGAACCCAAATCAGGGCACTTGTCACGGACCTTGTGCAGGACGAAGCACGCATGTACGGTTGTAACGTCACTGGTGTGGAAGCCGGCTGGCGAATGAAAATTTTCTCGTGGTCTATGGTTATACATCAGAAGAGTGAGTATAGCTTTTAATGAAATTGCGCTGGGATCAGAACAGAAACCTCGCCGCGGGCCTTCTTGTAGCGCTGTGCCTTAGACGCCCTTAGTCGTGTATGGCAGAACAGTAGTTACACATCGGGGAAAGAATCAAGTAAATATCACGCGGATGTACTGATGGTCTTGGTAAAAGCAAACTACTGGATGTTCGCAAATGTCGAGGAACCGGGGTAAAGGAAAAGACATTACCTGTAGCAGCGCGGAGGCCGATATCTTGTTGTCGTCGATGTCATATTTTATTGTCCCCCGGGTGGTGAGGGAGTAGATAGGCATTGCTGTCATTGAACCTCCACCCCTCTTCTCTCTTCCCTTCCTCCCCCTCGTTTTCACGTCGCCCCCGGTCTTGGATTATGGCCTTATCAGACGCGGCCACTGTGCGACGTGCACGACACCAGCAGGCGATGCTGGCATTAATCATGGTGATAAAACTGTTTTGCGTCGGCCAGACACTACGTATCAGGGGCGATTATACACTCGAACCTTTTGATCTGTGCGCGCACAAGTATTGACGTTAGTTCAGGGGATGCAACTTCTCAAACAAATCCTGACGCTGGAGTCGAAGGGAGGGAACTCCTTAGTAATCATGTTGCTGCTGAAGTAGACAGATGGGCTGCGTGGACAGAAAGCTGAAGACTGGGTCGCCAAGATGGCGGCGCAACCCTGGCGAGCCTTGGTCTGTGTGGGCTTGTGTGGCGTGTTTCTCAGCGTCCGCTGTGACCCCTCAGGTAGGACTGCGTATGGTTGTGCAGCTTACATCGTTTGACACCAGGCTGCTGTGTGGAAGTACGAATGTTTTGGCCAAATACTTGTTCCTTCTTTGTGGACGTGACAACGGATCGCTGCCGGTTTTTACGGGACGGCATGTGAGCGGTAGATGTAAAGGCCTTGGCTTTTTTGTGACGTCTGGTTATGGCGGTTGTGATTGGGTCTTCATTTCTATTACGTGCAAAAGTACGATGGCGAGAAAATTGATGAACTTTTCAGCCTGATACTGATTGTAATTTCTGCAGTTTCGGTAGCTTGTTTGTAAGCGACTCTGGCATTGTGGCAAGGTGTGAACTTCAACACCGTGTGTTAACTTTGATGAAGAGTGTGCAGGTACCTGCGTCGTTAGAATTCGATGAAAGCTGGCGTGGTTGTTTCAGGCCTGACGTCACAGCCGTTTCTGGGCCTGGCCGACATCCATCAGGTACAGTGTAGCGGCGAGGTGTTGACCCCGGAGGTAGATTTGCTGACCATGGTGTTATACCGCATACCTAGCAACAAAGACCTGGGCTACGCGCTGGTGAAGGACAGACAGTGCTCCACATCCGATGCCTATGTCGCCTGCCAGCTGGACGGCTCCGACCCTAGGCGCACCAAGCTCACGGCTTTAGTTTCGGGGTTAGCGGACGGCGAGTCTCAAACGTTCGGTTGTAATTTGACGGTCACAGCTTTGAAATATCGAGTGAAAACCTTGTCGTGGTCTCTCGTCGTTCAGCAGACCAGTAAGTACTGTCATCTCACTGTTTTTACGTGTTTGTACCCGCGGCCTTCCACCCTCAGGGCATGCGTTTGATGTCGATAAGACTCGAGAGGCATGCACGTGTAAGATCTGACAAGACAAATCCATGTTTACAATGCTTACGAGTAAGATTTACGCAGCACTTGCACATTTACGAGTAAGGCAAGACACCACTTTGTTTACCCGTGCAAGTCATGTGTCTGTTTACGTATGAGAAATTACCTGTAAATGCACGTTGTCACAATAGACATGGAAGACGCTTGTTGTTAAGAGAGAGAAGCGCTTACGTACCTACATGGCACGCATTCTGTCGCAGATACACTGCAAGGCGTATTTAGTGCGTAAGACAACACGAGTATAAGCTTAGTTAAGCAAAGACCAGGTACATACGATCCTTTAGTCACTTAGGGAATTCACGCCCTATCTCACTCACATGCGCAGGTATATATATATATATTTACGCACAAACACGTGTTTTTTCCATATACTGGCTTAAGGTCTACTTCTGAATAATTTGCGAAGTTGATGCGCTGAGTTTTTTTGTTTGTTGTTGTTTTGTTTGTTTGGGTTTTTTTTTTTTTTGGGGGGGGGGATTTTCCAATCAGCGGTGAACGTAAATGTAAAACTGTGTAAAGGCCAAAGGTCGTAACCGAACACCCGCCCGCGTATACAGAGATGTGAAAAGCAATACTTGATGTCAGCTATACTGATGTTCGTCGTGTATAAGTCGAGATAACGCTAGTAATTCTCACCATGATGTATTTCTTTGGATGTGTTTCGTAAGCAGAGTGATTGCATGTAGCTAGGCGTTACATCTATCCTCAACATACGACTTCATCATATTCTCCTCCGGAGTGTCGGGACAATGTAATCTGCCAGATCTTGGACGCGGCGCAGGATGTCAGAATGTCAGTAGCTCCTGTGGGGACGGCAGGCTTTTAATCACGTGTTCTGTTAAGCTTATCATCCCAGACAACAGCAAGGGAGAGCGCTTGGAGGGGATAGGAAACGGAGGCAAGCGAAATAGGTTGGAAGAAAGACCAGAAGACGGGCGAGGAGGTGTGGGGGGGAGGAGACAGACCGAGACAGTATTCTTTGGCAGCAAAATCGAACTGTGACGCAAAATAGCGGTTATTACCTGCCATATCAAAGGGGAACCATCGTTGATCGAATCCGAGAACGGCACGACAGGGGAAGCTACTGCCGTTGTAGCGCGGTTTCAGGGAGCAGTTGTCTTGGACATGGCGCGACCTCTCGAAGAGATTTTGTCCAGCCGACAGATTTTGGTGGTTCCTCTCAGCTGTCTTAGAAATGTCTGGTGTTCGTGGTCGCCCGTAGCTGTTATTGAAGTGTTCAACAGGCTATAGAGTACGCTGGTGATTATTGTTGTTCGTTATTATTATTCACACAGTCTGACGGCACCTATTCCTTTCGGTCCAGCTTTTCCCCTTGTGACCCATGTAGCACTGTGGTTTGTCGATCTGATCGTGCCGCGAGTTGAACATGTGTGTGTGTGTGTGTGTTTCTGAGAGGGAGTGGGTTTTTTTTAGGTCGTAGAACTCTCACATCAGGCATGGCAGCTGTTAATTATGAATGAACTTTCTGACGAAGACAAATGGGACCCGAGATGCGATATTTGCCGCGGCTGCTGTGCTGATTGTGGTGTAGTGTTAGTGGACCTGGTGTTGGCGTTACTGCGTGCGCCGGTGACAAAGAGCTGCGTTGGGTACGATCGTACGATTGTGGAATTGGAAACTGCCGGGTTTTGTTCGTGGGGACGGAGGCGAGAAAGGGGAAAGGATGTGCGCTGCCAGTGCAGTGGCGGCTTTCCTGCTGCCGACATCCTATCGGTCACACCTGTCTGTGGAAATCAGTGGATAACACTTCCCAAGAGCTTTTAAATTTCGGCAGCTGAAAGTCTTGAAACAACTGTTTAGGTAGTCCTTACCTGAAAATGATTAATTTCAAAACGTTTGTGTGTATGTGTGTGTGGCTAAGACAAGTGCTTACAATTATTAGCTTTTTTACGCAAGCCATAAGCACCACAAACATATATGATCATTACTGTGTCATATCAATGCATCTTGAATGCTGTATGTTATTCAAATCGTGTTGGCAGCCACGGTCAGCACACGTGGGATGTCTGTTGGATTTCATATTGTCAACGGACGTCACTTTTATGGTGTGCTGTAATCCCATTCGGCGAGTTGAACCCCTAGAAGTAAATTTTCTTGTAATTCACTAAGTTTTCAACTACGAAAGTAGTGGCACTTCACAGTTTACAGGATGACACCCTGTCAGATATTGACAAGCAGAAGTCGTTGACGATTGGTGCCGACACCGTTTCAGCTGAGTGTGTGCTAGCAGTTGTTACGGTTCAGATGCTGTCTGGCAAACTCACGGTTCATTGTGTAGCCTTGTAGTGAGACTTCAGCAGTAAAGTTAAATTAGCCAGAAGGTGGGGTCTTTGCTGCTCTTCTCCCACCCGCCCTGAAGTGCCACACAGGAGGCTGACAAGGGAGACAATAAGAGCCGGATCTTGATCCGCGGCCGTCCCTGGGAGAATCCAAGGCTTTCGGATGCAATTTGCCTGACATAGCACGTGGCCCGCTTGCCGCTTGTATCTCTTGCTTCATTACTGGGTTTCAAGCGAGCAGTGTTCACTGGCGGCCACCCCATTCCGCCGGCAGGCTTGCCAGACCATTTTCATTTTATGCATCCAGTCCCTCAACGCTACCGCCTCAACGCACGCACACCCGCATACAGGCGTGCAGACACGCACACACGCCCTTCAGTTGACTTGGCTTCGTAAGAAGCATTCTATTATATGGTTTTTTAGGCTCACGGCATGGACTTTTTCAACAGTTTTTAATGCGGAAAGCAAAAAAAAGTAGTTTGTCTTTTGTGGTCGATTTCCATTTCATCTCACGTCTTTGTGACACAGAAGCTATATCGCGGCCACCCATCGATCATGCCTGCAGTAAGGGGATGCAACTGTTTATCCGCCTCTGACTTTCCGTGGCAAGGGAAGTAACTCGTGTCCTGGCTATTGGGAGCACTAGTCAGCAGTACAGGCGCCATGATGGCTGCACGGTGTGGAGCACTATTTTGCCTGGTGCTGGCTGTGATCTGTATTTCGGCGTCACTGCAGGCTGAAACCTTTTCATCAGGTATGTCTCTACAGATTGGCATCTTGTCTGTTGACAGTTTTCTTTACAAATACTGTATTTTACTGTGGCTAAAACCTTGGATTCACTTTCCAGCTGAACAGTGTAGTGGGTTTTAGTGCAGAAAGGAAAACGTCAGGCTGCCCTTTGCGCACGTCACGTTAGGAGACCTGACGTAAAGGTTTCCTCAGTATAACTTGCTTTAGAAATATATGAGAGGGAGGAAAACTAGTTGGTCTTCGTAAATACTGTTTTTAGGTTTTGTTTCAAAGGAATGTGTGAGATGGGAAGGGAGAGAAAATAGTGTGAACGAGTTAATATCAATGTTATTCATATTCTTACATCGATACTTGCACGCCAGGTTCGCAAGATAGCTGTCACGTTTTATTTTGTCATTTTGATGTATCAAAACAGTGCAGAGATTGTAAAAGCCGTCTGATTGGCAGATGAGGAGCACGAGAGGAGGACTAACTCGGGATGATGACCGTGTGCGATTGTCTCCCTTCTTGCAGGGTTGACGTCCGGCCTCTTCCTGGGCATGAGCGACATTCTGGAAGTGCAGTGCAACAGTGATGCTCTTCCGGCAGAGTACGACGTGTTTTCCATTGTGCTCTTCCGCGTGCGGGACAACAAAGTCTTGGCGCACGCTAACCTAAAGAAGCGAGAATGTTCCACGTCTGACAATTTCGTGTCGTGCACGGTGGGCGAGGCGGATCCTAGGGACAACGTCATTAGGATGCTGATCCCCGATCTCGGGCAGGCACAGTCGCTGCTGTTTGGCTGTAACCTGACGACCATGAGCTCAGGGGGGATAATCCGTTATTTCACTTGGACTCACAGCGTCACGCACACAAGTAAGATAACCTTCGTCATACTTCCGGTGATTTCGCTGATCAGGATGACTGGTGGAAACTATCTTGCGTCTCGGGTAACAGTTGGTGGGCTGCCTTACTTTTCTTACAAAGATAGGTGGGCAGTCTCTCTTGGGTAACTGTCTGTGGGCTGTTTTACTTCTCGGTTGACAATCGGTGGGCTATCATACTTGTAGGGTAATAGTTGGTGAGCTGTCATAATTCTCGGGAACAGCTGGTGAGCTGCGATCATTCGCAGGAAAGAGAGTGTAGGGTTCTTGGGTAACGGTTGGCTTGCTGACTTCTTGGGCAATAATTCTGCGGCATCTGAATTACTTGGAAGAAAATGATTGTTAAGTACATCTATCACGCTTTAAAGAACGGGGTGACTGACCCACCCTTCACACGATTAAGTGGAACGCCTCTGTCCGTGTTGTGTATTCGGCACATGGTTTGGCGCACGCACAGGACCGCCTGTATCACTCGCACTGCACTCGGCGTGTTTCTGCGGCTCCTCTCCTCCCCCCACCCCCATATACACATACATACACATACACACGCATTGCTTGGCCTTTTTCCCCTTCATGCATGTGACCTGGTTATAACGTCTGCTACTATTGTTAAAATAATACTCTGCATCCTGGGTTTTAAGCCTTAATCCTTTATGCGCGTGTGCCCGATGCCGGCTCGGAACAGACGCCATTGTAACCACGGTTCGCCATCAGACACGACGTGGAGTTTAAAGGACGCGGTCGTAAGTACGCCTCGCCGTTATTCCTTCATTCACTAAATGCGCCTCGCCCTTCAGGGGACGCTACTTAAGTCCGCGCTAAGCTGTAAGGGAGAGAACCGGCGGCAGCAGAGAGCGACTTTCGACACTGTAGTAACACCAAGATGGCCGTACACTCTAGTCCTGTGCTGCTGTGCTCATTCCTTCTCGTTTTTCACGTCTCTTTCATCGTCAATGCACAGTCTGAGACAAACGGTACGTGTTTTTGTTTCCTTGTTTCGCGTCAGTGTCGTAGAGGGAGCTAAACTCTGGTTTCTATGGCTACAGTTTTAGCGAACTATCTTAGCCAAATGTAGGCTTTTCGACTGCCAGTGAACCCTGAAAATCATTTGTGCGCACGGCACTCTAGGCGTCCCAGGTTTGGGAGCAGATTGTTCAACGCTGTAACTCAACATTGATCTCTGTAGAAATGTGATCTGTGCTTTCTAATGGCTCCGTTTTCTGTCTGCTGTGTGCCCTTGTATAAACTTGACCAACTGAGAGTTCTAAGGCAGATGTGGAGTATAGATTGTGTGTTGAGCTAAATTGTTATGTCAGTGTAGAGCTGCAGTCTGAGCATAATCGCCATAGTGGTTGCCTCCCCTTTTGCTGTCGAGGGGAGGGGCAAGGTTCCTGATAGTATCGATCTAACGGTATTGATCAGATCAATATGACAGGTACGGGATGTAGAGGAGACCCTATCGGTTGAAGTTTTCCCTCCAGGTTTGTCGTCAAGACGTTTCCTTGGATTTGCTGACATCCACGAGGTGGAATGCAGCGCCCAGAAGCTGCCGGCAGACTTGGACTTGCTGACCATGCTGTTCTACAGAGTGGCCACGGACGAAACTCTGGCGTTTGTCAACCACGGCAAGCGGGAGTGCGCCACGGCGCACGTGTTTGTTTCTTGTGAAATTGACGAGAGGGACGCGCGGCGCACGCGCCTGAGTGCTTTGATCTGGGATCTTGCCGAGGGAGAGTCGCGAGCTTACGGCTGCAATGTTACCGCCGTCGCGGCTCGCGGGCGGTCGAAGCTTCTGTCCTGGACGATTTCGATTCATCAGATCAGTGAGTAATCAGAAAATACGGACCTGGTTTAGCTCCAGTCTAAACTTTAGTAATTACAGCCGGGATTACTTCATACGCCGTCTGTTTCATCTTCCTTCCTTACTTCCTACTCCACAACTTTTGATCATATTGTACAAAGGTAGTTACATATAATTTCTCTTTTTTTTTCTTCTGTCCTGCCCTTCTTTCCCTCCGTCTGTTTGAAAGGGGGGGAGGGAGGCTGGTTTAGGGGATGACATGATGTTGACAGCCCTCCTAATGCCATCAGCATCAACGTCCACGTCGTCTTCGTTCGCGTGTTGTGTCCACCTCACGGTCAGCCACCCGACATGCTTGTGGCTCCAGAGTCGGCGGTGTGTAACGTGTTGTTAGTGTCAAGAGTCGGCGTGTGTAACGTGTTGTTAGTGTCAAGAGTCGGCGGTGTGTAACGTGTTGTTAGTGTCAAGATCCGTTTCCATCACTCCAGCCTGGCAGGCGTGTTGCCTGCCCCCCGTAAAGCTTTTGGTGTCGAGGTGTTAGGACTGAACACACTGTAGATGTTAATTTAAATGTTAGTGCTAAAACAGATGTTAATCCCAAGATGTCGCACGTTAGTGTTAAGGGTGCTGTTAGTGCCAGGAGAGGCGCATGCGCACACAAGTTCTTCCTAATTCCTGCTCCAAGTGCTTCTTGTCGCGCTGAATACCTAATCATTGGCTTGATGCGTGTTATTTCTGGCATCCTTTTTGAGTGTCAGATCGTTGCTTCGCAATTTCACCCGGATCGATGCAGACAGCGCCACTACTGATTACAGCGGAATTCAGGGGCTATAACTACTTCTCACTTACGATTGAACCGACAGAGGGGACTGCACTCCGTTCTGTGCTTTGCCCTAGAAACGAAGGCGTTGGTTGGAGAACCGGGGGATGTGGGAGGGGGGAACGCTGCAGTGGCCAACATGGCGGTGCCTTTGAGAATTTGGACTGCGATTTGCGTGCAAATTTTTGTGACGTCTCTCGCTGTTGCCAGTCTTCACAAGGAAACGCAAGGTAGGTACGTGTGTTCGTTTGTGCACTTTAGTCCCTCTGTTTAAAAATTCGATAAAATTTCATCAGCCTGATCCTGGGTTACTGGTCCGTAAGTGTTCAGCTCGCCTGTAGCCGCGGCAAGTGCCATAATCGGTTTACTGCAGGTGTGTGTCGCGCAGATCTGCTGACGGTGTGTTCCAGGCAGCGCTGGGAACCCGTTCTCGCAGTTCCCATGTAGAACTGTTCAGTGACTGAACGTGCCAGCGTTAACTTACACCCAATCTGTTCTAAAATTATTGTGGTTTGATTTTTACATTTTATAATCTCACGTTATCAGAGAGAAGTTTCAACCAATTTTTTTCTTGTCAGTTCAGCTGTTCAGGAGAATAGAACGAGCGATCTCTGACTTGATAGTTTAGAGCAGTGCTGGCGTGCTTTTACTGAACATCAGAATTCAAATTATCGTCTTTGTGTCTGTCCGTTCGTCTCTCTGTCTTTTCCTTTTTTTCCTTCACTCTCGTCATCTCCCTGCTTTCTTGATTGGTGGTCGCTGATTTGGTATAAAGAAATAATGTTTTTGTTGCCAGTGACGCTAGATTGCCTGAGTGCTCTAAAGGCAGCGCTGCTTTTTTCAGGCTTGTACGCAGGCTTGTTTCTGGACTTTGACAACATTCACCAAGTGGTGTGTACTGGCGCGACCCTTGACCCTGGCGTGGACGTCATGTCCATGGTGCTGTTCCAGGCAGCCGATGACCGCGTGCTTGCTTACGTCAACCAGGCCAAGCAGGAGTGCACCACGTCAGAGTGGTTCGCGGCGTGTCACGTGGACGCCAGTGACTCCAAGAGAAGTCGGCTGCAGGTTTTAGTTTCCAACCTGCATGCCGACGAGAGGCGGACACTGGGATGTAACCTCACCACTCTGGCCTCGGGGGGCCGCTTTCGGTACTTGTCGTGGCGCATTGTGCTCCGTCAAGCCAGTAAGACAACATGGGGAAAACTTTGCTTTATGTCTTCCTCATCCTCATCATTTGCCCATATCCTCCTCCTTTTCCTCCAAAAACAATTTCTTGCAACAAGGTCCATTCCAATCCAATGTGCGCCGTGGGGAGCCTAGGCGCAGAGACGATGCTGCCCTGATGTGCTTTCGACTGGGACATACCCACCCCACCCACTCTTTTCTCTTTCGTTCAGAACCCCCCATCTTCATTCTCATGTTTAAGGATGTTTTGAGTTTTACCTGGCCTTTTTCGTTTTAGTCCATCCCCTTTTTGCACCTCCGTGCTGTAACCTGTAGCGCCGTGATAGTCTTCGCTGCTGACACGGTGTAAAACACCAAAACTCCAGAAACAAAACAAAAATACAAAAATCGAAATTTCGACAGTTTGAATAATTGCGCCCGTAGTAAGCTGCTTTTTTGGGGGGGGAGGGGGGCCTTGTTTGTTGGTGGTGTTTAGCGTGAATAACATAGTTACTCAAGTTGTCATGACATTCACAGACACTAAGTCTTCGACGTCCCTGTTGGCAGGTGATAGGCCTGGTCCGCTGACCTGACCAAACTAGCCTCCCATTTGGCCAGACTCGACACTGCGCCTGCTGCACAGGTCCGCCATCTATGCATAAGATAAGTCGGTGAAAACCACTCCCCATTCTCTTTCTCTCGCCTCATTGAGCATCTTCAGCCGGGCGTTTGCACTGGCAGCCGGCCTAATGGGAAATAACTCGCCACAGGCAGCCTGCGCCAGTCCAAAAGAGAGGGAACTGTGAGGCTGGGCGCTTTGTCTGCAATGCCGAGTCCGGTCGGGCTAGTGGTGAGAAGAAAACAACGTCATGGCCGCCCGTTTGTTCTGCGCACAGATTTCCTGGAAATTCTATCCGAGCCTTTTGTGTGTGGCAGTCTGCCTTTTTCTTCCTGCATCTACCAGCCCCGGTATGTAACTAGAAGGGTTTCTTGTGTCTCTAGCAAACGCTGTTACAAGGGTAAGGGAAGACTGTGATCCTAGCAGTCACAGTGGCAACGCTTACTTAACCCGGTGTAGCGGCGTGACCTGTGTCGAGCAGATGGTCTGTCGTGGACTTTGTCGCATGATCGTAGGTTCTCTGTTACTGTTGATATGGTACTCAGTAGATATATTCAGCTTCGGCTCGGTGCAGATATGGCTTGTGGGCTGCAGGTGTAATAAAATCTGCAGAGCCATGCTGGGCGCAGAGTGACGCTTGTCTGAAATTCCTAGAGCAGTGAAGGTAGATACTGTCAGGTTGGGGAGGGGGGAATGGATAGGGTATACAGACAGGCTCTGATGGTACATTTGGCATTTATTCCCCGTCCCAGTAGACAACCTGTACTTCGGACTCGTGATGTTTCAAAGGGGAAAAATATCAGTTATTATTGATGCTAATTTGCAAATTGTTGTATAAATTTGACATGCTTTACTTGACATCGTGTAGCCTTTTGCCACATAAACGGTTAGCTTGCTCTGTTAACATTGGAATTAAACAGTTTCAACTGAATTTACATGTAAATGATATCAAACCGTAGTCAAACTACAAGATTTCAATGAGATAAAAAAAATATGGTTGTCTATTGGCCCCTATACTGTGGCTGCTGTGGAGTTCAAGCTGTGGGGTTGTAATCGAATAGACATTTTGACTGCTAAGGAACCCATGGGGTTGTAATAAATTAGACACTGGGGTTGCTTAGGACACAGTTGTAGAAACTTAATAGATTAGACACCATGGCTGTCTAGGAAACAGTTGTAGAAATGTAGCAGATTAGCTACTGTAACTGCTAAGGAAACAGTTGTAGAAATGTAGCAGATTAGCTACTGTAACTGCTAAGGAAACTGTTGTGGGAATGTAGCAGATTAGCTACTGTAACTGCTAAGGAAACTGTTGTGGGAGTGTAATAGACACTGTGGCTGCTCAAGAATTTTAGCTTTTGGGTTGTAAAAAATTAGTGTGGCTACTAAAAAAATATAGCTATAAATTACACACTGTGGCTGCTAAAAAAATTGCAGCCATTGGGTTGTAATAAATTAGATACTGTTAAAAATTATATGAATGGCGTTGTAATAAAATATCGTGACTGCTAAAGAATTACCTCATTAGGATTTTGTAGCTTATTTATGCGAATAGAATAGATAAGATATTTGGCTATTGCAGAAAACTGCAGTTAATGGACATGAATAAACGAACTGCTAATTAGAGTCGATTGTAGGAGTGAAATACACAGTGTGGTGGCACCGTGGGAGGGCCTAGTGCTAAGAGTGGATTAGACCATAGACTGGGACTCTTGCAGGATTAACAGTGCATCCCTTTCAAGGACTGCCCGGCACGCAAGAAGTGCGGTGTTCAGGCAAACAACTTCCATCGGATACTGACCTGTTTTCCATGGTCATCTTCGACCCTCACCAACACAGCGTCTTGGCTGTGGCCAACCTCAAAAAAAGAGAGTGCTCCACCTCACAGACTTTCGCGGCATGCGACATTGGTCACGCCGACTCGCGGCTAGACACACTAGGCATCCTGGCAGTGGGTCTGCATCAAGACGAAGCGAGGTCGTATGGATGTAATTTGTCGGTGCTGGCGGCTGGCGGCCGCTTCGAAGTCCTGTCTTGGTCCGTAGTGGTTCATTTCCTGAGTGAGTATTAATACTCTACTTTCTTCCGTTCCCAAAAGAGTGTATTTACATCTCTTCTGTTCTTGTCAGCCTGTCTTTCTGCCTTCCCGTATACATTCCTGTGTCTTCCTGTCTGCCTGTCTACATTCCCGACTTACTGGCTGTTTGGTTGTCCTGCAGTGTTGTTTATCCGTCTGTATGTCTGTGGCTTTAACATTCTGCATGTGTGCTGTACTACCCTTCTTCATCATACCCCTTAACTCGGCATGCGTACTGATCATAAATTCATTTCGTTTCATTCGTTGTGTTGTTGCCGCTGCTCTCTGGCTTCAGGCAAAGCAACAGGTCTGTGCAATCACTTCAGTCTGTAAACGCTTGCGGACACGTCAAGTAAAGATGTCGGTTTTTTTCCCCGCGTGTCTCCCCCCTTCCTGCACCCGTCTGGCAGTCTGGCGAGCGAGGTATTGATTGCCGTGTCCATGTAGGTACACGAGATAGGTACAGCTGTAGAGCTGTTCCGCTTGCCTGTGTCGTCAGTCTGTTGCTCGGCGTCCTGTTTCCACAGTGTCAAGAGGAGTCTATTGATTTTGCCTACTGACATTTGCATGCGATAGGTCTTTCACAGTGATGCCGTTCACTGGCTGGCCGATTAACGAGGGCCTGGTGTTTGCATCGGTGTTAGTGACGGTTGGAAAAAAAATATCCGCTTATCGCAGGTTTCCAACGTTTCCTGGTGGAGGAAAAAAACCCCGCTTTTGAACTGTTGATCTGCACTTTCCTCGTCTTGTATCCCTTAACAACTGTCCAGTCTCCTGGAGACCAGCAGATAATCGTCTTGCACACGCTTCTTGGGGGCGTTCGTTTCATAGGAAGCATCTCATCGCTACATCGGCTGAAGAAAACAGCAGGGGAGCGGACTCTGCAGTTTCCGTCTTGGTGCTGCCCTCAGTGTGGTTGGAGATTGCAGCCGCCATGACGGACACATACCTTTGCTGATGGAGCAGACAGTTGTCGTGCTGACCGCGTTGTGGCTGTCCTGCTGCCTGGCGCAGACGCACCCCAGACAACCCGGTAGGTCATGTCTAGTTTACCCCCCACTCTTGTGCCAGATCGTCACGTACCCGCCAATCCTATCACATTCGAATTTGTGGCCTCGTTTGGTTGGTACGGGATGCTGTTTCTGTCTGCGTGGGCGGCCAGCCATGCCAGTATGGCGCCTTGCTGGACACAAGATACACGTGTGCTCTGTCATTAGTCATGAATTAGTCTCCACCGAGAAAAAAATAAGTGAAAACAAAAATAATAAATGACGACAGAAGTAAAACATTCTCTAGTTGCGACGAGCCATCGTCTGTGCCTTATTTTTTCACGTGTCTAGAAGTTACTGGAATGCCTCCAAATCTCAGAGTAACTGTGTCTTTAAGGCTTTATATACATATATATTTTAAGTTAGTTTTGATGATACCGGAGATTCCTGTCATTTTCTCTGCTTCGAACATTTAGAAATGGTAGCTGCAGTGATGCATGCATGCGACAATTTCATCTTGCAGGACTAACCTCCAGTCAGTTTCGCGGCCTTGGTCATGTTCAGGAAGTTGTGTGCACCGGGGAGCCCTTGCCACCCGACTCGGAACTCCTGTCTATGGTGCTGTTCGAGTCCCGCCACAAGAACGCGCTGGCTGTCGTCAACCTGGCCAAGCGGGAGTGTTTGACGGCGGCTAGCTTTGTCTCGTGTGAGGTCTACGACACAGACTCCAGGAAAACCAGGATAAGAGGGCTTGTCCTGGACCTAGCGGAAGGCCAGTCGCGCACGTTCGGCTGTAACCTGACCACGCTTGCGTCAGGAGGTCTGACCAACATTGTCACCTGGTCTGTTGTCGTCACAGGGGCTAGTAAGTAGTGCAGCGTCAAGCACGCACACGTGGGGGGGGGGGGAGTGGATGGGAAGGGATGGGGACTTCAAGCACAGAACGCTCAACATTGGCATGTGCGTTCATTTATTTCCATCGCTCTGTGCCCATCACTTTCTCTCCCCCCAACCCTGCGAGATGGTCAGGCACCTTTTGCTTTAAAACTAAGCAGCAAAACCTGGTCATGCTGCTGGCCGGAGGAGAGATCAGGAGAAGTCTGGGTTATTTCCCTTGTTTCCGTCCACCTCCATGTTCGCTTAGTTCTGCCCGCCGTTAGCCTCGTTTGTTTTCCAGAAGTATGATGTGATTGTTCTAGAGTTTTGCTTCTGTCGCAGATTTCTGTTTCTGTCTGACGCACACCGATCGCGAACCACAAGAGTTTTTACAGAGAAGAAAGCATTATGCAGTCGCTGCAGTCCCCCGAGGACTTTCTTTTGCCAAGTAATATCGCTGAACGTTGCCGGCCAGGGACCTCGCGTTCTGGTACACACTACAGCAGACAGCAGGCCCATCAAGGGGCGCAACTTCCCAGTGCAATGGCTGACCTGCTGGCAAGGGAACTAACTGAATTCATTGCGCTGGTTGGCAGGTTTACTCACGCGCGAGAGATAACACAGAACTGTCATGGCAGCTAGTGTCGGGCGATCGGGCAACATGTTGGTGATTGTCGCTGCGTCACTTTTGGTGTGTTTATCACAGTTTGGTCTGTTGGAAGCAGGTATGCAGCTTAGAGATTTACTGTCTTTCAACTGCAGTCAGCATGGTGACGTAGAGGTTTGGCCCACAGGAAGATAAATAAGTTGGGGCCGGATGAGAGAGGCGTAGTGCAGTCGGCACGAAGCCCCGACAGTAACTGTGCGAAGGTTAGGTGGCTTGTACTTCTGTGGGGTTTGCTTTCGGTGTGGTGTGGAGTTTTCGGTCGTAAATACTGTGGTTAATGCAAATAACCTTTTTTTAAAAAAAAGTTATTCGTATTCAGCACGGTCTATCGCAGTTCCTATAAATCTACTTATTCGTATTCAGCACGGTCTATCGCAGTTCCCATAAATCTACTTTTCACAGTTGCTGTCAGTCCGTTTTTATGGTTATTGATTGATCACGTGGTGTTCTCCAGATCAGATTTTAGTTTAAATTCATCAAAACTTGTGGTGGTGTTGCTTTGTGTTTCGTTGATGGGATTTTCGTGTTGCGTGAAGCTGAAAATACTCTTTTGCCCTGTCGGGCGTTTGTTTACTAGGATTAACTTCAAGGCCCTTCCAAGGCTTCTCAGACATTCAGGAGGTGGAGTGCTCAGGGAGCACTTTGGACTCGAGTGCCGACGTGATGACCTTGACCTTGTTCACACAGCGTGATGACCAGATGGTGGCGTCTGTTCGTATCCTGAAGCGCGAGTGTTCCACGAGGAGCGCGTTTGCCTCCTGTGTGATTCATGACCAGGATTCGAGGCAGACACGGCTTCGAGTCTTGGTGGCAGATGCAACTCCAGGCCAGTCCATGGTGTACGGATGTAACGTGACTAGTTTTCAACCGGGAGGACGCGTTCAGATAAATACATGGGTCTTAGTTGTTAATATACCTCGTAAGTCTGTTTGCACTTTTGCTTATTTAGTTGTTTTCGGTAAATTAAAAAAGGCATTCCGCGATGCGTGGAGTGGTAAGACGCCACCAACTATCGATCGTGGTAGTTTGTAGTTGCTGATGTCTGTCGTCTAATGCTCAGTCTAGCCAGACATCTTTCGCTCTTGTTTTCTGGGTTCTCTATGGTCCTGTCTGCTCATCAGCACACGTACATTGATCGAGCTGTGAAGGCCGACCAGTAATCGATTTCTCCTCCCTCCTCCCCCCCCCAACCCAACCCGACGTACCCTGATCCCACCACCCCGACAACGGCGTAGGGAATGGCGCTGAAGTGTATCAGATCTTTCAGCGAAAATCCCGGGTGTAGTAATAACACTAAATGCCGCGTGGCCGTAGTCTCGTCTTGGCACGCGAGCGCGCGCAAGAAAAGAAGAAAATGGCGTGTCAAACGCTCGTGAAGACGACACCCTGTCCCGTCCAACCACGGAATCTGTGAAACGCTTCACTCAAGGGAGCTAAGCGCGCTGTTGCGTACCGTCACAAAAGACTGGCAGGCGGTGTCGGAGAAAAGGGAGTAAACTCTCGCGACACAGTTGCGTCCCTTGTTTATGAGGATGGACTGAGGGCGATGATGAGCAGACGAGAGAGATCGGGCGCGAGAGACAGTCCGCCATGATGGTCTTTCTGGCACGCGCAAGTGACTCCGTGAATGTGGCAGCTGCTGTGTTGCTCTGCGTTGTGGTCGTCACACCTGCTGTGGACTCAAACACAGGTAAGGACTAATTATCAGACGCTTTGTCGGCTGACGGTTACCAGTATTGTGGTAGCAGGTTTTTAAAAAAGACTCCACTAAAGCTCGTTTTTGTAGCAGAGTTGTGCAGATGGTGACCCTGTTCCTTCCCATAAGCCATCACTCAGTCGTTACTCCTCAGTCTCTTGACTTTCGCTGCCGCTGAGTGCTGAGGGTTTGTGCCTGGCGGCATGTTTGCTCTGCCATCAAAAGCCTCTAGATCATACAAACCCCTCCCCCTCCTGATGTTTTCAGCAGGTGATGGCCGAGCAAAATGGCGCTTGAAGTGCTGCTATTGATCAGACTTGAGCCGTAGAGTGCATGCAGTACCGTAGTGCATGAGCTCACCTGACGCCTTAATGTCTCATCCAGGTCTCAAGTCCCGCCAGTTTCACCACTCTGCGCATGTGCAGGAGGTGGAGTGTAGCGGCAGTACCCTGGTGTCGGGGGCAGAACTGCTGTCCATCATCATCTTCACACCCGCCAACGACCGGGTGGTGGCGTCTCTCAACGTGGCCAGCAGGAAGTGCGTCACTTCCGGCCTCTTTTCTTCCTGTGTCGTGGACGGGGACGCCAGTAGAACTGCGGTGACGTCACTGACAGCCGACTTGTGGGACGGGCGGTCGCAGGTGTACGGGTGTAACATCACGGCGGTGGTACCTGGTGGTAGGGTTCAGACCGTGTCCTGGTACACCACCGTCACACCTTTGAGTAAGTCGGGGGGGGGGAGGGGGATGTTTGCGGCCGGGGTCTCGCTTTCAGTCTAACAGCAGCAGCCATTTTGTACGAGTGTCCCTTCCCCCGAAAACCTGCCGCACTCTCTAGCGTTTGAAAACCTTTCGAGGTTTTTCTCGTTTTCGTCGTCGTCTTGGTTTTTTTTTCTCGTGCACGCTTTTACCAAACAGGTTTTTTTTTTTTTGTCCCTTTTGGAATGGAGGCGAGGTCTGTAGACAAGCCACAAAAGACGTCTAGACAAGCTGTAATTTTCTGTAAACTTGCCATTTGAGACTCTGTGCAAGTTAATATTGTCAGCCTCTATTTTTAAAACCCTTTTATGAGCCAGGTGGTTGCTATAACAACGTAGAACTTAGTCTGAGCGGCTGACGCTTTTCGTAACGGCACGAGTGCTATAGTCTTCATGACCAAGGCGAAAGCACAGGGGAGACTACCCACACGGATGGTCGCGAACGTCAGAGGTAGAGGTTTGTGTACGTGGAGTCGCAGCACAGTAGGACGGTGAAGTTACCGACACAGGGTGTATATCAGCCATCTGTCTCGCCACCGTGTTCTCGCTCAGTACAGTCGTTCCCCTCGGCGTGTTGGTCTGTTCGGACGTGCTGGTGTTCGCATGCACGTGTGTGTACGCGTGCAAGCAAAATTCTGTAGGCATACACCTCCGCTGCCATGTAACGAACGGACCCATAATGACCGACATTTTGCACGCCGCTCTTGAGCAATTTCAGGCCCGTGAAGTTGCAGTCCGGCGATTTGCTCCGCGAGGCAGACCTGTGCCAATCAAATGTATTTTGCACTGGGAACGTTTGGACGGACCAGTAAATCGAGTCTGGGCTTTAAAAAAAACATATAATTTACTTGGACTGGCATAGCTTAAGTTCATTTTGGTAGTATGTATGTCTTAGTTCTTTTTACATATATAGTGATATGTTTGTATGTGGCTTTTCATGCTTAGAACAATAGCACTTAAAACAGTACTGAGGACTGAAAACTCAAATGGTTTCCACTCCATTTTGATACCTTGTCTCTTGGCGTAAACATCTGTGACGTGACAGCGTGGGTTGTGAGATGCGTACGGGCAGTTCAGAGTCCCGAGCTGAGCCGGTCAGAGTGCCATGCGTACATCACGAATGCCTGGTCCAGTAAACTGGTTCACTAGTTGCGTGCACAGAGGAAGCTAGCTGAGTTCAGTTCATCTGTTCGGTTCGTACAATTTTTTTTAAGTCTAGCACTCCGCGGGTTTTGTGTGCGTCAGAAGCACTGACTGGTGCTGCCGTGCTGGTCTTATTGCTTTTAAACTGTGGTGTCATGCGAGTGTGAATCAACGTACACAGCGAGTCTGTGCTGAGAGACTTACAAACATTTCTGCATTGAAGACATTTGCAAGACATGCAAAATACATGCAGCATTGACAAAGTATGTAGAAATTACAACTTGTACGAATTGCATACAACATTGACGGCATGTACGAATTGCATACTTTTTACAACAGATACAACATAGCCTGCTGAGCACCAGCGGCCTTCCATTTTAGATTTAGTACAGGACACATTTCAAACAACCCACTACAACCACATGGGAATATCGAAGGTTTAATTCACTATACATCATCGGTGCGGAATAGCCTCGTGGGTTCCATGCATGATATTTAACTTTTGAGATAAAATCGTAATGCGCCGCGCGTCATGAATTTGTTGAAGCAATGGCACAATGTCCGCCATTTAATACCGCGACTATACCTTGGGTGAATTTCTTGTACGGTTCTTTACTTGATAACAGAATGTTTTACTTGATAACAGAATTAGGGCACTAGAGGGGGTGCCAAAATGGGTGTAATTTATTGGTAACTTAATTATACCCGCAAAATATAGGATGTAATTAAGTCTGTCTCCTGTCCTCTCTCCTCCCCCAACACCTCGTGTAACATCTGATTGTTCTCTACGGCTTCAATGTCCTGTGTTTCTAGTTGTCGTCTTTTCATGATGTCAGTGTTCTGAGAGAATGGCGACCGAGTTCCGCTGGCCCCTGGCGCTGTGACAAGTCAGTCGTCTGCAGCGAACAGACTGGCAGTGGCGAAGGCGTGTCGGTATACAGAAAGTGACAGTGTGGAAGACAGTCAAGGGATGAACATGAATCTATGGGAGGCGCACATAGGTTTGACGTGTAGAATATATTGAAGGTTTTAGTTTACGAGTTGAAGGATTTCCTGGACATATGATTGTATGCAGCTCTTATCGTTGTCACTGACTTTGGCTTCGTCAAACGCGTCATCCCCTTGTAAGTGGTGAGTGGGCGGGCGAGCGAGTGAATGGGTGTTTACTGAAAGCCTGTGGCTGGCGGCTAGACTGCGGATTCCGTCCGTGACGTAAGTAATCGGGGGACAGACTGAGTTCTCCACAGCCTTGACAGCTGCCAAGGCACCACTAGGTGGCGCGTTTATCTCGCTCACTTTTCCGGTATCTGCAAACTTAGCTGGCTGTCGGCAGAGCTGATGTTTACCTAATATCTGTGTTTTCTAAGCGTTTTCTCGCTTTTTACTCGACCATTTCCTCCAGCTTTAGTACTGAAAAGTTTTTTCTGATCTCTCTGTGTCTCACGTCATCTACGACAAGCTCTGTTTGTGTGTGTGTGCGTGTGTCGGTGTATTTCTCGTTTCTAAGCATGTAGCTGTCGTAGACCCAGAACTCCGCACCTCCCTCCACCCACTTCCCTTTCGCAGCCCTTCCCAGCCCCACCCAGCCCCAGCAGCGCTCCCCGCACGTCCCCAGTAAACTTGATGGCTTTCCTATCGATTGTCGTGCCTGACATTTGCGGATATTCACCGTACGCCGCGGTGTTCCGTTGGTACCATGGCCGCCCGCTACTGGTGGCCAGTGGAGGTTCACATTGAGATCCATCTCCCTACATGACAACTTCGGCCTGCAAGACGTTGTCGTTCCTTCAAGGGCCAGCAATTGCATTCCTTCTGCCTGCGACCTGCAATTTTTTTCTGCCAGAAAAACTCGTGCCAGCAAGGTAGACAAGGAGGGGACCTAGCCTGGCTCGCCGCGGTTGGAAGAGCGGCAAGCGACAAGAACGTGTCGCCGGCAGCAGACGACAGCTGAGAGCCGCCATGATGGATTGTCTTGAGTGGACAGGGATGTGGCCACGGCTGCTGGTGCTGGTGCTGGTGTCTGCCGTGGGTGTGGTCAGTGCCACAGCAGGACCGAGCGGTGAGTACCAGCTGTTGTCGCGTCGTACATCGGGTGCGGCGCGTACGAAGTAGGTTAGCGACCTAGACTTGTGGGTGAGGCTATCGCTGTAAAACACTTGCGCAGACCGTGTGCGGCAGAAACATTGTTGTATTTCTAAAACAGTAAACACAGTCAGTCAGTATGGAATTAGTGTTTGTCGGCACCATTGTTTGTGCGCCTAGCATGATGCACACAGTGTGCTTCCTGCTGGTGACCATCCTTGTTAGTATGTAATTGTAAAACCAGTTACATAGTAAACACATTTTTAAAATTTTGATAATGTAAAAGGATAGCTTTCCTTTGTCAGCTATAAAAAAATCACAGTATTTTTAAAGAAATATTTGTTACAAGACCCAGAAAATCACTAACTAGGGATAGATTACAGAAAAGGGTTATCAGGACTCTCATTTTGTGCGTGTCTGTCTGCCTGCTTGTCTGTCTTCAGGGGAAATGATGAAGAATACTAATTATATAATTATGAATAATTCGTAGAATTGAAAACTGAAGATTCGACTTGAAATTTTCTGTATTTCCTTGAAATACATTATACTACAGTATACACTATACAGTGCATACTGTTCCAGTGATAAAATCATGCATGGCGCAATAAATGAAACATCATCCTATCAGGTGCACTGTTAATCGATATTTAATGCACATTTATTAGGAAGTGAGCAAATTATATTAATAAACTCAGCTCTTAACGTTAAAAAATAACAAAATCATGAAACAAGTGGTGTACCCCATCCCGTTGGGAATCATCACATCTTGGTCCTCTGACCTAGAGGGTCGTAGCTGGGACGTGTAGGATGCAGCTTCCGACAATCTCTGCCATCCTGGTCTGTCTTCAGCTGTCTGTACCAGAGCTGGGATGTCACGTGCTGTCCATCCCTTGCTGTTGTCAAGACAGCTTTTACGGTGCCTTCCCCTCCTCCCCCCTTCCAGTGTGGCTTGCGAGATGGTCTTACCAAGATGGTCTTATTCATAGTGACGTCTGTTTGTGTGTCTCGTGTCTTTATTCATAGTCACGTCTGTTTGTGTGTCTCGTGTCTTTATTCATAGTCACATCTGTTTGTGTCTCGTGTCTTTATTCATAGTCACATCTGTTTGTGTCTCGTGTCTTTATTCATAGTCACATCTGTTTGTGTCTCGTGCTGTTGACCATCACTTTGCTTTTCTTAGAACTCCTGCATTCATGAAACCCCCGCTCATTTTGCAAGCCAATAAATAGAAATAAAAGTAGGATTAGGGTGGCGGGCAGGTGGAATTAATAAAACTTTATAAAACTTAAAAAAAAACATTGTGTTAGACGGTACCTAAGGAGTTTATGAATGGATTTCAAAGTAATTACTGCTAAAGTAAGTTTGAAGAGCAAACAAGCAAAAATCTGCGCACTTAATAATAAAACTTTGTAGAAAGCATCCCGTGTCAAGAAGAGTTGATAATGTGCCTTCACTGAGTGCTGTAAGCTGATGACGATAATAAAACCTTCAGCCAGAGCTACTCGACACTGTTCGCTTTAACTCGTTTCCCTTTTGCAGGCATTGAGATGCGTCAGTTCCAAGATCACCCAGACGTGTTTGAACTGGATTGCTCTGGTCAGACTCTGGATTCTGACTCGGACCTCTTGACCCTCGTGCTGTACTTGCCATTCTCGGACCACGTGCTGGCTTCGGCCAACCTTAAGAAAGGGGAGTGCTCCACCTCCGGCCTTTTCTCGGCCTGCCTCATCGACAGCTCCAACTCTCGCGCCAGCCGCCTGAAGACTCTGGTCACAGACCTGGCGGAGGGCCAGGCCCGCGAGTTCGGGTGTAACGCCAGCACCTTCAAGACGGGCGGCCGTCTCGCCGTCATCTCGTGGCACAAAACGCTTGTCAAGAGGAGTGAGTAGAGCTCATCTCGTTCCCGTTCGCTGACGCCACTTGGTCAGCGCCGCGAAATCGCGAAAATCCGAGTTCTACCTGGGGGTGAGCGGTGCTTGTCTTGGCGCGTGGTCAGACCCCTCATAGATACGTAGTTCATGGGGAACGCTGGGCATTCAGTGTGCACGCGCGTGGTATTTCTCGCTCTGTTCGCGACATGCTGACCTGGTTATGTGACCTGCGTGGATGGCTGGCTGGCTACTGTGCGATTGTTGAGATTTACGACTTGACTGATGGTGTAAAAGCTTTTTGTGTGTTCCATCACGAGGCCTCTCCCCGTTGACAGCAGGTCTTTGTCGCTATGGTAACGGAAGAACGGAGCATGAGGAGGCCGAGTGGTGTCTTCATTCTCTCCTTTGTCCCCTGCTGCCGCCCTCCCTCCCTGTCCCCTTTTCTCCCCGCCCTCCCTCCCTGTCCCCTTTTCTCCCGCCCCACTCCACTTTCTTCGCCAAACTCTCGGCCATCGTTTCTCTCTGTATATCCCATTCTATTCTTCGCTTTCATCCATTTGGGGGCCAGTAAATCCATTTTTGTTCGGAAAAAGTCGGCGCTGCCCTGTCGTCATATTTTGTTACAGAGGACATGTTTGTTTATTTAGTTACTCGTCAGCTGAGCACTCACTTCGGTCCTCCTTTCACTTGCTAGAGTGTTGCAATGGCAGCTCTCTCACCCGGCAGACGTGAGACAATCCCTAGGTGAAGGCTGCGAATGTACTACGAGCCTCTTCATAAACCACACCAGCGTTCACAGAGTTCGGCTGCTTACCGCTAAAATAAGCTGATTTATAATGATATTTATAATAATGGCAGGTAACCCCCCCCCCCAAAGCTAGTTTTGTGCCTTTTTTCCCTCCTTTCGGTTTTCCCTTTAGGCCCCTCTCCGTCCCCTCTCTCCCTCCCCCTCCATTTCTCCTTGCCCCGGTATTTAATGTAGTTCTGTTCCGCCGTGATACAGCCCTTGTTGCTGCCGCGGGGTTGAGGCCCAACACTCACTCACACTCACTCACTCACTCACTCACTCACTCACTCACTCACTCACTCACTCACCCACCCACCCACCCACCCACCCACCCACCCACCTGCTGGGTTTCCAACATTTAGTCTGCTAGAGTCTTTGATTTTTGAGGCCATTAAAATTTCGTTGAACAAGCGAAAGGGTGTAATGAATGTAAGGTCTAGTAAGATGCAGTGTATAATAACTATGTGGTCTAGTAAGATGTAGTGTATAATAACTATGTGGTCTAGTAGGATATAGTGTATAATTGTATGGTCTAGTAAGATATAATGTATAATAACTGTATGGTCTATTAAGACGCAGTGTATAATAACTATGTGGTCTAGTAAGATGTAGTGTATAATAACTATGTGGTCTAGTAGGATATAGTGTATAATTGTATGGTCTAGTAGGATTTAATGTATAATTGTATGGTCTAGTAAGATATAATGTATAATAACTGTATGGTCTAGTAAGATGCAGTGTACACAGCCTGGTAAGATGGTGTGTAATGGTTGTATACCCTGAAAGATGCGTGTAATCTGTAATGGTTGTATACCCTGAAAGACACGTGTAATATGTAATGGTTGTATACCCTGAAAGACACGTTTAGTGTTGTGTAATGACCGTCAATCGTATGGGCTTTCCCGCCCGGCAAAACATTAGTTTGTGTCTGTGTTTCCCATCCCAAACCAACGGTCACTGCGATTGGTGCAAAAAACATGGCGCGGTCTGCCTACATGGCTGGCCGGCTGCAGCTGTCGTGTGGAGTACAACACACTACTCTGCGTGCGCATGTGTTCCTTTCTTCAGCTGGCCAAGTGAAGCTTCGAGAACGTCAGTTGTCATTAGGGTGTAGCAGTGCAGTCTTCGATCGCACCATCAGGGGAAGTAACCTTGATTCTGAGCGGGCTCGCCTGGAAAATGGTAAACAAAGACTAAAGGGAAACAAATCCAGCTTGCCATGCGCCCTGCAGAGCTCAGCAGAAAAAAGCCAGGGACGCTATGATGGCTGCCGCTGCTCCGCTGATGGCGGTCTGCCTTCGATTGCTCGCCGTCCTCTCGGGTTTTGTCGCCGCTGCAGCCATCGACCTTCCTGCAAGCGGTGAGTGAAATTTGTGGCCAGTTTGTTTTCCAACTGCCCTTCGATTTTCGGCCGGGTTAGAGGTGTGGTCGCGTTGAAGGTTCCTTTGTCTCTGTCATACATTTTTTGCGATCATGTGTGGCCACAGACTGAGTCTGGTTTGACACATTCTGTGACTGCACTGACGCCATTAGAAATCCCTTTGGTCTTCGGTCACTGCCAGACGTCACATTATAACGGTGTAGCTAGGACTGGTTCTACCTTTAAACTATCTGAATAAATTGTTGAGAAAATGACCCGTATGAAGAAATATAAATATATTGACCCACATCGACCCCACGGATATCGCAGCTGCGATAATGACGTGAACACCTAATGGGAAGCCGTGCAAAGCCGGCGAGTTAAACGACATGAACATGCAATCCTACTGGTCAGCCTGATTTATTGCCTCGTGTAATAAAATGCTGAAACAGAGATCTAGCCTGATCGACACAGGTCTGTAAGAAAACAACAATCGGCGAGATAATAGAATGTATGTGTTATCTGATGGGAAAGGTCTTCGGAAAAACGAGGATCCAAACAAGGACTCCCTCCAGAGTATTCACTGATATGACGGGAAGAGGCAAGAGAAAATAATGGTAGGATCTGTTAAGTAAATGTATAACAGGAAGTGACGCGAAATACTAGACAATGGCAGTGACCAACACGCTGTTCAGACGATGTCCGTGATGGTCAGGGTATGTTCCAGGGATGAAGGTTGGAACGTTTCTGACGTCACGCACCATCCTGGAGGTGGAGTGTTCAGGGGAGAGCTTGCCGCCCGACACAGACGTGATGTCCATTGCGCTGTACAGCGCTGGCCTAGACGACCATCGCGTCCTGGCGTCGGTCAACCTGGTGCAGGACAGGTGTTTGTCGTCCAGCGGCTTCGCGGCCTGTGAGCTGGACAGAAGCAACTCGCGACGGACGCGCGTGCGCGTGCTGGTGGACAACCTGCCGCACGGCCAGAGCCGTCTGTATGGCTGCGACGTGTCCACCTTCAGGGCAGGCGAGCGGCCGCAGTTCGTCACGTGGACGTTGGTCGTGCAGCAACCACGTGAGTTGAGTTGACCCTTGTCGCGCGCGACTTGACCCTGACCTACGTCATCACCTTCCTTGCCGTTCTTGCCAATCGCGCCTCGTGTCCCGAATGTCCGAGAGTTCGGATTCTGTTCCGTAGGCTGCGAAGAGAGGAGAGCCTCATTATCGTTGTGGTGCAGAGTTGCCACAACATTGTCGTCACACTGGTGGTGGCTGTGGACAGGTGATAGATGATGGCTGTGGTCACGTGACTGCATTTGCTAATAGCTGTGACCAGGTGAAGAGTGGCTGTTCTAGTGACCTCGGGAACGGGTAGAAAAGCCTTTCAACAACACGAGCACAGTGAGCTGAGAATTACCGTCATACTGTAATGGATTTCGATAGCCTGTCCCATTCGTTTCACGTCTGTCTCCCCCCCCCCCCCCC
>SMGT01012686.1:296503-315840 GCA_004794575.1 Lanistes nyassanus
CCCGGCCCCGTTTCAGTTTATTATTTCCTGGAATGTGCTTTGTGGATCATGTATGTGCGAGTGATGCAAGCCGAATGTACTCTGGAACGTGTAACATTTCGTTAGGTAGCTCCTTTAAATATACACTGTGTTCTGGAACGTGTAAAACGTCCTTAGGTCGCAGTTTCTAACCTTAGTGTGTTTTGGAACGTGTAAAACGAAGTTAGGTTGCCTGTTGTAAACAAACACAGTGTGTTCTGGAACGTGTAAAATGAAGTTAGGTTGTCTGTTGTAAACATACACAGTGTGTTTTGGAACGTGTAAAATGAAGTTAGGTTGTCTGTTGTAAACACAGTGTGTTCTGGAACGTGTAAAATGAAGTTAGGTTGTCTGTTGTAAACATACACAGTGTGTTTCGAAACGTGTAAAACGAAGTTAGGTTGGCTGTTGTAAACAAACACAGTGTGTTCTGGAACGTGTAAAATGAAGTTAGGTTGTCTGTTGTAAACATACACAGTGTGTTTTGAAACGTGTAAAATGAAGTTAGGTTGTCTGTTGTAAACATACACAGTGTGTTTTGGAATGTGTAAAATGAAGTTAGGTTGTCTGCTGTAAACATACACAGTGTGTTTTGGAACGTGTAAAATGAAGTTAGGTTGTCTGCTGTAAACATACACAGTGTGTTCTGGAACGTGTAGAATGCCATTAGGTCGCATGTTGTAAACATACACATTTCACACACCGGCAGTCTATTGTCGTCCTAGGTAATGTAACCGTACAACGCAAGTATAGCTCTGGATATCACTTTTAAAAGAAAATTATATCCTGAGGTTATAAGTACCTTGGCATATGCATCATGAATTTGCTTGCTGTCGAGCTGGTGGCTCCACAAGCCATGCGGTCTGTAAACTACAGCTACTTCATAAACCATGTGTTTTGTAAAGCTGGTGGCTCCCATCACAAGCCATGCGGTCTGCAAAGCTACAGTTACTTCATAAACCACGTGTTTTGTAAAGCTGGTGGCTGCATCACGAGTTAAGAGTAGCTACCTCAAGTCATGCAGTCTGTAAAAAATATATATATATATTTTGCTGCTGCATCACAATTCATGCGGTCTGTAAAACTAGTGGTCACATCGAACACAAGTCATGGGTCTGTATAGTAACGTTTTTCGGTGTTTTGTTTTGTTTTGTTTTGTTTTTTTTTGTTTTTTTTTTTGCCGCCTTTCTAGTGACATCACGTATTTCTGAGGCAGAACCTAGGATTTGGACCCCGAGATTTAAAAATAGTGGCCACGTGACCTGCCGGCCTTGCCGTCCCAGCGTTAGAGCGTGGGCAGATGAGAATTTTTTCCCCCAGCCTGCCTACAGCATCTTGATTGATTTTCACGCGCGCAGTTTTATTTTAAATATTTTATCTCGCCGCTTTGCTGGGTGAGGTAGGGTTCCCCTCCGGAATGAAGAGAAAAATCGCTGCAGGGGCGGGGTGGGTGGGACGATGAATGGTTTGGAAACAAAAAGGGGAGACAAGCTGGGAAGGAAGGGTGTTGTGGTCAGAATTTGTAGAAGCTTTACTCCCCCTCCCCATTCACATTTACACGCACAGACCACTGCCACTAGCACTACCCTGCTACCACCACTTCCACATCAGTTGTAGACTTTTGTGTGTCGATGTTCTCGCATGTTTCATACGTATAGCTGGATACATCTAGCAGAGTTTGAAGCAGAAAGACTTGCTACCAGAGAGTAGGACAGTGAGGGTTTTGCATTGTAGGGGGTATGATAACATATTCTGGCCTGTTTGTAGAAGTCGGGTCTTGTAACTTGGTCTTAATAACAGTATGGCTGTATTGAGACCCGCCTCCATTCCGGGTATACCAAATCCCGCCTCCATTCTAGGTACACAATGTCCCGCCTCCATTCTGGGTACACCAAGTCCCGCCTCCATTCCGGGTACACAATGTCCCGCCTCCATTCTGGGTACACCAAGTCCCGCCTCCATTCGGGGTACACAGTGTCCCGCCTCCATTCCGGGTACACCAAGATATTCTGTAATTTGGAAGCTCCCTTCTTGTTCACCGTTGGCCGTAATAAAACCGCGCTGCCCAAATAGGAGCCAAACTTCAAGAAATGACTGCCGGCCCTTGTTTCAATCCACCTAATGAGCTGATGCGGTCAGCTTGAGCGGCATGCACGTGCGTAGGCCCATGTCACGGAAGACGAACGCAAAGCGCGTGGCACCCCAAAGTTGCTCGTCTTCCCGACAGTTGCCGCCAACACGACGCCACAGTCTTCCATCAGCGGTTACGCAAAGGGGAGGCAACTGGTGGCACGATCCGAGACCTTCTGCCTGCCTGGTTTCCTTGGTTTCCAAGAAGCAGGGGAGACAAGGGCGTGTCGTGGCCGCGCGCTGGTTAGAGACGCACGCACAGATCCTGGTCTCCGCAGCACATGATGGCAGCCACTCTCCCGTCAAGCGGCAGCGGGTCCTACTGCACGCTCCACTGCTGCTTCGCTGTTCTCATCGGCTGTGTCGTCTTCGCAACAGTCGTCAGTGAAAACGGTAAGTGTCGACTACTTGTATCCGTCTTACCCTGTTCTGTTTCCCTCCCCACCCCAGTATATTTCGATGCGTGTGTTCCTTCTTGCTTGAAGAGATCTTCCTTCCCGCCTTTTGTCCCTGGCCGTCAAGTCGCGGCCGTTGCATTGCTCATGCCTTGCTCCCGGCGAGGCGAGAAGTGGCCGAGGGTCGGCCGCGTCTTTGCATGTCTCCGCACGCCTCATCAGGCCTCCATGTTTACTGTCATTGATTCTACAGTCTCTTCAATCGCTTCCTTTTATTGCGCAAACAATCGCTACAGGCGCGTGCTTTCTGCCTCCAGGCTTCCAAGCTTAGAGTTGTGGGCTTTGCTTGTGCGTCTGGCTCAGAGCAGCAGTGGTAGTTGTGGGGTTTTCTCCTTTGTTTTGTTTTCAATTTTAATGGAAACCGTTGGCACAGAGGACAGGAAAGAACGTTAACGAGAATGAAGGATGGGTTGCAGGAGGGGTTGGGGAGGATGACATGAAAGAAAAGATGGAGGGGACTAGTAGGGAGGGACATGCACATCGAAGGCGAGGCATGCTGATGAGTGGAGGAGGGGGGAGGGATTTTTACAACACACTCTGGCCACTCTATCTGCTCCTCGCCTCTCCAGACTTGTTGCTCCCCTCACTCGCAGAAGACGAGAGCTGAGGCGAAAAGCTAACGGTGAAATTACAATCGTCATGTACAATACACCGCAATTTTTCATCTAAAATCGCTGGCTGCTGCCACGTACTTATGATTTTTTTAGGAGAGGGAAGCGAGGCACTAGAACGTTAAAAGTGGTAGAGTAATTCCATCTGTAAACTTTCAACTTGCGATGAACAACTAGCGATGTTTTCGGAATCGACGCGGACTGATCCTGCCCTTTGCGGCCTGAATTAAAGCCAGCGCGTTTAGAAATTGTCGCCGAGTTAAAACAAAAGCAGAGGAGCATTTTTCTTTCATTTGTCTCTCTTGGGCGGGGTAGGAAACACTATACTCGGGATGCTGCAGGCTTGATGACTGTGTTACGAGCGCTGGCTCCAATGCAGCTGTGAAAGTTATCGAACCGTGGGCTTAGAGGTTGGGTGGGGGCGAGAGAAATATCTGCGTGCGAATGATTCATATCTCAAGTCATTTCTTGTAGCTCCTATCTTGTCTTGTGTACAGTCATCTAGGCCGAGCTGCTTGCATTTTTCTCCTCAGGAAAACGCCAGCGATCGCTGTGGCTACGTGTGTGTGTGTGCGTGTGCCCAGACAAGTCCACGTGCGTGCTTGCCTGACTGATCATGTGTGTGCACGTGCGTTTGTGAGAGTCAAAGGAACCGAAAGGCAAAGCTGTCATCATTATACTATCACTGTTCTTCATGTAGAAGTTAGTCAGTTGTGTCGCACGTGCACGTATTTGGCATAAGCGGACATTAAGGCGTGTCTCCTCTTGAAGTAAACACGCGACTTGCAGACTGACCGACTGACTGACTGACCGACTGAATGCCTGACCGACTGACTGACGGACGGACTAGTAGTGACCGTGTAGCCTTATAGGATCGTTGTACATGTAGTCGGAGTCTGACCAGTGTTCCTGTGTGTCTGCAGGGCTGCGGTGGGGCAGGTTCCAAGGCCACGAGCACGTGATGGAGGTGGAATGCTCGGGCGAGCCGCTGGCCTCGGACAAGGACCTGCTGTCCATGGTGCTGTTCAGCGCGCGCGACAACAAGGTGCTGGCCACTGTCAACCTGAAGACGCGCGAGTGCGCCACGTCGGACCGCTTCGCGTCCTGTCTCTTCGACGAGCGCGACTCGCACAAAACCCGCCTGAGGGCGCTGGTGCTGGACATGGCCGAAGGACAGGGATGGGGCTTTGGCTGCAACCTGACCACCTTCCGCACCGCTGATGGCGCTAGCTTCATCTCCTGGACGGCGGTAGCGAGAAAGTCCAGTAGGTATTTGCGGGGCTGGGGTCGTGGGGAACACCCCGCGCACTCTGACGTCATCGGTGTCTCACGTCGCGTCTCGTGGTTTGCGATATAAACGGCCTGCCGTTTGGCGTAGCAACGTCAGAACTCCGCGATCAGGCGTCAGCAGTTGCTGTTTGAAGACCGCATGCAGCAACTTCAGGATATAGTGTAACACGCGGCGGTGGCTGTCGTTATGATGTGTTTCCTGCAGCGCGTCACAGTGTAAAGTTTAACGCGTCACTGGCTGGTGTACTTGACGTTGGGGGCTGGGAACGCTGGGACATGTCAACACACTGTGCCGTTGCCGTGTACATTAAAAAACGCTGCTGTTCTGACGATGTGAGTTAGCAGCGTTTCTAAGTCGGCAGAGGTTGCCATTGTGACGTCCGACTAGTAAACGCCAAATATTGTGACGTCCGACTAGTAAACGCCAAATGTTTCTGAACTCGCATCAGTGGTGATACTTATCTGTTGGCGAGGTTGTAGGTCACTGATGTGATTAACAAAGTCAAGGCCATGGCACGGGGGGGAGGGGGCTTGAGGAAACGGACTGGAAGGGCGTGCCAGGACACATACCCGCGACACACAGTGAATACGTTGGCGCTCGTATCTTCGATATAAAAAATAGTCCGTAACCTCTTTTAGGTCACAGGGAGCCGGGGTGTATGGCAGGAGGCCAGTGCCCGTCTCTCTCTCTCTCTCGCTGGCTTACCTTCCCTGACCCCTGGGTCACGTGTGGTGCGGAGCACGGTATTAAACCGGTTCCTTCCGGTTCGGAAGCTAGAACTCATTCCACCCTGCCATCCGGTCGCCCAACCTTTGGTATAGATCAGGGATCATCGTAGACTGATTTTAGCCGCTAGCATTGAATAACATCTTGATCTGCACTCGGCAACACATCGAAAACTATAGAACTTGAATTTCCCTGAAGAGATTGCACCTGTGTCGGTGTATGTTTCTGATGGCGGGGGGGGTGGGGGGCGGGGTGCAGTCGCATCTTGGCATTCCTTCTGTGATTGCCTCTTTGACCCAATTCTAAAGTCTTTCCTCGTAGTTAATACATTTTCTGGTTTCATTTATCCTGGACATGACCATTTTTCATGCTACAGTACCACTAGTGGAGAATATTGTCCGAAGACAGACATCCTAATAGAATATTCACCCCCCCCCCCCTCTGCGCGGGAGGATGGACAAGCTGTGGTGACGTCATGGTATCTGTCGCTTGCGCCCTGTCTTCTTCCAGACATTGCCACTTGGGCCGCGTCAGCCTGCGTCACGGTTAGGAAACTGCGCACCGTGGTGGTGTGAACAGGCGTAGGTTTCATGCGCTCTGGGAATTACGCTGTATGGTCCCATTTCGGACATATCCTCCAGTCGGGATTGCGTGATGCGCGTTACTAGGGTCAACTGTGCATGCGGGCTGCATAATGTATTCAGATCAGGGACCTGGGTCCGGGGTTTCATCTTGCCGACATACTCGGGGCAGCCAGTCGTCCAAGGCGCTTCCTCTCCCACCCCCCACGTCCCCCCCCCCTCTCTCTCCTTTCCCCTCCCCCGTCATTCCCGATGCTGGCTTACTGTTTGTCAGGCAGTTTCCCCACAAACTGTTACGTTTTTTTTAACGATGCAATGCCTTCTCGCTGTCGCTGCCTGCCTGACAACCCCCCTCCCCCATCAACAACCAGCGGCTCCCACCCCCAACTTTCCAGTGGCCGCAATCGTGTTTGTCGTAAGGGGCACGCAACTTAATGTCATGTTTATTTCATAATTCTTTGCAGGACAATTTGTATCGTCTTTGGCTTTTTGTCTGACTTTCTCAAATTTCTCGCCTCGCTGTTGTGTGTCGCAACACCTTCCTGTCTTCTCTCACCCCCTCACTCCTGCCCCCTCCCACGTCCACTACTTGCTTTCATCTTGGTGAAACGCCACATACCAGTGTGCGTGCATGTGTGGGTGTGTGCGCGCGCTTGCGTGCATGTGTGTGTGTGTGTGTGTTTTGGGGGTGGGTGGGGATAAGTGGGAGTCAACTATTGACGGGGACGGGGTCCCAGGCTGTCTGAGTGCAAGCACGTGTTGTGTTGTGATGCGTGACGTCGGCCCGCCATTAATGATAAACGATTTCGGTGTTGTGACTTTCATGAGCCGTTACAGCGATCCCCCATTAACCGTTATGACTTCTACAGCGTCTGCTACTGTCCCAAAGCATGACGTCAGTGCGCTGAGAACCAGCGTGACGTTTCCGTAAACTGGGAGATTTGTCCACTGTCTAGTGTGGTGACGTTTACCTTGCTTTAAGAGCCTAGTATCCCGGGAATGAGTGTTGAAATCGATAACAATGTCGTGAAACATCGCTCCTGCTGAAGTGCTGGTGACACGCCCATCAGAGAGTGAAAGAGAATATAGCAGTGATAGAGCGAGGCGCTGTGTACAGGAATAGATGCCGTGTAGTGTGGAGAACGAGACGGGATTTGTCTGGTAGCAGCAGAGAGACAGTCGACCTGTGGGTTGCTAGGAGCAGAATTTCCGAGAGGCTAGGCCTCGTGCGGTGGCATCAGGGCCCAGGGTACGGCGGCTGGCGATAGCATCGGACACTTTCGCTGACAGATGTACGGCGTTCGATTTTGTTGCGAGCAGGCTGTAATGGCGGCCGGACAGACAGCGGCCGTACGTCACCCGGCGCTCCCCTGCCCGCACCTCGCCGTGCTGGGCTGCGGCCGCTGGGCGATGGCAGACGATAGAGGCAACGGAAAACGAACCGAGCGACCTGGGTCACGCCAGAAAACGGCGGGGGATTTTCGCTGATCGCATCCTGCAGCGACCCTCCGTGACCCTCGGCTTGTTGCCATGGTGGGTTCCTTATCGGAACACCACCCGCCGATCCCTGCTTTAACTCGCTGCGAGAGGTGGACTTCGCTCCCGATACAGAGGGTTATGGTTTCGGATCCCGTGTCCGGCACGCGCACTTTCTCTGCGCGCAACGCGTGTTCACACGGCTGGCCCTCCAAGGTTTGCCCACCCCTCATCCGTTTTCCTCTCCCTTCCCCCACCTTCGCCACCCTCCCCCCCCCCGTCAAGAGATGGCATTTTGTTGACTGGATGTTAAACAGTAAACAATCAGCCCCCCCCCCCCCTCGTGCTGGCTATCAGATCGCGATGTGTTGCTCTCCGCCAGGTGTCAGTGTGGGCCGACTGGCCGGAAAATGATCGGTCGCCATCTTGAGTGGGCTGGCGGTTTGCTAACACCTGGCACTTCGATCAGCCAGCGATGGGTTCATGTGATTTCCTTTGTGTCACGTGGTACAGACGCACTACAGAGTCCATACAGGCATGTCACATTCGCAGATTCTTGGCGCCAGTTTCATCTTTGGGAAGCAACTATGAAAAGTGATGTATCCCAGGCTGAGACTTAAACGTGGACGCGCTCTTTATTTAGGACGTAAAAGCGAAAGAGGATTAAGGGCGAACGGTGTAACACAGCTCACAGTGATACTTTCAGGTTGTGGCCGCCTGTGGATGTCCCCTCAGTGAAAGTGACTGTGGAGTCTGTTCTACAGTGTATTGTGAGCTGCAGTGGCGACGGAGAGAAATGTAGACAGACCGGACTTTTCATTTTTTTCGCGAGGTTAATCTTATTAACTATCCTGTTCAAGATAACACTATCATGATGATGCTAGAGGCTAAAAGCTCATGGAATGGTCATGTAATGTATGGGAAAATGTGATTTCCACATAAATTTCTCAGCAAAAGCACGCCCTGTAAACTCATTGCTCGCGCATTGTACGTGAAAGCACCTGATTAGTAATCATTACACATATCTACCTCAAATCATAGCCAGGATTTGCTGGAGTACCTGTCACCCCTGCTACCGGTGTCGTGTCCTGTCTCCACCCCACCCCACCCCACCCCCCATTCCGCCCTATCGTTCCGCCCTACCCTTCCGCGCAGTACGGGAGACGATTGTCACGCCCGACACCTGAGAATTTCTTCATCACTGTGGGGGGGGGGGAGGGGCTGTTGTACTTGTCACGACCAGAGAAAGTGTTTTGTGTTGGAGAGAAAGGCAGGGAGGGAGACTTTATTGAGAAAAACCCACTGGTTTGTTTCAAGGCGGAATAGACCGCAACCCTCCACGGCTAAATACGGCAAAATTAGATGATAGATTCATTTGCCATAGCGTTACTATTACCAATAAGAAATTCATTGATTTCTTCTTTTTCTTGCAGCCAGACGTGTACGCTCAGCTACATCATATCTTTAGAAAGGGTAGTCTTGGCGTCTTGTTGACGTCATGTCAGATCCAGTTAGGCGCAGGTATCCGTGTTTGAGGGACCTTTCGTGATGTTTCGTGTATTTTAACACCTTCCTCTGTACGGCTAGAGGCCATCGGGTGCAGTGCTGTATAGTCCGTGTCGTGTCCGTGCTATATAGTCCGTGTCGTGTCCGTGCTATATAGTCCGTGTCGTGTCCGTGCTATATAGTCCGTGTCGTGTCCGTGCTATATAGTCCGTGTCGTGTCCGTGTCGTGTCCGTGCTATATAGTCCGTGTCGTGTCCGTGCTATATAGTCCGTGTCGTGTCCGTGCTATATAGTCCGTGTCGTGTCCGTGCTATATAGTCCGTGTCGCGCTGATGAGCAGCAAAACCAATCCCCGTTCCTTCCATAAACGTTTCTGACTTATGTTGCAAAAAAAGGTGAACCTGAAGTACACGGAGCGAATGTTGTAACGCGACTGCCCACAGTCGTTCTTGCTTGTGGCTGCAGTTGCTGGTCAGATAAATCTATTGTACAACCTTATACTGACCCTCCTTACAGCAAAGGCATTGTGACTGAGGATAAACTCAACGCCTCAAATTCTTATTCTTGTTGCTTATATCTAACTTCGTTTATAGCAAGATGCCTCGCACCTGCTGATCTGTTTCTAGATACTTTTGTTTACATTTGAAGACGCGCTTGTATGTGCTAACCATCGAAGTGTTACGCCCTTTGCATCTCCTTCGCTCCTCCTCTTGTCTCTCCTGTGTCCTGCCAGTCGTGGTTGGGGAGTGAGAAATGGTTGCTAGAGCAGCTGGAGTGCAGAGGTAACGGCATGCAATATGATAATGACAGCGTGATAGCTGTGATAACAACACGCCATAGGCGCCGAGCCGTAGATCATCCGCCGGCCCGCGGAAGGTCAAGTAATGACCAGCGTCACGTCTCAAGCGGCAGCTGCGTGCAGCGCCTGACCTTTCGCTGGGACGCCCCGCTATGGCGCGAGGGAGATCAACGGCCCCCATCGATCTGTACCGTGCTGGGCCTTCTCCTTCTAATGACAGCACAGTGGGGCGGCAGGGGCTTTCTGGACCGGACTTAAGTCAGGGATAAGTGGAAACTTTCGCTTGTATGCGCGCGCATGAAGCTCCAGTTTGTTCTTCTCTAACACACACATGCTGTCCGTACTAAACATCCTTTATACACTATTTCTGTAATCTGCCGGTCAATTCTTTTAAAAGTGACTTCTTTTGGGTATCTTCTTGTCTCCGTTTTCTTAACCCATGTTTCACATGACTTTGCAGTAAAATTTTATAATGGCCAAAGGAATATATTGCCGGGGTCTTCAAAACTTGGGGAATTTGGTAGGGAGTGGAAGCGTGCATGAAGGTTTGGTGGGTCTAAGGCAGTGGGAGCGTGGATGAAGGTTTGGTGGGTCTAAGGCAGTGGGAGCGTGCATGAAGGTTTGGTGGGTCTAAGGGAGTGAGAGCGTGCATGAAGGTTTGGTGGGTCTAAGGCAGTGGGAGGGAGGGGAGGTGGTAGTTAAGGCTTCGGTTTATGCCCCCCACCCACCGCGCGCACATACAAACACCAGGTATTGCTGAGAATCCCTGGGCCGTGTATTATCGACGCAGCGTTCATTGTTCAGCGTTCACGTGTGGACAACAGTCGCTCACATGGACACTCGCCCACACAGTTCCCAGTGCCTCCCGGTTGCCGTAATGTGACGTAATTCGCGCCTTGAAGACGTTGAAGTGAAGTGGGTTTTTTCCAATTACTTGATTCGCTGGAGCTGTACGGTGTGTAATGTACACAACGTACCTTAAATCTCCTCCCGATTTCCTGCTGCTCCTCCCAGTGGAGGATTCCTTCCAAGTACTTTTGAAGAGTGCACCTGTGGCTGTCATCACCCACCCCACCCTCTTCCCAATGTTTACCTCCTCCCCTACAGCTGACAAGAATTCAATGTGCGGGTGAAATGTACTTCTGCGTAAAGTAGGCTGTTCATTTTTGAAAAGACGTGCAAGTGCAGTCGCAGAACGTTTCAGGTTGTTATTGAAGAATTTGGTAACACGTACAAAGCAAGTTAAAATTGAACTCTCTGTGCATACTATGTTGAATAATATGTTTGTGTGCATATTATATTGAATAATATCCATATATGATTTCGTATTTCAATAATACGTACAAAAATTATGTACGCTCGTATTTATGGCTATTAAACATAGTTGACTTGCCTGCGGTAGTTGTTTTTTGTGCCTGCATGAACGTTCATCGTCGTCGTCGTCATCATCATCATCATAATCATCATCATCAATTATTATCAATCATCTGCCTGCCCCCTCCCCAACTACTCCGTAACCGTTGTATTAATTGTTTGCGTGAGCCACAGTGAGTGGTTTTTCTCGACACGACGGGCAAAAGCCGTCTGCTCCTTTCATACGAAATCCGTCAGTCGCAGACCTTCTGCTGCTAAGACTTAGCTTCGACAGACTCGTTGCATACGTCTCCGATTGTCGTAGCTTGTCGCAGATGTCATGGTCTTATAATCGGTTGCTGTTGTTACTTGTGATTTCAATGTGTTGTCCGCGCGGCGCGCGCATCCCTTTCGGATGTGTTCTTGTGCAGGACGCAGTATAATTCTTTAAATTAAATTTTAAGTCCAATCTTTAGTTTTCTTTTCGCCAGGTCCAGATCGTACAGTGGCACGTGCAGACTCTGTAGAGGTGCGCTGCTAATTAGAGAGACGTGCACCCGCGGGGCCCCGGGTAATTAGACATGCGGCAGATTGCACGCACCTACATTATTCATTTACTGCAAACCAACTTGAATCTGTCACACATGGTCACCTGCTACCTGAGGCCTCACGCAGCACGTGCTTCCGTATTACCGTTTCTCCACTCCGCAAAAAACACCCGCCCTGCTATACCTTGTACATACTTGATCCACAGAGTGAGAGAGACACACAGAGAGAGACACAGTGTGTGTGTGTGTGAGGATAATTTGTTTGTATTGATGTATGCCCGCATTTTTCTCGCCTCCTTCTTCCCCCCTCCCTCTACACTTATTTTCTTCCAGGGAAGTCCTTGTTCGCCACACGGACGCCACCTGCAGGCGACTCGTTCGCGGTTCCACTGCTGCCCTTGTGACGTGGTGCAGTCAACGTATCGTGTAATATTGTCTGTATTGTCTTCGGACTTCATGGATCCTCCAGGGAAAATGTTAATTTATTGCGTTTATTTCGTAGACCAGTGACCCTTTTAAAGAGGCTAGTTTTATAACATAAATCCTTTAACATAATTTCATGTTAAATTAGGGTGTTACATGTGAGCGCTTTGTGGGTAAACTAGTAAAGGTTGTGAACACCATCGGCATTTCTGGGCAGCATCAGTGATGTTAACGTGGACATAGAGGGAGGTATGGGGTGGGAGATAGAGTTGATTACTTAGGACATTATGACGTTATTAAAGCACTTGGTAATATTTTTTATGTTTGAATATGATCTGTAAGTGCTTATGGCCCGCAGAAGAGGCGCAAGTTGTGAATGATGAGATCTGTTGTCTTAAACAGCTTGACTTAAGAGGAGGAACACTTCAAATATTGTGAAATTTGTCACGTGCAACCTGTTGTCATGTGGACTTCAGGCCAGCAACATTAAAAGAAGAGATGACATGGCGTTTGTTGTCTGTATGTGGCGATTGTGTATGACAGCCATCAGTTTTCCCGTGTTTTCTCTGCGACTTGTTGATTGTAGCGCGAGCGGCCGGTGTCCGTCTGTTGACTCCGGCGTCAACACTGCCCTTCGTTTTTCGTCGGCGTGTCTTTTGTCGCGTTATTTGCCGTCACAGCGACCGTTGAGCTGAAACAGTCGCGTGTTTCTTCTCCTGTACTCGCGCACGCATGCACTCAACGCGCGCACGCACGCACCTACACACGATATGGGCAGACTCCTCCCCCCCCTTCTTTCTCCTCCTTTTTCTCTGTTTCGCCTTCATCATTTTTTGTCTTCAGTTCCATGTATTATTTTGTCATTATTGTTAATTAATGTTATTCCAATTAGTTTCAAGCGCCAAAGCTAACGCAGAAATGTTTTTCCATCCGTGACACAGATAGTATTTCAAGCAATCCAGTGGCATTGAATCTGGGTGGCTGTGTGACTGTTAGTGGGAGATACAGAAATAAATCAGCAAAATGTAATCTCTTTTCACCAGGAAGATGTTATTTCTCAGTGGGCTTTGCTCAAACGACAAACTGATCAGAGTACATTTCTGCGCTGAGTTTGGCAGGCGTTTTTGAACCTAGAGGTTGCCGGGGCCTCTGATTCTTGAAACTTTCTTTGTTCTTTCAGAAACGACAACCACCACCACACAGTCTACCACCACCACGTCCACCACCACTGTAGCTCCAGAACGTGAGTGACATTGATATGTGACATGTCTTGTGTGACGTCTCGTGTTACATGTATGTCCTAATCTAGTTCTGTATTTTACCCTTTCTGCCTGCCTGTCAGTCTGCCAGTCTGTCTGTCTGTCTGTGCATGGATTCATCTGCCACGATTGTGTTTTTGTACGAATGCTGTACCCCTCATTTTGTCTCGGACTGGCTGTGAGCGCGTCTGTCAGTGGGGGAAGCGGGAAGGGAGGGAGATGGCAGCACGTCTCACCGAGATGCTCACAGTCCGCCGGCTGTCTGGACAACAAGCATGGCGTCTGACTCGTCCACTGTCACGCTGACTAAAGTCAAAGGTCACCAGCAAGATTTCAAAGTGCCAGTGAAATCAGGGATTACCTGTATAAAGTTCGAGATTGACACCAAAATCGTGGAGCTACAGACGGAAATTTAAAAAAGAATAATGGATTACCAACAAGATGAGAGCAAAATAGAGAGGATTACTGATACGAACAGTGATTACCAGCCGTAAAAGGAATTCCCAACGAAGAATTACCAGTCGGAGAAGTAATGCCAAGAGTAGGGATCACCAATCAGACATTGTGGATTACCAGCGCTATCGGGGATTGCTAAGAGGATCACCGATTACTAATAATTAAACTTGAAGATGGAGGATTACCAAAAGATTTTCTCCACGTCTGTCAAGATTGTGCTGTGCGAAACGATTTTTCGGGATTTCCGCCAGGATCAGGGCTTTGTAACCGGATCAGGATTACAAGCCGGTTACACAGGATACAGTGGATGTAGGGGCCCCGCCCTGCGTGCTGCGTGCCAGTCATTGGACGCGAGCTACAGACACAACAATGGAGGTGACGCTGACCACCGCTAGAGGAGTGTGTAGCGAAGGTGTCGCTGGCTGGCCATTGTGTGTGACATGCAGGCCAGCTGTTTCTGTGCTCAGTCTGTCCTGTGATCCCTCGTGCGCGTGCAAGTATGTTTAAGTGTGTATGACGTCTAGCCACTGATGAAACCTAATGATTTGTGAACGTGTTGTCTCAGCTTGCCTTCTGACGTATTGTTAACTAATGTCCACACATGCCAGCCGACTCACCGACTCGTGCAGCAACGCACGCACGCACGCACATTGGGCGCGCACACCTCCATCTACACCTGCAGTGCACAGTGAGCCTGGCCTGCTCCCTTCCCCATCCCCACCTTCTAATCGTCTCGTGAGGTCCCGACCGGGCGTGATCTCCCGGTGGGATTTTCTTCAAGACGTGGCGCTAGAGATGGTAGACTGGACTAAGGATGAGCCCAGGCTGCGCGTAGAGGCACAGCGTTAAACGTTCACCTCTGAACTGAAGGGCATGCGGTTTAGCTCTGCGGTGGTAGCAAGGTGATTGGTTTCTAATGTATGTCGTACAAAGAGTTGGTTAGCACGTTGTAGAAGGTGCGGTGAGTTCAATACCGCTGTCGTATGTTGGTTAGTGAAGACAGATATTTGATATTGTTGTAAACGCCTTCGCTATACGCTTGGCATGAAAATCGAAGTCCACGCTAGTTGGACATTTTCTCTGGCAAAAAAGGGGGCATTAAAAAAGAAAAGACCTCTTCCCACGTCACTGGAACGTAACAAGTAGGCAGGGATGGGGAAGATGGAAGTGGAAAGTTTAGTGGGTCGGTGGAAAGTTTATTGGGCCGGTGGACAGTTTAGTGGGCTAGTGGAAAGTTTAGTGGGCTAGTGGAAGTTTTAGTGGGGCAGTGGACAGTTTAGTGGGCTGGTGGACAGTTTAGTGGGCCGGTGGAAAGTTTAGTGGTCTAGTAGAAAGATTAGTTTAATTTCAAAAATAAATAAACCGTCGGTTTAACGAACAATTTGGAACCACCCCCCCCCCGTACCCACCACCCGCCCGGCACTCGGTCTCCACGCATACAAGATGAGGTGTGGGGCTGTATGACGTCAGGAGCCTGTAGTGTTCATGGCATTCATGCTGTATGACGTCAGGAGCCTGTAGTGTTCATGGTATTCATGTTTAACAACCGTGCCTTCGTGTCGCCAGCGTGTTACCCATCATCTCCATAACTGTGGCAGCGCTCAAAGACCGCAGAATTCGAGCTTTCAAATCGTCTTTTTGTTTTGTTTCCTCCATAGCGAACAGTCAGACTAGAACTTGCGGCCAGAGCGCCTTGGTTCCCTGTTCACTGGGCACAGTTCGCGATGCACATGCAGTACACGGATGTTTACCAGCTCTCAGTCTGTCGCCGACCTTGCTTCGGAGCACAAGTTTCCGAGAGCAGGCAAGCCTAGATGGGGAAGAAAGGCCTTGTGTGAGAGGGGAAAGTTTTTACACGCCGATAATGCGGAAAACGCCACGTGACCTACTGACGTCAGACTTCTTGAGGCTGACTGTAGGCTGGCGTCACTGGGGTTCCTCGCGTCTTCTCTCCAGCCTCTGCTGTAGCCTAGGTTAGGTGTGACGGCAGCAGCACGCGCGGGGCGGGTGGGGGGGTCTGTGCAGCAGGCGTGGCGTTATTTTTGGGTACATCGCTCCAATCGTCGTTAGGTGAAGGGTGGCGGGTGGGGTGCAGTGCGGTTGCGCAAAACGGGTCGGTCGCCTGCACTGTGCGTGCGACGAGTCGTCACATGATCTGTCGTGTGCAGCACACCGTGGCATAATCTGCTGTCGTGCCGCAGCTGTTGGAGCTGCCGTGCAGCATCGCGTTCAGTGCCGTCCATTACGATGAACGTCTAGTGGACTGGCAGGGGGGGTGGTCTGGGAAGGGGTGGAGACTCTGCCGGTGTCAGACGTGGCCTTGCGCGTGAAGTAGGTTCGTAGAAACGGGCACAACACACTCTTCTCGATTGCTTTTTCACGCACACATGGGGGGAGAGGGAGAAATGGCGCCACCTAACTCTCGGGACACACACCAGTTCTGCAAGAAATTGCTGACATCATGGCGTAACTTAAGGGCTATTTACACTAGCAATGCTCTCAACGTTGAGCGAAAACATTTTCCGAGCACAAGAAAAACAGGTGACTGCCGCTTGGAGGAAAAACCTTTCTTAAATTTAAAACAAGGGAACTGGACCAAGCTAAGACATGACAAAGACAATCTACTTGTTTCGGGGCACTACCCCTTCATCAGGACGACACAAAAACGACGAAAAAACGACAACAACGAAACCAAAAGAAAAAGACTTAGCTTCAGTAGATGTGGCGCATGGGCTGGACAGCAGGAAAATGACTAAGGGACAGTGAGTAAGAAGGGAAGAGGGGCAGCCAATCGCCAGTTGGGTAGGAAAGGGTAGGGAAGGGTGGGGGTGGAGAGAGAAGCGCGGGTAAGGGGGTGTCAGTGTGGGAGAGATGGAGGTGAGAGAAAAGAAGTAAGGAAGGAGGAGGGGTAAAGAGAAAGAGAGAGAAGTGGAGGGTCAGTGTTTGAGGTTGAGACCAGTGGGTGCCATGGTACCAAAATGGGTAATGAAATAGGATTCCATATTCTTACGGTAAGAATATGGAAACCTTCTTACTCACTGTCACTTAGTCATTTTCCTGCTGTCACATTTACTGAAGCTAAGTCTTTTTTTTTCTGGTTTCGTTGTTGTCGTTTTTGTGTCGTCCTGATGAAGGGGTAGTGCCCGAAACATAGATTGTCTTTGTCTTTGTCATGTCTTAGCTTGGTCCAGTTCCCTTGTTTTAAATTTATTTTCCGAGCACTCTCCGTACACGGGTGCAAGAAACTGCAACATTTTACCCGCCTGATAGCCACGTGATTATCACGTGCTTGCTCTATGACCTGACAATAGTAACACTATGGATGATCACGAACAATTTATTCTGACCGCTGCAGCTTCTGCGACTGCATTTATTTTCGCCCAGCAGTCAGAGAAAACAGAACGGAAACTTCCATATATGGTAAATATTGCGCGTTCAACGTTGAGAGCGTTGCTAGTGTAAATAGCCTTTAAAGGAGGGTGCTGGCATTCACCAACCTGGTGGGGGTAGGGTGGGGGTTAACTTAACCTGGTGGGGGTTCAGCGTAACAGCCAAGTTTTGAGAATTTGGCGTCACCACAGACCCTGGGCTCGTATCTGGCATCGATCACAAAATATAGGTAGACTGATCCTTAGGTTCTACCGCAGATCACAAAATATAGGTAGATAGATCGCTAGGTTCTACCGCAGGACGTCCACAGCCAAAGAAATCTAAAGCGGGTGGAATCGTGGACAAGCCGTAGCTAATGTCACGGTAGGTCACACTACCAGCTCGTACTTCCTTGCACGTGCGTCGTCTGACGCAGTTTGCAGTCAGCGGTCTGTTGACCACAGCCGCGCCTCATGTTCCAGCACCTCAAAGACGCTTCGTCTGTTGGCTGACGTAGATGTGCTTTCCCAAGCGGGTCTCGCGGCTCTGACAGCACCCCTGCGTCAGCGAGGATCCAGAGATGCACGCCGTGTGCTCAGCGGGAACTGCGAGGGTGAGGCAGGGCCCAGATGTGCTGACGTGTGTACTGTACATGGCAGGCCGGCCAACCCGTCTGCTGAACTCGCGGAGCGCTAGCACTGTTTCCATGGTGCCAGCTCTAGGATAATTTGGCAGGTCGCAAGTTCACGCGCGTCAGCATCGTGTAGCTGCCTACAGGCTCGGCACGATGGTTTGCCGGGGGGAGACCGCAGTACTCTGCAGGGGCCGAGTAGCTCCAACTGTGGCTACCCTGATTTCGGTGATCATAAAGTTTACCGGTCTAGAACATAAACTGTGTAGGTGCAGTGTTGATTTATGTCAACTATTAACATCTGTGCATCCAGCATCTATTGGAACCGGCTCTGTTAGAAACTTGTGTCCACAAGAACTGTGCGTTCACTAGAACCGTGTATACACTAGAATTGTACTGTCTACTAGAACCGTGTATACACTAGAATTGTACTGTCTACTAGAACTGTGTATACACCAGAATTGTACTGTCTACTAGAACCGTGTATACACTAGAATTGTACTGTCTACTAGAACCGTGTATACACTAGAATTGTACTGTCTACTAGAACCGTGTATACACCAGAATTGTACTGTCTACTAGAACCGTGTATACACCAGAATTGTACTGTCTACTAGAACCGTGTATACACCAGAATTGTACTGTCTACTAGAACCGTGCATCCACTTGAGCTGTGCTGTACTAGAACCGTGTGTCGCTTAGAACCGTTCGTCCGCTAGAACTGTTGTCCGCTTGAACCGTGCGTCCGTTAGAACCGTTCGTCCACTAGAACCGTGCGTCCACCTGAACTGTGTGTCCACATGAACCCTGTGTCCACCTGAACCGTGGTCCACTACAAGAAAAAAGGTTCGGTATAGTAGCTGGGTATAGTAGCTCGGTATAGTAGCTCGGTATAGTAGCTGGGTAGTGATGCTGCTGTCGTCAAGCTTATCGTGGAGCTAAGGCGCTGACGTGACACGTACTGCCACTGACACCCCCCCCCGTAACTACACCCCCCCTCCCTTTGACTACACGGTGCGAAAACATTGCTTTCTTCCAGCTCGGCTCCTTGCAGCTCGTAGATGTTCCGTGGGTTTTTTAATAGACACCAAGCTTTCAATCCCAGGTCTGCAGGCCCTGTACGTGTTTTGCCTGCTGCCCCTGTTTTCGATGTGACCCTGTTCACACGGTGGGGCAGTGACACAAGGCGCTGCTGTACGTGTTCACCACATGACAGACGCTGATTCAATTGCTCCACAGCCAGGTGTGAACAAGGTCCCCGTTGTTACAGTGCACACACTTCTTGTTTCTCTGTATTGTCTTTGTACGCTTGTATATCTAGAATCAATATAGATCTGATTGCGTGCTATAAATGGTGACAACACGTGATCTCGCAAGCAGTGGATTTTAATTTATTTTTGCCTCTTGGCCCTATATTCTTGCTTCCGCTTACGCGAATTCACTCAAAGGCCGCACGGTGACGCGAAGATTAGACTAACCTGTGAACAATGTGATAAGCTGCGTTGGAAAATGCCAGGATATTTCGGTAGGTCTATAGACTGTGCAAATGGCGCCTGGCTCGCTGCCTCTCGAGGCAGTGTAACTCTCACTTCAGACAGCGCGGTCTGTCAGACCTACGGAGTCCCCCCCCCCCCCACAAACACACACACACACTAACACTCCGCGCCTGGACCTTCAGGTGAAATCTATTCACGGAAGTTACAAG
>SMGT01012686.1:315849-331294 GCA_004794575.1 Lanistes nyassanus
GGAACAGCAGGGGGGGGGGGGGGGTGGAGAGAGGGGAAGGCACATCTCGGAGCCACACAGCAACGACTGCAGAGTTCGACTGGCGCCATCTTGCCGAGAAACGCGGCTATTAGACCCAATCGATGTCATTAGGGGACAGTGCACCTTCTGGCTCGTGCATCGCGTGCGTGCTGTGTGCTGTGTGTGTGGTGTGGGTGGGCGTGTGTGCGCGTGTGCGTGTGTGTGTGCTTTACACGCAACTGTACACCATGCAGCGTGACCGTGAGTACACCTCACAGTGCCGTCAGCCCTCACATGGACGTTTCGTGTGTATTCCCTGTATGCGGCTGTCATTTCCTACAGCGTGATTTTATGAGCCAGACTGTTCAGCCGAACATTGTCATTTGAAATCGATTCAAGTGAGTCACGTCTTCAAAACCTGTATAAACTCTACTGCAGAAAGAAGCTGTGAGGGGTGGGGGGTATGTGTGATGCCGGGGGCCTTGGTAGGAAGTGGCGTCTCGTGCGCCGATGTCTCACGGAACCCTGTGGCTAGTGTTTTAGCTGTGGCTACTGTCAGCTCTGGCTAGTGTTTGTTAGTGTCAGCTGCGGTTAACCTCAGCTCTGGTTAGTGTCAGCTGTGGCTAATGTCAGCTGTGGCTGGTGTCAGCTGCGGCTCGTGTCAACTGTGGCTGGTGTCAGCTGTGGCTGGTGTCAGCTGCGGCTCGTGTTACCTGCGACTAGTGTCAGCTGTGGCTAGTGTCAGCTGAAGTGAATGTCATTGTGTCATGGACAGCGTCCTTGTTATGCACTATGCAGGGGACTAGTAATATACTGCTACAGAAACGTTATTTCATCGTTTTGTACTTATTATATATATATATATTGTGTTCTCCCAGTGACCAACCATAGGTGAAGCTGAGCCGCATGCCCTTGGGTGCTTTGAAGCCTGAATAATGTGTCAAAAATATCAGCAGAGCGTTGTAATACTGTGTCAGAGATATCAGCAACGCCTTGTAATACTGTGTCAAAAATAGCGGCAAAGAAAAAATAAGCACTTTTACCGATGTCAGCTCACGTAGTGCTTTGAATTTGTTGAACGCGCGATCTAAAAGTGGCAGCAATACCATCGGGAAGGGGGGGGGGGTGATCAGTAGACCTGCCGTGACTACGGGGGCGGCGTGAAGGAGGGATGTTGCATGAAGACTCCATGCTTGAAGGACTAGATAACTACGTGCCCATAACTACGTGTCATTACTGACTACGGCACAGTGTCTCTGGAGGAGGACGTATATGACGTTACATCCACCCCATCCCCCCCCCCGCCAAAGTTACATTGTACCTAACAACGTACTTGCTATGTACCAATGTGTTTCAGACGGTACCAGCCCCTGTTGTTTTACTCTTAAATAACTGTCCTCTTAAACAGTGGTTTATTTTTACATTCTGCTGTCTGATTTTCAGCCAGCCATTTTTACTCTTTGATACTCGATTGCTAGATCCGATATGTATATGTATATTGTATATACGCACACGCATACCTAGTCCTGGTTGTGGCCGGTAAGCGACCTTCTCTGAAGACATTATCAGTCATTAACGGGCTCACATTATACACGGACATCAGAAATGGTCGGACATCACCTGTTACATTCTCTGTGTGTGTTAGACGTCTAGCTGTAACTACTGACCGTACATTTTCGTACTGTGCCCTTGCAGCTTGTGTACTTTTCCGCTTTCTGCCATGTTCGTTTATACGTCAATATCTTTGCCACTTAAAATGGAAAACAGTTTGTCCGTTTGCCTATGTGCACGTGCGTACGTGCGTGGTTACGCTCACAAGATGCACTTTCCACAGACTAACAGTAAATATTTTATCGCCAACAGCTGCGTGCGAAAGAGAGAGAGAGAGGAGTGAACACCCGTTCCGTAGTTGCTGGCCTTGTATATAAGTATGTCTACGTGTGTGTGGGTGTGTGTGTGTGCGTGCTTCGTTCTGTGCCAATCCGTACATCTCTCTCTGAACTCAGCGACAGACGTCTGTATGCCTGTAGATCACGAGCTTTAAGTGTAGTGCGTGTGTGTTTTGATTTAATTCTGTTTTAACTCTTTTCGGTCGGGTTTGTTTGTTTTGTGGCCACCAATATTTTGTGTCCTTTTTACCTTTCTTCCAGCGCCCACAGCGCCACCCCGTGCGTCGGGGGTTAAAAGCAAACTGCAAGGTAAGACCACAATATCACTGCTCGGACTGGGAGGGTTAACGTGAGACCAGTGCTGTTTCATACTAATGACGCATGAGGTAGTTGTCAGTGAGTTAACGTCAAACTAACAGTAATCCTTGGTTTACATTTCTTAACGAGAACTAACTTGGTAACGCAGACGTGACACTGTGCTATGCTAATAATTGCTGAGGATAAAGGTAGCAGCTACAGTGAAACTCGGTAATAGTACTGAAGCATGAGTTAAGCCGGTATTACGTACTGATAATATAAAACGTGGAAGACAGCGTGTTAGAGTGAAGCGAACATCATCGCATACTCTGCAGATTAATGCCGCGTCGGAAGACAAGATCTCGGCAAGCTGCGTGTTTGTGATATCGGAGAGCAGGCTTACAGTAATACCGATGGACAAAGGTTTCGCAGATTTCGCTGGAAATTACGAGTGACACGAAAGTGATCTGATTATTCTAAGCCAACACTAGATCAAGTTTTTCATCCCTCGCAGACACCCCCACCCTTACCCCCACCCCGGAGGCAAGCAGTTGAAAATGCCTGTGAGGAAATAACGGGATTAGGAAGTTGATCGCGGTTCTCTCCCTTCCAGCCCCTGGTTTCCGCAACTGGCCTCGCATTTCATTGGCTATCAGAGGCGGTTTGCACATGCGCGCATCGCGCTGTGTTCCGCCAAGAACGTTGTAGAGCTGATCGCAGGCTCCCATTAGCATCGCTTGGATGCATTGATCACAGAGTGCGTGTCTGTGACAAGCTGTAATCACACACAAAGTTTGTCCAACATCTTGTGGCATTCACAGAGTGCGTGTCTGTGACAAGCTGTAATCACACACAAAACAAAGTTTGTCACACACCTTGTGGCATTCTAGCAGAAATAGCGCGCTTTAAATTTCGCCGCTTTGTAGCTGCAGTATTTGCATTTTGGAATGAATACGCGGCAGGAATAAGAGAACGTTTGTTTTTGCTCCTCCCCATACCACACTCCCTCCTGCAGAGACTGTGCACAGGGACATAACTCCTTCCTTTTCCCCACATAGATCATTCCTCAATTCCTGCCCTTGGTGTCAGTCGCTGCCCTTTTTCTTACCTACCTGTCAGTATTAATGATGATTACAATAAGAGACACGTAGACATCCATAAATAACTCCATCAGTATATTAGAGTAGAGTTTGGTGGTTGTAGTGTTGACTGACAGCATTAAAAACGTGATAAAGTAACGGGGATCGACCCTGACACTCGCTACACTCGCCTCTCGTGTCTGCAGAGCTATCGTACCTTACATGGGGCCAGTGGGTTGGCTAGTGGATTGGCTGGTTGGCAGGGCTATTGTGCAGTTTGCTTCCTGTGCTGTTTGCCTGGCCTTTCCACCTCTTGTTGTTCCACCACTCACCCCCTTGCTCGCAGTCACTGTATCATGCTCCTCCCTAGCCCACCTCTCTGTACAGCCCCCACCCGCTCTCATATATCCAGTCCACCCGCATGTGTTGTTGTTTTAACTTTGGTAAAACTTATGCCGAAGCACACGGAGCAAGTGAATGAAACCGTCTGCCTTGCGTACCTTCACAGCCGCTAGATAAACTGTGTTGCCATTATGATTGGTGGTAAGAAATCAGTGGCGCGGCAATATATCAGAGGGCTGTGGGTAGGTGTGGAGAAGAGAAGGAAATGGTTTGTGCTTGTCCTACAGGAACACTAACAGTAGTCGATTTCTTCTCGTCAAAACAGAGCAGAAAGAGCATAGTGAAGGTTGTGTTTAACACATCACTGAAAGCTGCGTCAAGCATCCGAGGCGCTAGGCAGGATGTCGTGCGGCAACAAACGTTCGTGATCATCTTTCAAGTATTTCTTGCTGCTGGGCGATAACCCTTGCAGTGCCTCAGTTCCCGCTCGGCTGCTTGACAGGATAGCCGGAAGTTGTCGAATCCTAAACACAGATTTTATTTCTGTCAGAACACAAAAGCAGGAAAACGATTTGTAAGAGAGTTAACAGAGATCAACAGTAGCGGACAGGTTGATGTAACAAAATAGAATGAAGTGAGAGTTACAGAGTTACATCACTGTGTGCACCGTCATGTAACGTCACTTGTATGCATGCAGTAGCAAGCCAGGGTACGTCAACCGAACATCTGACGTAATGACGTGCATGTGCGGGCTGCGTCACGCAGCCACAAAATTAGCAAAGCAGGGACCACGCTCAGCACTTGATTCCGTCCGCACCGTGTGCTACGGTCTTGGAATGTTTTCACCTTCGGCTGGGGTTCCCACCCCACCCCTCTCACTTTTCCACCCTGTGTCGTGCTTTGTTGGAGCACCGCCTGTCACCGTTTTCACCCCTTCCCTTCCTTGGTTGACCAACCCCTGTTCACTTCAGTTGCGGAACGTGTACCCCACCTGTTTCCAGAAGTGTTCAGATGAGCTTTTACTGTGGTTAGGACGTTGTCAGCAGGAAGCTTCCATTGTCTGGATTTATTTAACGCTCATGTTAACTGATGTGCTGTCACAGTGTTGAAGACTTCTAACAGTCGTGTTGTCAGCTGCGAAGATATTTAGCAAATGTGTCCGTGCTGACGACACTCCGAACACGCCCTTGTGTGGTTTGGGGGAGGGGAGGGGGCGAGAGATAAATGGATCACTCGTAGAACTAGGCCTCGGCCAAAATTTCTACAAAGTGCTTTGGATCATTGCAGTAGATTAGTTCCAGAAATATGGGAGAGAAAAATCCCTGTTTACGTGATTTGTGTTTTAAAACGTCGGCGTTCTCATCTGGCCTCAAAAAGCATTGACGTCGTATCGTGGCTATGCAGGCCAGTTCTTGACAGGGACAGTTCAACCTCATCCTGTGACACTGTTTTACGGCTTTTCCCCCGCCCCTCCTTCGGCAGAGGGTCTGCAGACAGACGTGACAGACTGCACTCGACTCCAATGGGATATCGTTAGTTAACTGACCATTTGGCGGCCTGGTCGCTGGATGACGTCACACCCGAGGCCGAGCGCTGCAACAGCTGCTACCTATGTATGATATTGAAGACCAGCCTTGTGAATCGCTTGGCACCAGCTGAACACATGGCGCTATTGCCACGATGACGCGAGCTTATCCATACGATGACATCATATAGAACATGTGCCTTGTAAGGTTTGAAGGGAACTGTTACCCAAATTTCGTGTTCGCTATGATTTTAGGAGTTGGTATATTGTAAAGATTTCAATACATTTACTAGAAGAAAAACAGTTCGCACTTCAATTTCACGTGTGACGTGTTCGCAGGTGTGAACTACGTCACTGTCAGTGAGTGGGACTGAACCAACAAGGGCGTAGTCGTAATGCAAGGAAGGAAAAAAGCTCTGTGTATTTCTCCCTCAAACACTCCTTGTCCTTTGTCTTTACCTTGTATCTGTTCTTGTCGTCATCAATCATCTCATCCTCGCCGTCATATCAGGGCCGTCATCATCTGCCTGCCTGTTGGCTGTGAATCTTTTTGTGATTACCAACTCCTCCAGCGAGTCTGGTTAGTACTAGTCGTGCATGTGACCTGTCACTGTCAGCCGTCAGGGACCCTCACCCTGCCCCTGCCCCGGACAGTGATGTAATGACGTCACACGTTGGTGTTGCAGAGTTCCAGCTGCCGGTCAGCGTCATCATCATCGGCCTCGTCCTTCTCATCTTCTTCGCCGCCCTGTGTGTCATCCTCATCATCCTGCAGTGTCGAGGTGAGGTCCGTTGAAGGTGTGTGGGGGGCAGTCACGGTGGCTCCCCACCTCGCCAAGTCTCCCCCCTCCCTCCCTGCTTCCCATCAAACAGAACGTATTGGAGGGGGTGGGGGTGGCGTGCTGAGTGTTGGAACCTAACGTTGGCCTGTGACTGTGAAAAATGAAGGAAGGTTGGAGGACGTGCGTGTGCCACTGTCAGACGAGCGTTGAAGCCCGTGTGTGATGTCATGTCAAACTGTTGAGTTGCTTCGAATTCCAACTGTCACAGTTGTACCGTCGGGCCCAGACGGCTAGTGTCGTGCAGCGCTCAGGGCGCGAACACAGGGAGAGGAAAGTGTGTTTGTCAAACAGTCAGCAGTGTGCATGTGCTATCTCAGCACGTGCAGAGGAACACACACACACACACAAGCACTCCGACTGGAGGATATGGGAGGTGCGTGACAGTGAGGGAAGCGAGAGGATGCTGAGAAAACCGTTGGTAGACGAACGTGATGCTTAACTCCCTTTGATATTCTGCAGGTCGGAGGCGGCGACGCTCAAGGGCAGCTAACCGCGAGTCTCTGCTGTCGGCAAGGAACGAGCCCGTTGGGGCCGGAGGGTACCGCACCACACGCACCACCACCACGTTCCCCGCCCCGGGGATGCCGCCCGACGGCTCGGGGGGTAACCTGGCCATGCGCTACCAGAAGTCCATTCCAGGTGAGCTGGCACGAGCCCGTCTTGGGGTGTCTGTGACCGAAAACTGGCTTTTGGTACACGCTGTGACGTGCCCACTGTGACATGGTGTGACCCAAAGACAGTGCATGGGTCTACGTCATCATTGGAGACCAAATGCAGCTCCTTTTGATGGCAGAGGGTCTTGAAGTCAACATTTCTCTCTGCTATCGCTCTGCACGTTATCTTTCGTACCACACGCCTTCGAGTTGACTTTACAGTCTGCACTATTAAAGTTCTTCAACTTTCAAGTCTTTCCTGTTAAAGATCTTGAAGTTTGCAATCTTTTCTTCTAAAGACCGTCGGGTTAACGTTATAGTCTTCCTGCTAATTTTAATTTGCTTTGTCATCTTTATCATCTTTCCTACTAAATCGAGATTGCAAGTGAACCTTGAAATCTTTCTTGGGAAGATTTTAAAATGTAATTTATAGTGTAGCCCTAAAAAAAAGTTGCCTTGTGGGTTTTTTTTTTCAAAAAAGGTCTTTAAATAGCTTTAATAAAATTTAACAAAATTCCCACTTGGACAGTTGTCGTTCCTACAAAAGATCTATATAGAAACATTTTCTGTTTTCTCCAAGAGCTCTCGGGCTGTGCTCTGTTCAACTAAAAATCTCCAGTTTGAACGCGGCTTTTATTTTCGCATTCTTTCCCACTTCCTGTCCCCTTGGCTTTCCCGTCAAATTTGTCTGTCAGGAAGATCTCTGGAGGAGACTGTATATTGTCAGTGAGACAATGCGTGTCCTCAGGCCTTGGCTCCTGGCGTTCGCTCTCTCCAGACGTCTGACGTGGCGCAGTTAGAGCCGTCTGCTGTCGGCCAGCTTAACTAAAGTGAATTAGCACAGCAGTTTAGTGTGTCCGGGCGTGTGCTGCATGGAGTTAGTGTCTGCAAGATATCGCCAGCTTCCGGACTAAAGCTTTAACAGCATCAGTGGTTGCTGGTCCACTAAACCCCATGTCGTCGCGCCTGTTATCAAGATCAGAAAACGACGCGTAGTCCTACAAATGTGTATACCTGTACATGCGTATGTCTGTATAAATGCGTGCGTGCGTCCGTGCCTTGTCTTCTTGTAAGGATGTACGCTCTTATTTTGCCCAGTTTGTATGTGTGTGTGTGTGTGTTGGGCTGGGGGGGGGGAAGAGGTTGCACTAGCGCTGGCATGTCGCACACTTCAAAAACTTTGTTCGTTATATTGAGAGTTTAAGGGGTCTGTCAGGAGCTGCATATATGCAAAGCAACCAAAACAGTACGAACCAGCAGTCGTGCAAGCGACCCCTTGATCTTATTGAAGCTGTTTCTGTAGATTTGCTCTCTCTCTCTCTCTCTGTCTTTCAAGAATGCATTATCTGTACGGGTATTTTATTTGCCCCAGTCTGCCTGCCGACTTGTCTGCATCTTGCTTGTTTTGCGTGTCTCCCCGGCCTTGCCTAGACCCAAATAACGGCGTTGGGTGCGCGCTCTGTCTCTGTCTCTGTTGCCTAGACACAGGTTACGTCTCAGGGTCCAGCGTGTACTACTCGGAGCCGTACGGTACGCTGGACGACGAGATGAAGGAGCGGCTGCGCCCCAACCCGCGCATGTGTCACATCCCGTACGACATCAAAGGCGGGCCGCTGGACCCGCACGCCCAGGCGCCGGAGCACTCCGCTTGATGCCACAGGTGATGGACCTGCTGCTGTTTGTGGAGGTTGAAGCTGGAGGTGTGCGGGGGGAGGGGGGAGCGCAGGACTGCGGGGTGCTGCATTTCTTTGCTTCCGATGGAATCCTGGAGTCCGGGTCTCCGCCGCCTGACAGCCTGCCCGGCGGATTGTGAGTGCTGGGCGGAGCGCGCGGCTGACAGACTATTTGTTCATTCATCATAACAGTTCTCCATCGTTCATGCCTTGCTGGGTTTCGTTTCCATTCATTGTCTCCAGATGTTTCACTCAACAATGTTCAGTGACTGCAAGAATGCGTGCTGCTGGCCAAAGTCTGAATGTCTCTTTCATGTAAAAGCAGAAATTAAAAAAAAAAAGTTTTCGTTTTCGGAGACCCCAAAGCAGCCTCGCAGCTGTTGTAAGAGAGCGAGTGTTCACAGCAGGACTGAACACTGGGCGAGTGTTCACAGCAGGACTGAACACTGGGTGACTGCTCCCTGATCCCTCATCAGATACTGCGTCACAAAAGGCTGCTATTTTAGGCGATTACATCATAACACTGTGCACGTGGTGTCTTCGAAATGGCTTGTTGGTGTGGAAAGTTCATCAGAAGGTGTGTGTGCATCGAGTTCACGTGTTCGAATGGAAACGACTAGAATGAGATTTTTTTTAGAAGATAGAATGTCTTTTGTTGTTTGTTCCCCTCCTGGTATGGTCCGCCCCCACTCATCTTGTAGGAATGTAGACATGTTGGTGCTTTTGTCTATGAACAATATCATACTGCCGTAACCCTAACCCTAACCCCGAACATCTTAGCGCAGTTAGCCCAACCCTAACCCCGAACAGTACCTCGCCGCCAGCTTGACTTTGTGTGTCACCTGTCACTCACATGCAGGTGTGCGTGGACTGCGCACCGTGCAAAAAGCGACCTTTGATCCCGAAAGCCTTGACTGGTTGTTGCAAACGTAGGTGCCACAAGGTGGTGGAGGCAAGGGAGCAAACTCTCCTTTTCTAGCAGTGTACTAAACCATCTTGAAGTGGCAGTCTTTGATTTCACTGTTCGGTGGGTAAACATTTGTCAGACCCTGAGACTGTAATGGCTTTTGAAGCGCTGCGACTTCCCACGAAAAAGAAACTAGCGTTTGTTAGAGGTAACAAACTGTATTTTTTCAGACTGTTGTGAAGGGGGTCTAAACTTCCCACCAAACAGAAACTAGCCATGTGCTAGAACTAACTAGCCGTTTTGTTGGAGCTGCATGCTGTTATATCTGACCTTTGTTTTCGTGTTTTGTCCAGTCGACAGTTAATCTGTTGGATTTTGTTGAGGCGTTTACAGTGGATATTGGCTGAACCTAGTATGCATTATTTACTCATTTGTACAGTATATTGTTACCTGATTTTTACCCGTCGTTCTCACCTGCTTCTCCTGGTTGGCGCGAGAGAAGGCATTGTGTTATGGGAACTTTCAGTGCCTGAACCTCAAATAACGTCATAAGTTGTGTAACGTGTCAAAGGTCACGACCTTGCCAGGCTAGATGTTGTTTACAATGTTGCCTGTCTAGTCAAATTAAGTTCTTTTCTTTGGTGTAATTGAATGAATGAACAATCTGAATTTAATTATCAAAGTATTGTACACGAAAGATTGAGACAAACCATTTCAGCCAAATTGTCATCTCTTGTTTCATCATTCATTCACGTCTCCTCAAAGTCACATCACCAAAGGACATGTAAGAACAGATAAGACTTTTTATAAGACCAAAATCATATAAAGAAGGTCGTCTTCGGCAAATTGTTACTAATGTACATATACTTTATTATTCAGTGTATAATAAGATTGTGTTGTCTGGCCTACTATGATGTGTGTGAAATGACTAACAGGTCGCAGTTTGTGAAACTCAAAGCCCCAGACCCCTGTAGCTTGTCGTCTCTGTCACGGTTAAATACCTTGAAATGCATCAGTTTTTAGCATCTCCCCTTTTAAATGTAATAATCAGTTTGGAGCTTGGATGTGTTGATCCTGGGGACGAGTATGTGAAAAGGATTGTCAAAGTGGAACTTCCTGTGCACTATCTCAGTTTGGCCGAGTTCTCAAATCTCTTTTCATAACAGTAGAATTTATATTAACCTTTGTACGCTGTGTTAAACCGGGATTATCTTCCATTTGCTTGGTGGTGTCCCGGCAGCTAAATTATTTTTCAAGCGGTGGCTCATGGCTGCTTCTTTTTCTGCAGTTCTGATTTCAGTACCTTGAACGCAGTACGCTTGCCAGAAGCTTGAGTGATCTAGTGATAGCACTCTTACTGTTGGCGGTAAAGGTGGCTGTGTAGTTCAGATCTCAGCCTGTTTTTTTAAAATCTTGTTCTCCTCACTGGTTATTCATTTTAAGAGATAGCTCTGACGTTTGTGTTCGAATTTTCTTTTGAGTTATTGGGAGGCGATTTTAGGGTGTTGGCCGACAAACGAGCACTGGGCCAAGTTGGCTACCTTTAACTCACCTGTTCGCGTGAATCACGGGTCTCCTTATTGTTACGTGGGAGGTAGGTAGATAATTTTAGAGGGAGTCTTTCCATCTCCGGTGATTTCGTAGCTCTGGGGGTGGGGTCTTACTACCAAGCTATGCACTGGGGAAAAAACCACCAGACTGATGGTTGGAGTAATATGGCCGGTGCGGACAGGCAGTGTAATGTTCGTGGAAAAGCCAAATAGACCTTGCACGATGTTTCAATCCAGGAAACAATCCTTGACCACTTCTGGAGTGAAACCAGCATTATCGACTCCGCTGTCCGCAGCTCTGCCTGCAGATCCCCACCCCCTCCCCAGTATTTGTGTAGGGGCGCGTCTACATCCCTTACAAGGTGACCGTGGGACGCGGAGCGCAGGGGCTGGGACAGACGTAACGTGACGTCACAGCGTTTGTCAGGTTTGCTGGCAGTTGTGAGAACCGGCAAGGTAGACAACTCCAGTCGGTCGTAGCGGGGCCAAAACTCACGGTTACAAAGTTATGTTGAAAATATAGTTGAATGGGTTCTAGCTGATTGAAAACTGTCTGAATTCCGGGAACAAGTCGCCGTGGATAGGAAAAGTGCAATCCGTATTTAATTTATAAGTTGAATCATGATACACTCGCCATGATCCCGACCGCGTGGAGAGTAGACTGCTGTAATATCGCTTCCCTCCGTCCCCTGCACCCTCCCTTCCCCGTCATTTGTCTGTGCCTCTCCTTTGCTCCGAGTAGATCTCTGGCCCGAGTGTACAGTCGCCTGCATCCCGTGTGCGTGTGCGTGTGTATGTGGAGGGTGGGGTGCTATTTGGTTACTTGTTTTGTGTGTCTGGTATTATCTTAAAAAGCTGGAGATGGGAAAGTGCCAGAGTTAATGCAGTGTGTGGCAACCAGGACAGGTTGAGGAGTGAGCCGATACTCTGTGAAGAGAGGAACTACACACGTGAGTGGTCGTGTAGACATGCAGGATAATCGAGTGCTAAGAGTTCATTTGACTCTTTGCTTACCTCCCCCTAACGTTGAACATGGTCAGCACACTGTGTTCACGGCTTTTGTCTGTATGCTGTTGTACCCCGGATACTCTAGCATTTCCCATGCCTGGTGTGGCTGTTTTCCTGCGCGTGTTTTCAGAGAAAAATCTGCACGCAGGTGTGTATTCATTTGCACCTCTTATGCCCTCAATAGACCAACTTTTAAAATTGTTTTAGTTTTTTTGTTGTTGTTTTTGGGGATGTGATATACAAAAATCTTTATTACGAGAAATTTTTTAGACATTTCTTTTTTGTCGCCTTGTTTCAAGAACAGCTGCCAGAGATACTACACAAAAATCAGTGTGCAGGGTGGACTCGCTTGTACAGTTTGTGTCACCGTCTCCATCTGACGCTGTTTTATCCAGGGTTGTGTCCCCTGTCTTAGATCTCAGCATAAAAGGATGTTTGGCAGATGCTCAGAAACGGAAGGAAAGATCTGTGGGGATGCCTCGTTTGTTCACTGACATTGTTCTGTGGCTACCATACGCTTGTAGCATATCGCTGTTTTGGTTAACGACTTTCTTTCCTTTTTTTAATGCATTTCTAACTGATTGTGCAAGTTAGTGTAATTGTGCTCATTTTTCAACTCATGTTTGCTTACCTGTTACCTGTCTTGCATTTTCTGATCACCGAATTACATTCGTAGAAAACCGAACGACTTGGAATCAAAATAATTTTACGTTTTTGGCTACAGACGTGTCGCGCCCGTGCAGCGTGTGATTTGGTAGCTTCATGTAACACTTTTCTGTTTCTGTTGTGCGTCATTCTTGTAGCAGATGTTTGAACAGTGAATGAAAGTAGGTGTTTCAGCGTCTAAGTTATGACGTAGTCATTTCCGTCTGTATACATATGTTCATATGTGCAATGGCGGGTCTTGTTGTTCCTAGGATTGTGCATAATTAGAAAACTCGCTACTTGCAGTGGCATCGAGACTGTTTAACAAGAAAAGTATTTGTAAGTGATATTACTTTATTTGTAGTGTTCGGATTGTTTTAGAAGTTCGGATTTCTTGAGTATTTTTCTTTACTCCCCGTTGGACTTATTTGATGCATGTCATAATACAGAGAGAATTTTTCCTCCTGTTTACTGTTATTTTTCAAACTGTCCTGATTGTGTCAAAAAGGATGGAGTGCGAAAGAAATCAGAGTTGATACAAGACTTACAAAGGCTAGCGCAGATTTAGTTATTGTACAGAAATATTTATGGGGTTGGTTCTTACAAATGGCGAGAACTGGGGCTGGGTTTCAATGCATTCTGTCCACAGTCTACCCGCCCTTAGAGAGACAGTTGATGGGAAGTGATAAATGCTGTTCTGGTCTTAGACTTGAATATGTGACAGTTTAATGAGTAGCAACTGTAGTCATGAGTGTAGTGTGAAGGTAGAGGAGCTACAGGTGTTCGCGTCTCACCTGACCGACTTCCTGCCTGCTGCCCCAAGATTTTTGATGGCGTCTTGTGCTTCTTGCTTGAGTTCTAACTCGTACTGTTTCCACTTTCTGGGCCATTAAATTCGGATTTTATAAACATGGCGTGGCCTGGTCGTGTGAGTAAGAATGAGTGTATTTGCGGGTACGATCACAAATTAACCTGTTTCGAGAAGAGCGCGTGTATGCGCGCGTTCGTATATTGAAAAAAGAGCTGATGTCGAAAAATATTGCTAAAATCCTACCGATCTGTAAAATAAAAGATAAATGGTTGGGGGGGGGGCTGTAGGTAGATTGGTCTATTTGTAGAAAATTGAATTCCCAGTGCATTTAATATAGAGGGCGCTTTTGCTTTAGGACAGCTGTTCCATTGACTGGTGTTATGCGTCCGAGCACTTCATTCACGTCTCAGTCGTATTTAATGTCACCTGACTGCATAGCTAATGGAGATTAGCCTATTGTTGATCGATCATACACCTCTCACAGATGCAGACATGCACTTTAACATCTCACGACTGTTTTATTATTGGAAGTGCAAAGAGACAAAGATCAAATTTGGTGAGAAAAAATCTTTAAAAACAAGCATGGCGACACGAAAATAGGCAAAACCGTAATAAAAGTCCAGTAAGAGGTCTGCAGAGTGCATCGGCATAGTGCCGGCCCCTGACCGGACCAATGTTGGTCTCGCTTTGCCAGACTGTCAGATGGGTTTACGTTGACGTCATCGGGCGCCATGTTGGCTATCAATGTGAGATATAACGTACCAGTCAAATGTTTATACTGTTCTGCAAAGAATGTCACTTCCGTTTATAAATTATCACTCCAACAGGAAGTACTTGAAACGCACAACATAACCGTCTGCATACGGTTATGTTGAGCGTTTCAAGTACTTCCTGTTGGAGTGATAATTTGATAATTTAAACGCTCGGTCCTCATTTGTTTATCCGTTCTTAAAGTCATTAGAAATGATGGTAAAAGGGGGCCCGGGGCAGAGTTCTTTTACAACAGCCAGCATGGCGTCTTGTGCAGTCTTGGCTAGTACACACGTCATGGTCGCGGTAAGCAGAACCTAAACGAAGTCAAACCCCTCTATACATGGTTCGGCGAAGAACGTTCGTCCGGTTAAGAAGGCCTTACAACAGTGAACAAATATCACACAGTTACGCGTAGTCAAACAGTGTACAACTCACATAATATATAAGGTCGAAGAAATATTTCAGCAGCATATAAAGTTATATTGCAAATGTAATGCACTTGAAGGTTTTGTTGTACAAAAGCTAACTAGTTGCTCCAAGAGTAATGAGGTGTGTGGGGCGCAGTGGAGTTGTGTTTACCAGAAAAAACTGTCGAAATAGTTCAATAATAGTGGAGCACAAACTTTTATCACAGCATGTGTTATGGAACGCAACAAACATTATCACAGTCAGTTACATTATGAGTAAAATAATGCGCAGCATACATTAAAATGTTCTGAAAGTACAACTTCAACAGAGTTTATATTAAAATATGTTTCTGTGGTTTGTATAAACTGTCTTTAACTGGATGTACAAAAGCGGCTGTAGTTCTTTACGGGACACTCAAGGCGATAAAATGCTGTGCTCCAGATTCCCACAAGCTGGGGAGGCAGCCGACAATCTCTTTAGCTTAATTTCCCACTTCCATCTACGGTTGTCACGTGATTAGGCGTTTCCCTGCCGGAAATTCTTAGATCGGCCGAAGTAGGGCAAGCATACATTATCTTTTTTATGTTGTTACATATCCCTGTTGCTACGTCACGAACAGCGAGTGCTGCACTCACTGAGGCGTGCGTCTTGTTTTTAAGGACGTTACAACCGTTGCGAGGCGCCTGCGTGCCAGCCGGACGGGCTGCTCATGACTGCAGCAGCTTGCAGGTGTCACTCGAAGAACTTCAGCTAAAGAACTTACGCGCACGCGCTCATAACTTTTCGATGTCTAGATGGACTTAATATCAGAAGAGAAGCTGCCAACATAATTAAAAAGTCCTGGAAATGTTACTCTTTTTTTTTCAGATTAAGACCTCATCTGTGGGACATAACTTTCAGGTCACAAAACTGCATTCCAAACTGTAGATATGCAAAAATACAAACAGTTCTATTGAACTTTTCGTAGAATTTATGCAGAACGTTTGGTAGAAATTTTGTATAATTTTAATTTAAAATTTTATAGAAAATCTCTATTATTGGCGTAGCTCTTTCCACTAGTCGG
>SMGT01012686.1:335576-359153 GCA_004794575.1 Lanistes nyassanus
GCACGTGTAATTGCGTCCCAACATGATGCACGTGTAATTGCGTCCCAACATGATGCACGTGTAATTGCATACTAGTTATGTTCTGTGGCGCTTGCTTTCATGATTTACCCTCCAGGCGATGTCTCGCACAGTGGAGTTAGTTGCCCTGTCCACCAGGCGGGCAGTAAGAGTAAAGGGGAGATCAACAACAGCAGGGCCAGTAGCTACTTCCCCTTGCGCCTCAAGGTCTCGGGGAGACACCTGTCGACAGAATGCGAGCACTCGTTGACCAAACGCGAGCGCTTTCGCCTTCTCGGTAAATGGTAACAGACAAGGAGACTTCGCTGAGCTACCCAGCGCCATCGCCTCCCGACTCTCAGCTACAGTACAGCGAGAGGTTTCATCCCCTTCAAGACATTTATTGTGAATGATTTTTAAATCTTTGCATCAGTGCAGAGACGTTTCCAGCAGACTGCAGACGGTTCCTGCTTCATATTCCAGTGAAACATACCTGTACAAAATCAGCCACAAACCACACAATAACATTTTATCAACTCACCCACCCACCCACTCACCCATCCACTTACTCACCTACCCACCCACCCACTCGCTCACGCACGCACGCATTCGCGGGACTGACTGTGATCCTGCGCGAGGACAAGGAGAAGTTGGCGGCTTCCGGTGGGTAGGTGATGTTGAAATCGATCACGTAGTCATCCCCAGGTAAGGTGACGGCCAGGTCAGAAAAGAGCGCAGTGCCATTCACAAAGGTCAAGTTAGTTGTACCTGTCAGCGAACCCTGACCCGTGCCCTCTGACCTCAGAATGGCTTGCACCTGCCACGGTCTTTGGGCAGTCCCCAAGCTGGTGACCAGATAGCCCTGAGGACAGCGACAACAGTAAGATAAGCTGATGAAAAGACGAGCAGTGGCTGGATAACTCCCAGCGCGTGGCAAGCGGTAAGTTGGTTTATAAGCGAACAGCAGGTTCCTTGCAAAAACTAGAGTCCACAATATCCGAAAGAGATTTTTTCAAACCACACAAATTTCTTTGTAACTAATGAAGATAATTTGATTCATGATTTTTTTTCTGGTAAATCCCTGACCGGAGCAGGGAGCCAGAACACTGGTAGTCCTTGCCCGATTGCTGGCCCACTCAGCAATCGGAATACAACGTGAAATGGCGGGCAGTCATAAGAACCCTGACCACTGCATCACAATACTCGAACATCATCCCCTGTTGTCACGTGACCACACAGCAGAGACGGCATTCGCTATTGTGAATCCTCATATACCCCGCCTATAGCGCCGTGCTCTAAGGCTGCTTACCTCGTCATCATAAACGCTCAGGACTGGCTGTACAATAAACGGCCGCCCCTCCACGGCACCGCCCGGATGTGACGTCAGCGCCAGGGTGCCCACACGCTGCACAGGGACAGGGGTGGCGTCCGGGTCTGTCGAGGGCTCGGATATGGTGACGTAGGAGACGTTCACGTGCAGCACGCTGCTCAGCCCGTTCAGATGGATCTCCGTCACTATGCGGTCAGCTGAGGCCGCTGACAACACATCATCATCAATCATCACCAGTCGTCATCAATCATCACCAGTCGTCAATCAGCAGCAGCAGAACAGAACCACTCACACTGGTGATCAAACTGGCACTAACTGTCGTCACTCCTTTCCATTCCAAAAAAGGCGTGTGTATTGGGGGGAGGGATGAATGGGAGGGGGGTGAAATGATCAGGACGGGGGTGGGGGGGCGGTGGTCTCGTAAGATCAGAAGGTGAAGGCCGAAGAGGATATTAGGGTGTGGGCCACTCAAGCAATCGCCGTCCACCCCGAGTCCCACCCCAGCGTTTTCCCTCGCTTTCAGTCACGTGGACTGCACGTTCCACTCACCCAGGTCTACAGTAGAGTCGTGAGTCGCGCCGCTGTCCATGGGCGCGTCACCGATTTCCACAACGTACGTCACGCCACCGCTGGCCGCTCGTCGTCGTCGGCGGCCTGACGACGTTGTGCCCTCACGCACGACGTTCACAACTCGTACCTGCAAGCCGTCACCACGCCGGGTGAGATCTTAAGGCTACGCCACACGGTGATTGACAACCAGGTTTTCAATGAAAACATTCCCAACGCTGGATTTTGTTTCTTTATCTTTGCATGCGTTTGTCTGTCTGTCACAGTAATGGAGGCATAAGAGAGATGACTTCACCGATTTCCAAGAATTATTTGTCACTGACCTTGCCGAAAGGAATGTCCAAAAACAAGGCCAGGTTCTGTATCAGACGCTCGCCGAAAAACTCTTGTTCCGAGACGGCGGGGGCAGGGAACGTCAGGCTGAGCAGGATGACGTCCACCATCAGGAACCTGACGGGCTGGGCGCCGCACATCATCCAGTAGAGCTTCTTCTCGCGCTGGGACAGGTAGTTGTCGCCCGTCGTCTTGTTCTCAAAACGAGGCAGGTATTCCCCTGGGGTGTTCTCTGGATGCAGGAAGAACCTGTGTGCAAGCAGAACGTCTCGAGATGACATGCGCACCTGAAGCCACAGCGTGGTTTGCGATATGGATATCGCTACGTCACGCACGTGACATGCCTGAACACAGAATCAGTCTAAGGCAAAGATTCGGGGCTGACGGTGACGGCAACGAAAACTCAGAACTGCCGGTAAACTGGTCAACAGCGTGTGATAGTTAACAACTGTCATCTCTATGCGATCATCTGAGACCGATTGCTATATTTAGTTCATGCAAGACCTGTCATGGTTTAAAGGAAGACCAAAGTGGGGAAACAAGTGGCCCTACAAAGTTATGTTGTGGTTTTTTCAAAACTATTCCCTCGGCTTCCAGTACTGGTGGCCCCTGTGACGAACAAAATAATATTCTGTCGGTCAGTTCTGATGGCAGACTGAAGGAGGCCTGCCCTCCTCTTTATGTGTATCCATACGAAACAGACGGCAAATCCCTGTAAGTCCGCCTGACATTGACCGGAAGTGAACACGAGTTGAAGCAGCAAGTGTCAGTTGTTCACCTATTCACTGAATTTTATTTGTTTGTGTTTCAGATATTTTAAGACAAGCTACAGTACAGGGGATTACATGTGTTCCGTGCGCATTGAGAACAATGAAAACAAATATCTTTTTTATGTCTCGCTTCGCCAAGTTCTCTGTTGTTACCTTATTTACCCCAAGCCGCAGTCACCGGGGGGGGGGGCATGTAGTGTGCACATGCGCGGAGGGGCCTTACCAGGGTTGTATTGGTGGGTTTTTTTTTTTTTTTGAGGGTGCGTTTAGGGATCGCTAATTGAGAATATAGCACTTTGGGTCATGGTAAGTATTGTGACAAGAAAATATGTTTTAGTCTTGGACGTATGTAGGTGGGTTCACCCCGACAGATTCTGGTTGATCCGTCACACTACTGATATCGGGCAGCTGTCTGGGACTTCCGGCCTACCCGGCAGGAGTAAGGATTAATTTGAAAAAAAGATTATTTTAAGGAGGGGAAACCACCCAGCTTTAACTTCCCTTGAAGCTTTCTCCTGGTGCTCACCCTTGATTCTCTCTAACACTCCCATCTTCTGCTACTAGCGCCCCACCTGCCGTTCGCCGTGTAGCCGTTGGTGGGCATGCGGTAGGTGTCGTTGACGTAGATGTCCAGCCTGTTGGGCTGCGACCTCCAGATGCTCAGCATAAGGCAGTCGTCCTTCCCAGCGTTCAGCAGGAAGAACCGCATGGCGGACGGGACTGTGCTCGCCAGGTACACGTCTGTCAGGCGGCCTGTCACGTGACGCAACGATATCTGTCAGTGTCAGTCTCCAAGTGGCACCCATTTCATTCTCTTACCTATGGGATGACGCTTGTTTGCAAACGGTTTATAAGAACAGACATCGACTTACAGAAAACACAGAATCACCTACATGCACCCACGTTAGTTGTAGACAAGACAGTCCGACCTAACGACAGTTTGGAGTAAGGTAGATAACTCTGAGTCACCTAGCGGCAGGAGCGTGATGAAGGTAGACAACCGCTTCCTGCACGTGTACCCCGAGCACCAGCCGTGGTCCTGCGGACCGTTCACCAGGTCGACGTAGCCGCCGGACAGCAGCGCCACGGGCGACAGGCGGCGGGTCTCCGTGTCCTCGTCCAGGCTCTCTATCACTGCCATGACGTAGCGCGTGCTGCTGCCGCACTGGTAGGCATCCCACGCGGCGCGCCACGTGCAGTTCCGAGTCCCGTATAGTCCTGAAGCACAAGCAACCTTTTCTCACGCGGCAAAGCTTGTAACACGGCACAACATTGGCTGCTTCCAGACTGGAAGACGTGTTTCAATAACATCACACACTACAGCGACCACCAAGATGGACAGCTGCCAGTCAATCGCTGACCTTATAACAAGGAAACACCTGCGCAGGAAGAGTTATCCCGCATGACAAAACATGGCTGCCACCTAGTGATTTCCCCTGATTCAGACGTTTGTAGCACCGAGTATGAAGAAAGGTGTCCGTAAGATAGTCTTTGCTATTAGCACGGATCCTACCATCGATGACCCCACGTGACCCCAACAACGTCCCCCGTACAGACAGAACTGGCCCACGTGCCCCAACAACTTCCCCCACACAGACAGAACCAGCCCACGTGCATGTGTCAGCAACTGACCTTTGTATGGAGCAATGTCCTCCACCAGCAGCTTGGTGCCGTCTGTGTCTGTCAGCATAGCCTGTGGTCACATGACCAAAATAAAATGCTGACTCAGTAGAATGTAGAGTAACATGAAATGCATGTGTAACTAAAGCAGAACATGCAGCATCTGGTGATATCGACAGGTCATGTCAATACCACATGGTGTATATACTTCAGAGATTCTATGACCTTTTACACCCCACCCCCCACCCAGCCACTCACCTTAGGAATGCGGAAGTCGCCCACCCCGTGACCCGTGTCGATGTTCCACATGTAGGCGGAGTTGGGCAGGACATAGCCTACTGTGCCCAGCAGAGAGCCGTCCTCATCCACCAGCATAGCCTTCTTCAGGGCGTCACAGTCCATGTCCACACAGTCAGAGGGGTTGACCTTACTGCCAGACACAGCGACAACCCCACCCCCACCCAGCCCTATGGTCAGTCGGCGCACATCGCAGTCCGTTACATACACATTTCCAAAGCTGTGTCCATTTGCCTCCCCCATCAGCCGCTCGCAGTATCCCCCCAGTTTTCAGTATATCTTCTCGTTAAAACTCATACACCCTCAGCTAGGTTCGTGGAGGTCGAAAATGTCGATTAAATCTAGGCATCTGCTCATGTACTCTATGTAACAGCACCTTCTCTTATTGGGATATACCTGTAGACGGGTGGTGCTCAGACACACCCAGGCAGCCTCTCGGGCGACCTCTGGAACGAGTCTGACGGACCGCGGCAGACAGGGAGTCAAAGGCCTGCCGCCTGCCCCTCAAAACAAGGAGGGGTACGGTAGCCAGTGGCCATACCTCGGGCACCAGCAGCGGCCTGTGTAGGTACTTAGACTGCGACATAGGTACTGGCAGCGCTCTCTTTGCTACGTGTTTGGGTACGGTAAACTCCCTTGGGCACATACGTCTGCATACGGCTATGTTTGAGCGCTGCCAGTACCTATGTTGGAGTTATTTTTTTTGATAATTTAAGCGCTCGGTCCTCATTTGTTCTTTATTACTTAGACTGCGGTCATCTGTGATGGAGTGTCCTGTAATCGCCGGAAACACGTGCTGACCTCTACTGGACGGGAAGGTCAGCCCACACCCGCTGGTCCGCTCAGCCTTTGATCAGGACGTGTCTCCGGCGATTACCGGCCGACGCGCTACGGCTGGCCGCAGTCTAAGTACCTACACGGGCCCCTGCTGTGCCAGTGGCGTCACCACTGTCTGGCTGCGGTCCCTGCCGTACTCGCCCTCGCCGTAAGGACAGGCGGGAAGGCGGGGTGCCACGGTCAGTCAGAAGCGTTCCAGAGCCCACCTGTGTGTGCCTAAGCACCACCTGGCTACATACCTGGGGCTAACCTCCTTGGTCAACTTGTACAATGATGTACTTCGGACGAAGTGACGTTTTGCGCTGTATAGTGGGGCTGATACTAGTTTTGTTAGGTACGGTTTGGACTCGCCGCTTGAGTGTCCAAAAAAAAACCTCAGCGAGCAGCTAAATTTGCCAGGTGTTACCCAGGTGAATCTGTGCTTATGATACGTACTCCAGATTGGGCTCATGAAAGTACACTTTGCTGTCGTCATCAACATCCTCCAGATGAAGGCCTCGCACGTGCACCGGATGTTGTCCGTCGTCGTTCCTGGGGTTGGTGGAGATGGCAAAATCACGTGACCCAGCGCCATCGCTGTTGTACATTGAAAACGTCACATCTGAAAGGAAATACAATTAACGTCACATCTGAAAGGACATGGCGAAGGTCACGTCTGTCAAAAACATAGCGAAACCACGTTTGCAGGAAATACAGTCCATGACACATCCAACAAAAAGTAGTGAACGTCACATGTGGCACAAACAGGTCTCATTAACGAAGAAATAAAGAAAATCTCCCTTATGCTGATATATATATATATAGCAAACGTCACATCCGCTCTCCCTCGCCTTAAAAAAGCAAAGAACGTCATACCCGGAAACGGACAACGCACGTCACAAGAATTATTGGAAACGTGACATCCTGCAAAAATCTTTTGCTAACGATACGCTCGTTATATGAGTAACACTGGAAGCTGGTTTAGAAACAATAGCTTGCGGCCATTTTAAAATGCTTGGACACGAATCACTCACTGGATAGCCGCATGACGCCCTTGATGGCCTGGTACGCCATGATGTTGGCGAAAGGTTTCTTGGGAACGCCGTTGGTGCCACTAGTGAACGACGGGAAGACAACTCCGGTCATACCGCACGGCCCGTGACGCCATCCTCGCGCTTGCCCACTGAGCTCCACGTTTATGTCACTGCTGTTGACTGCATCCAACGCACACGTGTAGCTGTCGGTTCTGGGGAAGGTAAGGACAAGTCAGACCCACGTGACTGTGACGTAATCACTATAGCTACGACATCCTCAGCTTGGGTCATGACCTTAAATTATAAGCAATCCTAAACTTCATGAAATCAAAGACGGAATGACAGTATGGCAGGCCCCACTCACTGGCCGGGGATCCTGTCTACCGACGTTTGATATACAAAAGCTTTTGTGCTGGAGCCTGTTGGCTACAGGAGATGATTGCTGGTAGATCGCGTTGCCTATAAGAGATGATTGCTAGTAGATCGCGCTGCCTACAGGAGATGATCGCTAGTAGATCGGGTTGCCTACAGGAGATGATAGCTAGTAGATCGCGTTGCCTACAGGAGATGATTGCTAGTAGATCGCGTTGCCTACAGGAGATGATCGCTAGTAGATCGCGTTGCCTACAGGAGATGATTGCTACTAGATCGCGTTGCCTACAGGAGATGATCGCTAGTAGATCGCGTTGCCTACAGGAGATGATTGCTAGTAGATCGCGTTGCCTACAGGAGATGATTGCTAGTAGATCGTGTTGCCTACAGGAGAGGATTGCTAGAAGATCGTTTACCTATAGGAGAGCAATGCTAGTAAATAGCAGGAGGATAAACGAGATTTTTAAAAAAATGTTTATTGCCAAAGTTGGGAATAGTGTACTACAGCGGCAAAAATGAATCATTGTCAACACGATTTACACACAGTCTACATGATCAGTACCTCTGTAGTACATAATTTGGAAATCTTAGCATGTTGCATTTACTAATTACACATACGGGCGCAGTTCAGCAAATCTATGGTATTGCATTTCCATGCTGTCATTACATTTTTTTGTCTCATATCTGTGTTTCTTATCATCTGCTCGATAACTGTAGGCCCACTCATTTAATCAGTGATGGAGAAATTCAAAGTGTTTATTAAAGAGTGGGGTTCCTAGCATTTACAGTTCACTAGCCCACTGAAATCTCCACAGATCCAGGTTGTTTTCTCTTGTTTTGAACCACAACACCAATAGGGTAAAAAGTCTCAATGGCCCGGAAAGATTTCTGGAGGGTTCTGTCTTAACCGTCACCGAGTTTTCCTCACTTGTCAACACACCGTCTATCCGTCACCGAGTTTTGCTCACCTGTCAACACACCGTCTATCGCCGAAATTTCCTCACCTGCCAACAAACACGCTGTTGCTGAGGAAAATGTACTTGTCTTGGAAGGCGTGGCCTGTAGCCGACGGGCCGACAACAAAAGGCAGGTAGCCTGCTCCGTTCTCGGCAGAAACGATGTCGCTGATTCGCTGAGACGCCGCGCTGTTGACGTACAGCCCCCAGTCCCGGTTCCTCCACGTCCGGAAACCCGAGAAGAGAACACAGGTGTCGCTCACCACAGGGTCAACCGGAAACAGCGCGACGCCCAGCAGGCAGGAGTGAACCTCGTTCCCGCTCCACACGTTGCTGGCGTTGACGTCACACTGCTGGCCTGCCAGGTGGAAGCCCACCCTCTCGCAGCCGGCCACGATGTTATTCCGCAGCACGAGGTTGGTGCCCATGACCGCCTCCACCGCCCCGTCAAACTGGATGTTGTTCTTCTCCTGCCGACCTTGGTATGACCCTGGCCACAGGGTCAAGGCCACGAGGTTGTTCTCGATTATTGTGTGCGGGGAGGTGGTGTGGATGCCTTCCAGAGAAAAGCACAGAAGTAAATCACGCTCATGGTGTGTGTGTGCTTTCTACACAGGTGCACAGACAAAAATCACATTCAATCTTTGGACGACAAGAAGATGCAAGATATTTTCGATAGTCGAACTTTGTCACACACGAGAAGTACAAAGACTTCGGAAGTTTGCAGGCCTGGAACGTCGAGATAATTTACCTGCGACTGTAAAATCTCACACCTTATTGCGTACTAACAACTGGTTGTGCCAAAATGAAACACTCAAAATGAGAATGGGTAACAGAAATCACAGATCTGAACCACCTCCTGCAAACCGAGATATACTGATCAAAATTTCTTTGGGTATTTTGTTTTACTCATGACCACTCACTGTCATGTACGCCCCTCCCCCGTGACCACTCACTGTCATGTACGCCCCTCCCCAGCTCTTAGATTTTCCACAAAGAACAGTTAGCAGTTTGGTCAACAGCATTCCCGAAGAACTTTTAACAGCGTGGTCTGCGGTGCCCGTAAAGAATTGCCAGCAGCTTGCTTTGTGCACAGCGGTACTCGCTAAACGTACTCACCCATGCCGACCACGTGATGAATGACGTTGCCAGAGACGGGCAGGTCAGAGACGCCAAAGACTCCTATGGCCGGCGAGTAGCCGTTGTGAAAGGTGCAGTTACGGATGTAGTTCTCAAAGCCGAGGCTGGGGTTGTTGAAGACGTCCACGAAGGCCAAGGAGTAGCGCGGGTCAGAGGGTTCCGTGTAGCCTTCCTGGCCGCTCCGGGAGAACTCCACATCCTTCAGGCGGGCGAAGCCTGTTTGCATACAGACAGGCCGGCACGCGTACAGACAGACAGCCACGCATACAGACAGGCAGGCACGCATACAGACAGGCAGGCACGCATACAGACAGGTAGGCACGCATACAGACAGGTAGGCACGCATACAGACAGGTAGGCACGCATACAGACAGACAGCCACGCATACAGACAGGTAGGCACGCATACAGACAGACAGCCACGCATACAGACAGACAGCCACGCATACAGACAGGTAGGCAGGCATACAGACAGGCAGCCACGCATACAGACAGAAAAAAGTAGGCACAATCACACACACTCACTCGATTTGAAATATGAAGTTCTTAACAACAGAAGTATTACTCACTCACTCGCTACCTCCCTCGCTCTCTCCCTCCCTCCCTCGCTCACTCACTCGCTCGCTCCCTCCCTCCATCCATCCCTCCCTAGCTCCCTCCCTCCATCGCTCCCTCCCTCCCTCGCTTCCTCCCTCCCTCGCTTCCTCACTCACTCGCTGACATGCCTGATGTACACGTTCACTTTACAGACGACCGTACCGCTGAGAGACACGTTGTTGACCACCCCCCTGGCCACCACAACCCGAGCACCAAAGGACTCGGCCTCCATGTTGTCGTAGGGCAGACCCTCGATGACGATGTTACGGGTCAGCAAGGCCACGCGGGAAGACAGTTTCAGGTCAAGGCCAGAGCTCAGTTGTTTGCTGTAAGCTGCACACAGAACCAGCCATCTATCGGAACCTGGATGTGCACAGGAATTTCGTCATTGTTCTTACAGCAGTTCCACTCCTGTGGCTGGTTTACTACACAGACGCACGAAAGCATGTGTTGCTTTGTGGACGTCACCTCACTCGACTTACCGAGATGCTGGAACTGCAGGGACGAGTTCAAGGTCAGCACAGTGCCCGCCACGGCAGTCAGTCGGAATGTCTCGGTGTGCCAAGGGTTAAGGTCAGAGGTCGTCACCATCACTTCGTCTCCAACTGACCAGGTCACTGGCTCGGCCAGGGTGAGGGTGGCCTCCCCTGGCTGCGCTGTGACGGCGAGACGCGTCCACTTGACACCTGGGTCTACGCCGTGAAGGTCAAGGCCACCATAAACAGCTGGAAAAAAACGGCATTTTAAATTATACGGGGAGAGGGAGTGGGAGGGGCGACTGCATAAGCTAAAGAGCTTGCAATATGACGTAATATGAAAGGGTCTCGATGGGATCAGGTCCTGTCTGGGCTGTTCCAGATCGGAGAATATGGTTAACACGCAGACTTTCTGACAGTAAGTAGCAGAATTTGTGACAGTAAGTAGCAGAGCTTGTGACAGTGAGTACCAGAGCTTGTGACAGTAAGTAGCAGAGTTTACCAATGAACTTAGCACCAAGAGGAGGTCCGTCTGTGGTAGCAGAGGGTGGAGTAGATTTATCTCCCCTTAATCGAATGCGTAGTTTCCCCTGGAAGGGCAGGTCCTTCCACCCGACTACAAGTCGCCCTGAAATCTTGATGTAGTTGACCTCGAGCGTGACGTGCAGTGACGTGAAGTTCTCCAGCACGGACAGCCCTCCCTGAATGTCCAGGGAGTCCAGTGGGGGGACATCCTCGTCGATAACCAGCCATTTGTCTGTACCGCCACAACTAGAGGTGTCAGTCTGTGTGCAGGACTAAACAATCTTTAACTAGTATCGGAGCAAAACAATTCTGAGACACGGTTAACTGAAACGTTACAATCTTCAAATGAAATCCGTTTGGAATGTGCAACCGACATGAAAAACGGCGAAGTCCTTCACACTTCCGACATGCGGGCAAAGATCATAAAGAAGTCAAGTGTCTAGAGCGCCGGCCCTGACCTTTAGGAATGGTGACGCTCTCTCCCTGTGTCGGCTTGCCGGGTCGCCAATCCCAGGATGAGGCTTGTGACCAGCGGATGGCGTTGGCTGGAGTCGTAGTCACGGCGACAGGGTCTTGAGGTGGCTGGCAGTTGTCATAGTAACAGCGATAAGCGCGCAGACCCACGCTCACATCGTACTGAGTAAGAACCACAACCACAGAGCGTTTGCGCTGTGCTGGACGTTTGACTGGAAACAAAACGTTTGACTGAACACAACATAACGTTTAGCCTGGCTGAACAAAACTGCAGGTGGCAGAGGCTATGAATGATATTTTGTAAGAGACATTGGTCTAAGGGACAGCAGTCTTATTGACATGTCTAGTCTAAAGGTATCCGTCTCAGGGATAACAGTCTTATTGACATGTCTAGTCTAAAGGTACCCGTATCAGGGACAGCTGACATGTCTAGTCTAAAAGGTACCCGTATCAGGCAAAGCACACGATACGTACAAGTCCGGTTTCACCTGCAAATTACGAACTCTGAACCTTCAGTTTTTTTCTTCTCAAAATCTTAAGATCTAGGCATTACAGGCTGTAATTTTTAACAACAAAGTAAGTGAAAATGACAGGAACTGAAGCTGGAGGAAGTGCAAATGCCCTCAAGACGTGACGTACCAACGTATACAATCTGCCTGTCGGTCTCGTTGTAAAACCACTGGCCGTGCGAGGCGTTGCGCACGTCTGGTGGAGTCTGCGACATGGGAATGCTGGTCACGCCGTTGATCATGAAGCGGTCTGGCCTGTCGGTGGATTGCTTCAGGCACAGCGCGTCTCCTGGCTGTCACCATGGAAACGTTAAAGTATGCGCGACACATGGTGCAAACAGACAGCACGCCTGAGAAAAGCTAAATATATTTAGGTAGACGTGTGAGACATGTTGCGACTGTATCACGTGCACTGTCGGCGAACAGTGTTGTTAGATGGACTTGTGACAAACAGTTCAAGAAGTTAACGAGAAGTGAACGGTAGATTAAATGGAAAGATCTGTCCACTTTTTAATGGTGCCAGTCAAAGCAACAACCGTAATTCCTTTGAATGCATCTATAGGAAATCTTGTATGCAGGCACATTAGTCAAGAGAAACTCCGTTCGTGTTCAGTTCTGACTTGTGAATTAATCTATCAGCTTTATTTCATTTTTATAGAACTTGTTGCTGTTGTTTTTGTAGCAGCCGTTGCCACGCTACTGAGTGAATGTGATGGCGATTATGATGGTTTTTCCATTTTTTATTTACATAAAACTAACAACAAAATCTGAGCGCATGGGTGACAGAGAAAGGAAGGGATGGAGAAGGAAAGACGGGTGGAAACGACAAATAAAAGCAGCATAAAGACTGTGGCTCGGTGCCAGCGACTGACGTTAAACTGGTAGAAGACGCCGTTGTAGCTGATGTTGGTGGGGGGAGAGCCGTTCTCAAAGCTGAGGCTGTAGCACAGGCCATCGACGAGAACAGTCATCCAGCCATTGTGGTGTGTCAGCAGCTTGTCGGTGAACGGAGCTCTCGTCACGCCATACTGCGCACACACACACGCACACACCACACACACACACACACACGCACACACCACACACACACACACACATGCACGCACACACGCACACACCAAACAAACACACACCAAACACACACACACACACACACACACACAACCCACACACACGCGTTATTTACACGAATCAGAAACTAAGAAAATCTTTCGATTGCTGCAGAAGACAAAATCGGTCATCAGACGGCCGACTGACCCCGACTGACGCCCGGAAGACGACTCACCTGGTTGGAGAAGAGCGCCGCCTTAGCCGTGAGTGAGGTGGGGCTGATGCCGTCGAAGGCGAAGCGGTGGAAATGCTGCGTGTCGTCACACACGGACCCCGACACCCCCACTGACATGGCGGCCCGGGGGGAGCAGTGTCCGGGCGGTAGGGTGGGGGTGGTGGGAATGACCTTGAAGTTGGGCGAGCCGGTGAGCGAACCGTCCAGGTCAAGGATGACGCCTTCCGACTCCCACTCATACCGCACCTGCAAGGAACGATAACTCTCCTTGAGTTCTTCCCTTTAAAAAGTACAGCGCGCGAGTGGAGAGACCTAAGCGTCAAGCAGCTGATCTGAGCTTCGAGGCTGTCAGAATGACAAACCCCATGCCACATACGTCGACCTGCAGACGGCAACATGTCTTTTAGTCTGCAGGTGACACACAAGTGACACACACAAAGCGGGCGAAAAGCAAGACAGTGAAGGGAAACAATCCAGCTGGCTTTGAAGGCCAGGGGAGACAAACAAGCTATGTCAAGATCACTTTGCAGCAGAGCAGGTGTTAGAACATGGGGAACCGAACGGGACAAACGCCCATCTGTGGATGTAGACGGGCCGCTCTCAAGCAAATGTGCGAAGTCAAGAGGTTTGTCTTTGACTGCAGAAACACTGATGTCATCACCTGACCACAGTTGTTTTCGCGAAGTGCTTAAATATACTGACAAGAGAGCAATAAACCCGTTGACTAACTGACCCGACCCGACCCGACCCGACCCGAAGAATGCAAACGTGAAACTAAAAGGAATCCCCGCACCTTGTTGGGCGAGTCGCTGAAGCTGAGGTTGGCGGTGCGGTAGAGGAAGCCGCCACACAGGTGCACGCACGTGCCGATGATGCGCGTGAAGGCGAAGGCTGCGCACGTGCTGCGGTTGAAGTTGTAGAAGTGTGTGTCCAGCACCATGAAGCCGTCGAGGAAAGGCAGCACCACGCCGGACTCTGTACACTGCACGTCACCTTGTTGCCGCAACCTGCACGTGCGTCACAGGCAGACGTGACATTATCCGTTTGTCAACACAGCTATAGAAGACGTGCTATGATCTTCAACTCTATTTTTAAACACTGACAATGTTTCTGCCCAACACCTGCGTCTGTGTCTGTAAGTATTCAGAGACGGGGTGCATGACCGCCCGTCCATTTGTCAAAACGCACGTAACGCGCACAGAGTGAGCGGGCTTCACGCCAGTCCGTGTGACCAGGACAGACTCAGGCTCATCCAATCATCGAACTCGATTACTTACGCGCTGCCCAGGTGGGCCACAACACGTGCGTTCTTGACCAGTGGGCCAGCCGTGACGTCGTAGAGGGGCGCATCCTTGATGAGTTTAGCCTCATACCCCGCCTTCTCGTTGTTGACGAGCACAAAGTCGTGGAGCTGCACGGCGCCCGTGTTGACCCCCTCCGCCCCCTTCTCGCAGTTCCAGGCGGTCAGCCCCCGGAATACGGCCACCTGGGGCAGTAGCAGGGAGAACAGTTTTTATATGCACATCGTTCTGATTATTACAGTCGGCAGCATTGATTACTTCCTTCATTATATTTCTCTCTTCTACCCCTTTCCCCCACCTCCTCCCTATTCAGACACACACCTTTCTGTTTAATTTCTCTCCTCTTTTACCCCCCTCCCTCCTCCAATAGTTTCTGTTCTTTTCCTGACCCCTGTAACTTGTCATCCAGACCAAATCGCACAGCTGAATTCCCTACTTGTGGCGTGACCCCATGACGCCTAACTTCTCGACGTCACACAGAAAGTTACGGGAAAATGTAGGTGTCACGTGACGTCCCCAGCCAATGAGATCCCGTTATCATCATAGACAGACCATTATCTCGTGTCACGTGACGTCCCCAAGCCAATGAGATCCCGTTATCATCACACCCAGACTATTATCTCACGTCACGTGACAAACCTGTGTGGGGGCATTTCCATCACAGCTGCCATCTTTGTGCGGGAAGAAATTCTCAAAGAGCCAGAGGCCAAAGTTGCCCAGTGTGTGGGCGGAGTTATTCTCAAACCTGAGACAAACCCAGAACCATACGTCACTTTGTACATTACGGCACACAAACTGCACAACTGCGTCACACAGTGTTCCTACGTTTGATCGCGACAGTTGTTACGCACTACTGAAATACGTGTTACAAGCTACACTCACGTCACAACAATAACAATAAAAATAGCAATAGCAATTATAGCAACTGTAACAACACTACTGAGTATAACAATGACAACGATCTTTCGGTGCACATGTACAGATTCCGTTCTGTCTGTTTGGTGTGGTTGCTGTTGTGCTGGTTATATATATATATATCACGTCAGGGTTATCTATATATATATATCACGTCAGGGTTATCTATATATATATATCACGTCAGGCTTATATATAACTGGCGCTCACGTCAGGGCCAAGTTGTAAAGCAACAGTTGTAAAAGAAACATTTCTACGCATTTGTCTAATTTCGATGAGAGATCTCTCTCCAGCACGCTTTTCTATCCTGATGTTTTACCGAAATTTAAGGTCTATACAGAGTATGAAATCGATTTTCTTTAAACGAAATCTTCTCTTTCTCTATTCTTTAGTTCCAAAAAGCACGAACTGTCTTATGCCTTGATGCAGTCGAGTGCCATCACCGTTACAAACAGCTGAAACCATGACAACGGACGTTGAAATTTCAACTATTCAAGAAGACTGTTCATCTGGTTGTTCATCTTATTTCCTATTATTTCTAAACAATAAATGAAGCTGAGCTGCAGTTGAGCCGAACAGTCCCCAAGTAAAGCTGTTGGCACGCAGCTGCCGAAATGCGCTCACCTGCCGAGGGGCGTGAACTTGGGGCAGACGCTAGTGGTGAAGCTGGGGCCCTCGGGGAAGTCCTTCAGCCGGTACCAGTAGCCAAAGTGGGAGCCGCCTGCTGCCGCGTTGTGGATGATGATGTTGTTAGGGTTCGTCACCCAGAACGCTGCCGGCGTGACGTCATCGTTACGTAACGAGGAGGAGGTTCTGACGAAGACGGCGAGGTTGTACTGAAACGTGTTGTTGGTCTCGATACCGTCCTCCAGGAAGAAGGCGCCGCCCATGATGTTGTACAACACCTGACACGTCACACATATCGGAGGACAACATGCAGTTACGTCTTTAAGTTGGTCACGTCACGTCACGCAGGGCCAGAGGTATCAACGCAGTCCTTAACAGTTACATCTTTAACTGCATGTCATGTCGCGTAGTGTAGTTACCACGACTACGTTTTGTGTACCAGGGCGCCACCTGTGGTAGTTTCCAAGTGACAGTTTAGACCGATTCTTTAAACAACACGATAGTGTAGTTACCACGACTACGTTTTGTGTAGCAGGGCGCCACCTGTGGTAGTTTCCAAGTGACAGTTTAGACCGATACTTTAAACAACACGATGGTGTAGTTACCTTTTGTGTACCAGGGCGCCATGATGAAGCGCGGCACAGCTGCTGATCTAAACCTAGGAATTTCCAGGAAGGAAAACAGCACTCATTGGCTTAAATGATCACATGCCTATCACGAGAACCCGTATTTGAAAGGCTAAAAGGATTTAATCCCTGCCAGCATTCTCCGCTACTTTCTGAAACCTGATGCTAGCGGGTGATGGCTAGTTTCGTGTGCTGTGTGACGTCACGAATTCAGCGGTAGTGATTTGTTTACAATAGAAACAATTTAGTTGATACCTACACTGTCACGAGTTGGGGTCTGGAGGGTCAAAGAGATTGCAGTATACATTCTAGGTGCGACCCATCCACAACCCTCTTGACTTAATTAAGTCCTTTGTCCCCTTGTTCAAGCCGCCATCTAGCCCGCTCACGTCATCACCAGGTCGGGTTAGGTGTTAACGAGTCCCTGATCTCACTAGTCAGCGTGCTGGGTCTAGGGCGAAGGGCCGAGGGGTTCACTTCGGGGCGTGCTCTTGTAGCTGACATGGGGCGTGGCTTATGGTGTTTTTGTCCTCATTGGTTGGTGGATCTCGATGATCACGTGTATGTGAATGCAAGAATGTACAAATGAAAAGTTAGAATAAAAGGCTTGGTTTAGAACGCCAAGTCATCTATTACCAAATCTCCTGCGAGGAAGATCTCTTGCGAAATCTGCCCGCGGAAGACCGGCATATCTTTTGCCAATACTCTTGCGAGAGGTATCTTTTTCCAAATCTTCTACTGGAGATCTGCTGTGAAGAGGCATGTCTCGTGGTGAAGTCTGCTGAAGGCTTGATGCAGAAGCAAGTGTATCCTTTTCTACTGGACTTATGCGAAGTCTGATGTCAGAAGCACCTGTCTTGAGTAGACCAGTTGCCTAGAGTAAAGAACTCTTTGGGGACATGTGGTGTTCTTCCAAGACTGGTGTGTGACTCTTGCACCTGTGGGAAATCTCTACGCTAACCGGGCGAGAGGAGGAACCGCAGAACATAAAGGAGGGAGATCGAGGGACAGCGGACAGACTGTCTAAAGCAGAAGGCAAAGATCCAGCCTGAAAGGGAGGCTGCCTGCACCTGACCTCTAGGAGAGTGAGTTCAGAGATCGAAGGTCGACTGAGAAACCTTGAACAGCGCGGTGGCTGTTGTGACATCAGTGAGAGCGCTTGCGTCTCTCAGTAAGCTGTGTCCAGAGGCAAAGGGCATAAAGGAAAATTTGACAATAGGAGTTTGGTTCTAGCAAGGAGCAGCCAAGAGGACTTTCTGACGTCAGTCTTCCAGGACAACAGAGAAGGGTGCCCCTTTATCAGAACAGATTTCCTTACGTCGTGCGAACTGTTCAAACTACCAGGTGAAAGTGTTGTGTGTTCTACGCGTGGTCATGGTGTGTGTGCAGTTGAAAAAGGTATGTGTGTCTTCAATGTTATGGTATCAAGGCAAGTGATGGAAGGAAACACATGTTAGCTAACCAGAAAGAAAGTCAGGAGTCATTCCCTTTTAATGGGCCTAGATTAATATTCATTCTGTAAAATACTCGCTGTCTGTAAATAATATTCTCTTTTCTGTCACTGCATTACGGGGTCTTGTCATTCCTTGTGTTGTGGGGAGATTGTAGGTGGATGGGGGCTCGTGCCACGGTATGATGTGAGATAACCATATAAAAATCGTAAATAATACAGTGATAATAGTTTCCACATACGCATATGTCGTCACCTTAACGGGGTTCGTGCGGAGAGAGCGCAAGGACGACGCATTAGGGGAAAAATCAACTCCCACGTGGCGACATACACTCTAACCCCAACCGTACCTAACCCACCCCTCCACCTCTCCTACAGAGTACAGTGCAGCAAACGTCGTCGATTTAGTCACCATCCCTGCTTACGACCCTCGTCAGCCATTTTGGATTTCGTGGAGGGGAGGAGGGTGGTGGTCACAATCACGCGGTTCCTTGTCTTTTGTACCCCCACCTTCCCCCCGTCCCAAGATGCTTACCACGTGTTCGACGAGGACGTTGGACGAGCCGTGAATGTTGACGGCGCGGTTGAAGCTGTTGAAGATGCCCAGGCCACGCACGTACGACCCACGCATGTCGCCGTTGAGGTGCACGTGCACGGGGTAGCGCCCCAAGCGGAAGGCCTGTCCGGCGTGCGAGATCTGCACGTAACTCAGTCGCAGCACCACGGCGCGCGAGTCACGTGACGGGTTGTGCGCCATGATGTGCGCCCCGAACTGGTCGCTGGCCGTCTCCGCCCCGTAACGTCCTTGGAAACACGTCTGCGTGGCGAACTCACCTGTCGCGGAAACAGAACCTCATGCACAATGGCTGAAGCACATCTCGCTCTGTAAGCTCTATGCACGTGCCCACATTCCGCACTCGTGAAATGCACACATTCCTCTTTCCCCGAGTTGGTTTAAATAGTTTCATTCAACTCACACAGCGACACAGCTGCAAGTAAATTAATTTGAAGCAGTCTGTATAGGGTGATATTTTACCACTTCTGTAGACCCTTGCATCAGCTCACAACACACCTGCAGGAGTAAACACCTTCTTTCAGCACTCTCATCACGCTGAGCTCACCGTCCCTGGAGACACACACCTGTATCAAAGCCCTTGTCGCAGGCCGGGATGGTCTGAGACCAGGCGTCGTTGACGGAGCCCTGCACCCTCACGTTGTGCGTCAGAAGCCCCACCTCACCTCGGAGGTCCACTGCCCACACCTGGCCGTTCTCGTTAAACTCCTGCCTCACGGCCACATGCTCGTAGGTCAAAGGTTCTGTCAGGGTCAAGGATAGACCGTCAGTGCTGACATTGGCTATGGTTCGAACCTCGTTTTCGATCTGACTGAATCGATGTCCGGTGGATGGCAACACAATCTGGTCTCCGACCTGCAGCAAGGAAACCAGTAAACCTCAAGGAAACGAGTAAACCTCAAGGAAACGAGTAAACATCAAGGAAACGAGTAAACATCAAGGAAACCAGTAAACCTCAAGGAAACGAGTAAACATCAAGGAAACGAGTAAACATCAAGGAAATAAGTAAACCTCAAGGAAACAAGTAAACCTCAAGGAAACCAGTAAACCTCAAGGAAACCAGTAAACCTCAAGGAAACAGCAAGATACATTGTAACAGTTGTCTGCTAGCAAAGGCCGACAGAAGAAAGTATTAGCTTGGCACCAGACAGTAACCTCCACTGAAAACACAAGTGTCGTGTGTCGGACAATGTAGGACACACATCGTGTGACTGTGATGACAGCTATGACTGCGATTTGGTTATTGCGCAATGTTTCTGAGCGCTAGAGTATGACTGTGCCAGTGTATGGGAGGGGGCGTTCTTGCCAAGCGAATGTACACCTGGAATGTGTGTGCACGTGGGTGAGGTACAGCCAGGTGTGAGCACACAACAATACGTGTGGACGTAGAACCTGGAAAGTGTGTAGGTGGGTAAGAACTGATAGCAGTAATGGTAGCTACATTATGTGTGTGCATGCGTGCATACGTGTGTCCGTCTGTACGCTCACTGTGCCTGAATGCGCTCACCTGCCAGTTGACCGGGGTGATGAGAGAGACGTGAGTGTCTCCGGCATGGGCAGTGGCGGCTAGCTTGGTCCAGGTGACCGGAGTGGGGCGACCTGCAGCACGAGGCGCACCCAGTACAAAGATCGTATGTGGGGTTACGGATAAGGGACACTTACTGGCTCTCTCTCTCTCTCTCTCTCTCTGTATCTGTCTCTCCCTTTTTGTCCGTCCGTCCGTCCGTCCTTCCGTCCGCCCGCCTGTCTCTCTGTCTGTCTGTCTTACCGTGCAAGTCCAGCGTGCCGTTTCTGACAGCCAGCACCTTGGTTCCGTACAGCGGCATCTCGCGAGAGTTCAGGTGTCCGTGTAGCATGATGGTGGCCGTGAACTGCCCTGGGAAGGGCGACTCCTCTGTCCCCACCTGCACCAGACGGACCGTGTGAACTCAGCAACATCGCTGGCTTTGTACTTTGCCCACCCCGTCACAACACCGCGCCACGAGCAGGCTGCATGTGCATGGCCTAGAAACGGCCGTGAACTCAATGACAAACGCACATTTCTGTACGTGCTCCTGGCGCGTGTGGTATCTTTATACGTATAAAGAAACAAAGTGGACACAAATTCGTGTGTGGAATCTTTATACGTGTAAAGAAACACAAAGTGGACACAAATTCGTGTGTGGAATCTTTATACGTATAAAGAAACACAAAGTGGACACAAATTCGTGTGTGGAATCTTTATACGTATAAAGAAACACAAAGTGGACACAAATTCGTGTGTGGAATCTTTAAACGTATAAAGAAACACAAAGTTGACACAAATATATGCTCACGCTATTCAATGCGCAGGGCGCACTTTCCATAAGTTAGTGATTTCTAGTGCACATAACCTGGTATTACCTTCAAGAAAATCAGTGGTCTAAGCTTTTAGCCACACCTGTGAGCAGTTGTTGATATCTAGGTAATTGAGATATACAACAGGCTGATTAAAGGTAAATGTCCTGTCATTCACAAGTTACCTGAAGCTTTCCTCCGTCTGTGATGAGGATGTTGTCGGCATGAAGTTCAAGGTCGGCCTCGTCAAACATCAGTGTACCTGGACACAGACATCAAAGAGAAAATTGACGCAGGTGCTAACTCCAGATGTACCTCTGGTAAGCATGAAAGATATCACGTGCGACAGTGAAGCCTAGCCTGCCTCCACGGTAGGTAGTATATGTATATGTATATAGAAATGTATATGTATTTGCTTGTTTAAATGTATGTTACGTATAGCACGTAAATGTTTCACACCGACGATAGCTATTATAGACTAGCATTCATGTGCACCCACGCCATGACATCGTTGTGACGTCATGACCTACCCTGTGTGAGGAGGAAGGCCACACGGGGTGTGCTGACATCATGACCTACCCTGTATGAGGAGGAAGGCCAGGCGGGGTGTGCTGACGTTATGACCTACCCTGTATGAGGAGGGAGGCTAGGTGGGGTGTGATGACGTTATGACCTACCCTGTATGAGGAGGTCAGGCGGGGTGTAATGACGTCATGACCTACTCTGTATGAGGAGGGAGGCCAGACGGGGTGTGATGACGTCATGACCTACCCTGTATGAGGAGGAAGGCCAGACGGGGTGTGCTGACGTCCAGAAGCAGGATCTGGCCCTGCTGGATGACGACCAGGTCGCCCTCTAGCGGCGGACTGTCCCCGCCCCAGGTATAAGGGGATGACCAGCGATCGATGTACCAGAACACAGCTCCCTGACGCTGGACAGTAACAACCGACAGATAGGACAGTAACAACCGACAGATGGGACAGTAACAACCGGCAGATGGGACAGTAACAACAGACAGATGGGACAGTTGTTGTTTGTGTGCCTGTGTGAATATGTGTGTATCAGCTTATCACACTACATAAGCGTTTGTACTAAAAATAATTTAGCCTATGTGTGCATACCTATATCATCTATATGTAATATACATGCATATCTGCATATAGTTGTTGAGAACAGTAACGCTGTTAGGAATATGACAGACAATCAGACGGACGGGACAGAACGGAACAGGACAGGACAGGAAGGACAGGAAGGACGGGAAAACGCAGAGCTGATCTTGAAGACAGGAAGAACAAGCTGCCCCTCACCTTGATAGCCCTTCCATTGCCTCCCACCTCGACGTTGACATCAACTTTTCCCGAGCGGCTGTTGTTTGTCTGACAAGTCAGGTGCGTGTCCGAAACGTTTATGACGTCACACACGGCGTCACCCAGGGTCACGACTACGTTACCAACAGTGGAGCTGTTTAGAAGACAGTTACAGGCGTAAAATTCGGGTGTGTATCCTCAGTTGAAATCGTAACATATTTCATGGCTACTGTCAGCTAGAGTTTCGTCAGCAAAACTGCTTGTGTATGCTCTAAGCATCTGTCTTATGCGTGAAAATAGGAAAGGACAATTATTTATGAGGGGATTCTTCAGACATGTCGCGCTGTCCACCACATTCTCAAGCCTTACACAATTACCACTGCGATACTGCAACTGAAGAAGTGTCTGGTGTTCACATACAAACAACTTGTTAAAGGAGGGTTTCTCGAGTCGCTAATATTTCCCTTTTGTTATAGGGCCAGCTTCGACAAAGCGATGACGTGATATTGTTATGCATACCTTTCTCAAAGCATTATAAAATTACCCAGTGGGGGAGTGGTAGAAGATTATCAACACAGAAAAAGGCTTGGTGCAAGTCTTTGATAAACTGTGTGAAGACTCGACTCTAAACAACCAGGGGGCGCCTTCTCCCCAACCACAGTAGGCGTCTGACAAGCTGCTTCCTGCCACCTGTCCACTTCAGCTTCTTACCTGAAGGGATCGTAGAGGAGACCCTCCATGAACACAGGTACAATCTTAGGAGGAGGAGCACTTATCTCACTCTGGTCTTCGCTGATGAAAGCGAACCTCTGGGGAAGGGGGGGGGAGGTGTAGAAGCCAGAAACCGCAGAAGCTGACAGACAGGAGGGGGACCTGTGGAGTGGGGGCGAGCTCTGAGAACAGTACAAGCCACGCCCACCAGACTTCACTGTGAACAAAGAGAAGTTAGAAGGAGTGCAAACTGTTAAATATCTTGGCTCTGCCCTGAACAGAGACGGAAGGTCAACTACAGAGGTCAAGGTTAGATTGGTTCTTGTCACAGCAACACTTTCAAGCCTCAGCAAACTATGGAGGAACAGCAGCATCGGCTTCCCACAAAGATGAAGTTCTACAAAGTCTTCTCCGTCCTGCTGCATGGCTGTGAAGCTGTATTTTCACAGCTGAGTTAGAAAAGAAGATCGAAGCGTTTAAGACAAAATTCTTCCTTAAGCTCCTCAGAATCTCCTGGATGGAATACAAAACAAACGCCTGTGTCCACAACACAGCAGACAGTCTGGTCGTCACAATACACTTGGTAAGACCATCTTGCAAGCCACACAACACGTCACAATACACTTGGTAAGACCATCTTGCAAGCCACACAA
>SMGT01012686.1:364881-374920 GCA_004794575.1 Lanistes nyassanus
TGCTGGGGGTGAGCGGGGAGGCTGGGCGGCGCGTGATGCTACTGCCCGCCGTCTGGAGTCTGACGCCCAGCAGGGGATCCACGGGCGGCGGCACCATCCTCACTGTGACAGGCAGCGGTCTGTCCCCGACCCCTCGTTACGTCACGGTACGGGCACGTCACCTTGAACTTCATACAAACAGTACGCGCGGTGGGGGTGGAATGAGGTAAAGTAAGGAAGAAAATAATTGCATTAAAGGCGAAAATGATGAAACAAGAAATAATAACAGCAAGAAGAGAAATTTAAAATAGTGTGCAGAACGTTACAAGCTCTTGCTGTGTTCACATGGGACCGACGTGTTTCTAACCGCAGGTGACGATTGGCCAAGCCTTGTGCCCCGTCATATCCATTTCAGAGACAAACGTGACGTGCAAAACTCCGGCCTCGGACATCAGTGGTGTGAGTACAAATATCACATACGCTACACCTATGTATACCTGTGTATCAATAAAGAACATATGAGGACCGAGCGCTTAAATTATCGAAAGATAACTCCAACAAAGATACTGGCAGCGCTCATAGCCGTATGCAGACGTATGTGCCCAAGGGAGCTTACCGTACCCAAACACGTAGCAAAGAGAGGGCCGAAAGAAAGGAACTTGGCAGATCCTCAAAAAGATCTGCCATCCCTGTGTGCTGTGTGAAGAATAGCGCCGTTAAGAAGAAAGGGATGGCAGATCTTTTTTGAGGATCTGCCAAGTTCCTTTCTTTCGGCCCTCTCTTTGCTACGTGTTTGGGTACGGTAAGCTCCCTTGGGCACATACGTCTGCATACGGCTATGAGCGCTGCCAGTATCTTTGTTGGAGTTATCTTTCGATAATTTAAGCGCTCGGTCCTCATATGTTCTTTATTGATACACAGGTATACATAGGTGTAGCGTATGTGATATTTGTACTCACACCACTGATGTCCGAGGCCGGAGTTTTGCACGTCACGTTTGTCTCTGAAATGGATATGACGGGGCACAAGGCTTGGCCAATCGTCACCTGCGGTTAGAAACACGTCGGTCCCATGTGAACACAGCAAGAGCTTGTAACGTTCTGCACACTATTTTAAATTTCTCTTCTTGCTGTTATTATTTCTTGTTTCATCATTTTCGCCTTTAATGCAATTATTTTCTTCCTTACTTTACCTCATTCCACCCCCACCGCGCGTACTGTTTGTATGAAGTTCAAGGTGACGTGCCCGTACCGTGACGTAACGAGGGGTCGGGGACAGACCGCTGCCTGTCACAGTGAGGATGGTGCCGCCGCCCGTGGATCCCCTGCTGGGCGTCAGACTCCAGACGGCGGGCAGTAGCATCACGCGCCGCCCAGCCTCCCCGCTCACCCCCAGCAGGGCGTTGCCAAGGTTACTCACGCGCACGGCCAGCTGTTCGCGCGTGCCTACAGGAGGGGAGCCGGAGGTTGAGATGGAGAAGGAGAGGCTGTCTGACGTCACTGCCGTGACCACACCATGGCCTTTGGAGCCAAAGGTTACCTGTGGGAAGGAGTCTTTACAGGTAAGCCGCACTTGTCTGGCAGAAACAAAACGAGTACAAATATAGAGAGTGGATCTGTGTGCATGAGTGCGTCTGTGTGCAGGTGTGCGTGAGTGCATCGTGTCTGTGACGTCTCACCTCATTCTGACACACTTCGCTACCAAAGCCTGAGCCCGTCAGGACAATGACGTCACGCGTGGTGGCATTACGTCGGCTGATGTTGGTGACGTAAGGCGTTGCGCAGGTGTCAAACTGAAACTGGAACAAGCTGTTGTCGCGACTGAGAACCTGGGGAGTACAGTTGGCCAAGGGCGCTGTCTGTGGCTGGCAGTCACCGACAGCCGACGACGAACTCGAAGAATCTACGCGAACAAGATCACGTGATCATAAGAAAGCAAGGGGGGGGGGATCACAAGTAAATTGGCTCGAGGCGACACGTTGAGTGGACCTCGACCAGCCTCGTGGGTATCACCTGCTGTTCGATCTCTGACGCGAGTTTTACCAGTACATGTACAGAAAAAGCACTTACTAGTGTCGTACTGTGACTCCATTCCTGAAATGGTCAGCCTGATGTCCGCCAGGCTGTTGGGTCGAGGGCTGACCTTCACCTGCCCCCTGATGTAGAAGTTGTCGTCGTTAACGTAGCCACTCCAGTAGGAGTAAGTCCCGGGCACGGTGAAGCAGTTAGTGTACACCCCTGTGGCGTCACAAACAGCAATCACGTCACATCATCAGAGATGTCAACTGTCTGTGCGTCATCTCTGTTTTCCAGTCTGCATTTCTCAATCTCCCTCACCCACCCCACCCCCACCTCCGTCCGTCTCTCCTCACCATTGCGCGTTCTGTCACCAGGAGACGCAAACCCGCCGTCGGTTGTGGCGATGCTGGTGTCGTTATCTGTCTGCCGAATGGCGAAGGCGATGTCGGAGACGAAGAAGGGCGTGGTCCACTTCCACTGCACGCAGTCGCCCACCTTGATTGACAGCTGCTTGGGCGTGAAGTCGTAGTCTGCACAGACATTTTCATCACTGCTGCAGCAACCATGTCAGTCGCACACGTCGGCGCGAACAGTATTTGATGACAACAAAGACGAAAAGAAGGAGGCAAACACCCTATGTTATTGTTTAACGGTGTTATAACACCCTAAATTGTTGTTTAACAGTGTCATAACACGCTACGTGGTTATTCAGCCGCTGAAATAGAATGTTGAAGCTGTGCTGAAGGGGTGGAGGGAGGTTATTTTTAGAATGGAAGCCAAGACTGGGCGATGTAGGGTCTATTTACATTATGAGGGATGTCTGTAAAAGGTTCGCCCAGTTTGGACTAGTCCTAAAATGGCTGTCGTTTTCATTTTATCTCCACTCCTTTGTTCAGCCAACTTAATTTAGTGTTTCCTACTTGTTTACGATGTCCAGGAAAGTCCAGAACAAATGACGGCGATGATATGAAAATGAGACAGCATCGGCCTGCGTGTGACATGTTCTTGTTAACACGTGACAGATCGTCTACTTACAGGAATGCACGCCCTGGTTGGTGACAACAAAGGTGTCCCCTGTGTAGCCGATTCGACACGTCACGCTACTCTCCGTCACGTTCATGACGTCACACATCTCGTCCCCCACGGACACGCGCACCAGGCGGCTGTCGGTGCCGAAGCCTTGCCCCGACAGAGTCAGGACAGTCCCGCCGTACAGCGACCCCACCAGCGGCCCCACTGAGGTCACCGCGAGCCTCACTGTCACGCCAGGAACGGAGTGTAATCTGCAACAGGCCGTCACCTGCAGTGTCAGCAACACGTCACATCCTGCTCAGCTCGACGAGTAACTCGCCCGTTTGGCTATCATCAGTCAGTAAAGGCTGATTCCCACTGTGTGATGTTTGCAAGGACAGACAATGGGTAGATGCTTTTCGAGATTTCAAGGTCTAGTCACGTGAGACAAATGGTGAAGTCTCTTAAAGGGGTCAACTTGACACGCTGGAGCCAGCTTTTTTTTTTTAACGAAACACACCACCGTTGATACATCAACAAACCTGGTGTTATGGGAACACGAGAAATCCACGAGACAAACTTCGCGTCATCAGCGACCACACGAAAGACACACAACGACTGCGCCTGTCGTGACGTCACTTCAAAGCGTCATTAGTTGTATAGTAGTATAGTTGTATAGTAGTATAGTTGTATAGTAGTATAGTAGTATAGTTGTATAGTAGTATAGTAGTATAGTCGTATATGAAATCGAGCCCCCATCTTCCCAAATAAAAAGCAACACGAGCAGTGTGGCCGCAAACTTCACAATGTTATTATAAAATGTCTCTTGAGGCTGTAATACTCACACCAAGCATCACACTGGGTCTCCGAATGCAACACAACACTACTCACGTCAACGCTCTTACACACACGCGCAAGAACATGAACGCACGCACATATTTCCACACATGCACGCACTTTGTAATTCACGTCTTTCTTCTTCTTTCATTCTGTCTTTCCATTACCTTGTTTCAGCAAGTCCTTTTCCTTCCACATACACGCGCACGTCATATACACGCGGAGCCAGGGGAGGCAATTCCACTATGATCTGGCCGTCACTAGAAGAAGTGACAGTTACTTCCACTTGACCGAAAAACACGCGGACGTTGCCAGCGAAGCCACTGCCCGATATGATCACGTGATCACCACCTGTCAAAACGAGAATATTTGACAAGCCAGGTGTCTCTGCAGAATCCAATCTGGCTTGTAACAACAGGTAGGTTGATGACAGAAATGTATGTTTGTCATTGCATGCTGAACATTGCCAGGCACAGCTGTACTAATACAATTCGCGTTGTTTTCCAGCAGAGAATCAATCAATCAATCAATCAATCAATCAATCAATCAATCAATCAATCAATCAATCAATCAATCAATCAATTACAGAGCTACAAACCCCAGGCGTGTGCAGTAGTAGGTGTGACAGCAGTGACCACAGGTGTCAGTGACGTGTTATACGCGAAGGCCAGTGCCGAGAGGTTGCTTTCCGGCTGTGACACTATGACGTCAACAGAGCCACCACTAGTTCCCTCCTACCACAGTAAATGCTTGGTGTGAACACAAAGCGAGACAGTGGTTGTCGATCTCGCGACCCCAAGGCACTCTCACATACACCCTGAGCTGTCACACCAGCCGGTAAATTGTGACCTCTCACCAGTGACGTCAAAGCCGCCCACACAATGGGACGAGCGATTTCTCTCCAACATATTTCTACCTTCCATTTTATGACAGGCATGGGAATGTAGACAATAATAGACAGGGGACTCTAAACAATAACACATGACTGTAAATACTATGTGATTTAGTTGTGGTCAAGTTAAATTATTTTTGTTGCCAGGACTGGTTATTAGTAATTTTTTTAATAGTCTGAGCACACAATAAACACAAATATACAGTAATAGATACACAGCGAAGAATCTGGATCGCGAAAAGTCATGCCCAAATTGAGGCCAAGTGTAGACGTCACAAAACAGTCAGTTCCAGTGTAGACGTCACAAAAGAGCGAGACAACACGGCAGGTTCTTACCGCGGGCGGCAATGTGCAGACGATCTGGGTCGGTGTTCTTGAGGTGACGTCACAAGCTTTTCCACCGACAGTTACGGTATCCCGAGAGGAGAATCCTTCACCGCTGATATTTAGTAACAATCCTCCTGCAAATTACATCGTTACCGCCCTATGACGTCATATTTCTTGTCAGTCGACACAGCAGGTATGGTAGTGTATTGCAGTGCAAGCGTTATTATATATCTGTACGTGTATTTCTGCATGTGCACACCTATATATAAATATATGCGCACACACGCTAGCTTATTGTACCTTGTCATACATTTATACATGCACTGACACGACCTTGACAGGAGGTACAGACCCCATTCTCTGCCTTGAAGTCCATTCTATTTAACTGCTCAGAACATAGAGCTCTTTGGATCAACCGGGCGAGCCGAGGTTCTCACCTGCCGTACTGCCGGAAGTTGGAGACACTCCAGAGGCCAAAGACTGAAAGGTGAAGTTCCATGACCCGGAAGCATCCCCCTTAGCGGGTACTTTCACCTTGACAGGCCAGGTCCCTCCTGGCCCAATGGGGAGCGTGCACTGCACAAGGGTTGTTGTGTGTGACGTCACCAAGCACTCCACGTCACCTATGGTCACTATGTTGTCCTTGTCAGCGAAACCAGTTCCGGAAATAGTCAACTTGTCGCCTGTCCTGCCTGTACAGAAATTCAATGCCCGGATGCTGGGGAAAATAAACACTGGAAGTACTAGTCCTGTAAACAAGCTGGTGTTTACCGTGAAACGAGAGGGAAACAGTGTAGAAGGAAATTAATAAGCATGTATGTGTTCGTGCTTGTGCATGTGAACCTGTGTGTCTGTGTGTCTGTGTCTGTGTGTCTGTGTCTGTGTGTCTGTGTGAGAATGTATGTGCATGCCCCTGCTCGCTGGGCACTTCTGTACAACTGAATTATATCTGAATAAACTTACCTCGAGACAAATTTTTGTGAATATGTTTCTTACCGTAAAGGTAGATTTTCTTCGCTTGTAGGTATAGTTTTTATTTTACATCCGTAAGTTATCCCCTACGACAAAGAACAGTTTAAAAAGTCAAACTAAGGTAACGAGGAATGGAACGAAGGACAGACGCTGCACAGCGGGGACAGCAGCTGGTCCCTCGGTGACATCGCAAGAGTTTCGTCTCACCAGAAGCAGGGGACACTCCTGTGACGACAGGTGTGTCCTCAGTTCTCCAGGCAAAGGAACAGTTAACACCTTGGGCACAGGACGTGGGCACGTTGTTAACATATACCACCACCTGAAACATCAACATCGCCGTGCACCGTCTTCATCGTCGTTAGTATCATCATCAAATTCCACCCATCACTTCTGCCTGGAGCACATCTTTGATATTTACTGGTGGGGGGGGAAGAGAACTTTGGTGGGGGTATGTAGATATAAGAGGGAGAGAGAGCGCAAGATTGCAAGAAGAGGGAGAGAGAGGGGGGAGAGGGAGAGAGGGAGAGAGAGGGAAAGGGGGAGAGGAGGAGAGAAAGCGCAAGATTGCAAGGAAACGGGTGAGGATCGGGGGTGGGTTGGGTGAACTGGAAACGTAGTTGAAAATAAGGAAACATGCCTCGTTCCTAAATATTCATGTTTTTCTGACCTCGTGATGCGCAGGATAATGTGATTCAATGTGTTATATCATCGTCACCTTGTATGTTCTGCCTGAGGACTTTGCACGAGATGTTAGGACATAAGTCACACCACAATGACGACCTCACCTGTGGCAAAGAGTGCAGTGTCCGCAGCATGTCTCCAGTCAGGGGCCGCAACAAGGCGTAGCCATCCACAGCTGCCAACACGTCACTAGTGACGCTAGTGCCACCAAGCTGGCTGCCGTCCACCTGAAATGACGTCAAGCGGGAACAACCCGTTACACGGAAACGCAGAAACACAAACGTCGACGCGTGCACGCGTACACATGCGTAGAAGCGACTCCACCCCACCCCACCCCCACACACATCTTACTACACCCTTAGTTCGGACATGAAGAGGGCCATCAGAAGTTTTGTCATCGAGTGCAACCACCGGAAATTCGCCATCACCTATCAACGTCAGAATTCTGACATCGATCACAAGCATCAGAGTTTCGCTATTTACATTTATTTACGTTTATTTACATTTATTTTTTAACTGCCGATGTTCTGACAAAGTAGACGAGGTGGTCGTGTCTTCAGTAAAGCCACTGCTTTTTGACAAAAAATCTCGGCAGCAGTGGAAATGATGCCGGCATGATCACTCTGGCGGTCCGTCTGTCATAATTTATAATTGTATTATCAAAAATAAAGGCTTGGAGCTTTTATTACAGAGACAAAAATACTTGTAGCATGTACACACACAGGGCAGTTCTGACGAGTGCTCACTTGCAACAAAGGTTGGTCTCCAGGCAGAGTTACCATGGTTACAGTGTAGTCAAATGCAGAGCAGCTACCGGAAAACGTCAGCTGAATGTCGTCCAAGCCTGGCAACTGGGTCAGTGCGTCCTTCACGTGCGGCAGGTCGGAAGCCGGGTTCGAGCTGACTGGAATGGCTGCCATTGGACAGAAACTGTGTGACGTCACTTCCTAGGATGGCGACTGGATGAGTTTGCTTAGCCAGACCATAAATATTGAGAGGGGGGGAGAGGTACCAAGACAGACAGACAGACAGACAAATACCCTGTGACGTGCTGTCCTTGAAAGTGACGTTGAAGGAGCCAGACACAGGTTTGGATGCTGCCGACAGACGTGCGACCTCAAGCGACATCTGGTGGCCCCCGCTGTGCAGAACAAAGTTCGCTGTCGTGCTGTCCGCTGTGGTGTTGCCTGAGATCTGCCGGGTACACAGTGACGCCGCAAGTTAGGACGAGCAAAATGGACTGACGCAGGGACGGAGAGAGGGAGAGAGAGGAATACAAACTCATGTTGGACACACGTCCACTCACGTCCTCACCTCGTCGGATCCTGCGAGAGAGAACAACTCCAGGTCATGGCCACAAAGGAAGGGCACCAAGGTCACCGTGTAGTTGTTTGCTGACCCCGTGACCTGCAAATCCTGCAGGAAAGCGCCACTGGGACGCATCTGGTTCAAACGGCGCTCACCCACTGGACCTGGGACAGCACGTCACACAACACTTCACAAAGTGCGAGAAATCGAATGTCTCCTAAAACTCGATACTAGCTGATCCTCACCGAGTCACTGGGGAGCACAAGTTGCTATAAAGAGTACGAGGCACTGATTGATTGATTGATTGATTGGTTGATTGATTGGTTGATTGATTGATTGATTGATTGATTGATTGATTGATTGATTGATTGATTGATTGATTGAACTTACCTGCGGTGTCGTAGGTCTTCTGATCCAAAAGTATGACGTCATCAACGTACAGGGGGCTGGCCGCTCGGACCAGCGTCACGGTGAACAGCAGGTAGTCGTAGCGCGCTGGCTGGGCTTTCGTCATGCGGCTGTAGATGTCGTCGCACACCTGCTGCCATCTACCGTTGAACAGACGTCTTCACTAGTCACTCATGACAAATCTTCAAAGACGACAAGGGTGTTGTTTTCTATCAGCCTGTCGGTCGGTCAGTTTGTCTATCAGTCCCCAGGTCAGTCTCTGTTCGTGTTTATGCCCGTCTGTGTGTTTGTGTCGATTTTCAGGCATGTAAACGAGCACGTGTTTCGGCAAAAATGTGTGGCAAGCGTCGAGCGTTTTAGAATGATCCTTGCTTTCGCACACTAACCTGTCACTGGCGCCTGCCGGTAGGGCGAAGGTCACGCGGGACCAGCGGATCTCCTTGTCGGTCGGCGAGATGAGATACCGGAAGTCCACCAGTACGTTTCCGCCGGCACCTTTATAGGCTAGACAGAGCTGTGACACACAGACACACTTTATAAACCAGACCCAGACAGAGCTGTGACACACAGACACACTTTATAAACCAGACCTAGACAGAGCTGTGACACACAGACACACTTTATAAACCAGACCTAGACAGAGCTGTGACAGACATACACACACTTTATAAACCAGATCCAGACAGAGCTGTGACACACAGACACACTTTATAAACCAGACCCAGACAGAGCTGTGACACACACACACACTTTATAAACCAGACCCAGACAGCTGTGACACACAGACACACTTTATAAGCCAGACCCAGAGGGAGCTGTGATATACAGACACTTTATTAACCATGCCCACCCAAGCCGTGACGTGCTGAGTACCCATGCCCATCTAGGCAGTGACGTGCTCACCTTGTTGGAGACTGACGCAGTGAGCCGTATCCCTGTTGTGGTCGTGTACAGAATACTGGGGTCAAGGCCGCTGAACCTACCACAGAACGGTTCCACGTACCCAACGCGTGTGGCACCGAACGTGTTGTCACTGGCTTCATAACCTGTCAGTCGCACAGCCTTGATGGCCGGACACTGCACTCCGGCACTCTCCAGCAGTCTGGCTTGGACCTGCACAGACACTCATACATATAGCAAGCACGCAGGCACGCGCTCTAACTGTAGACAATATTCAATAATATGACGGAAATCTGCATTGTTCAGCTGTAGATTTTCTCTGTTATTTGTTCTGCAACAAATAACGTCACGAAAGCCTAGACTACCACGCCAACAGGTTCTAGCATCGCTTGTTCCTCACATCGCTAGGCTTTGCGCCGACTGGGATAGGGGCCGTAACTGTGTTGCCCAACTGAAGCTGAAAGTATTGCAGAGTAGCCTGTCCTCGTGTGGTATTGACCTCCACAAAAATAGGCTTTGTGACGTCAGCGGCGGTTACCTCAACTGACAGAGCGTCACCTGTAGCAACCAGAGAACACACACTGGCAGGTGAAAAGGCGCAGCCTTGTGATTATAAGCAACTACCTGTGGTACTGTACTAGTTCATCCTGTGATTGTTAGCAACTACCTATTGTACCTTACTAGTTAATCCTGTGATTGTCAGCAA
>SMGT01012686.1:399087-411692 GCA_004794575.1 Lanistes nyassanus
CATGTATCTAGAGTAGAATATAGACATGTACCAAGAGTAGAATATAGACATGTACCAAGAGTAAAAATATAGACATGTACCAAGAGTAGAATATAGACGTGTACCAAGAGTAAAAATATAGACATGTACCAAGAGTAGAATATAGACATGTACCAAGAGTAAAAATATAGACATGTACCAAGAAAAGAATATAGACATATATCTAGAGTAGAATATAGACATGTGCCAAGAGTAGAATTTAGACATGTATCAAGATTAGAATATAGACATGTATCTAGAGTAGAATATAGACATGTATCAAGATTAGAATATAGACATGTATCTAGAGTAGAATATAGACATGTATCTAGAGTAGAATATAGACATGTAACAAGAGTAGAATATAGACATGTAACAAGAGTAGAATATAGACATATACCTAGAGTAGAATATAGACATATACCAAGAGTAGAATATAGACATGTACCAAGAGTAGAATATAGACATGTATCAAGATTAGAATATAGACATGTATCTAGAGTAGAATATAGACATGTATCAAGATTAGAATATAGACATGTATCTAGAGTAGAATATAGACATGTAACAAGAGTAGAATATAGACATATACCAAGAGTAGAATATAGACATGTATCTAGAGTAGAATATAGACATGTATCTAGAGTAGAATATAGACATGTACCAAGAGTAGAATATAGACATGTATCTAGAGTAGAATATAGACATGTATCTAGAGTAGAATATAGACATGTACCGGGGCTGGCTTCCATGATGGTTCCTATAGGTCTTTCCTGTCCTAGCAGCGGTCGTAAGCACCGTTCACCCTGTGTAGTTGACGTGCATCTTTAGATATGAGCAGGAGATACAAGCTCCCATTCAAGCCAGCCTAGAAGTAGAACGTGTGCCAGGAGGAAGACATTTTCCATCGTAATCTCGTGTGAAGTTTGTGCAAAAGTCACGCCCTACCTCTGCCCAGCGCACACTGTGTGAGACGGAATTTTGCAGTTAGCGATCTGAACAGTGAGGCAAGTTAGCAGGAGAATTCTACTGAAGAGTCGGTTTTAATCGGAAAGGTTTTCAGTAAGACAGATTGTTAAGGCACAAAAGTCATATATTTTAAAAACTGTTTGGTCATCCATGGTGTGTTTAAAAAAAACGGCCATCCAGGCAGTTCTTTAAATTTTTCCTGAACGTTTAGGCAGTTATTGTGTGTGAATAGACAGCTCATGCAAAAGGTGCGTGTCTACAACGGCCGACAGGCGGGTGAAGATGTCACAAGACTAAGGCAGAGACGAGATTATGAAGTATCTCGGCTTTTCTGAGCTTTTCCATCAGACAAAATTTCCTATCTAATCTGCTGAATGTATTATGCTTGAAGAGAAGATAAACTTTTTTATTTTATCGCTTTCTTTTTTTTGTACTTTGCACAGTTTTGTTGTACAGACGGATATGCCTGCTTTGCACAGGTTTGTTGTACAGACGGATATGCCTGCTTTGCACAGGTTTGTTGTACAGACGGATATGCCTGCTTTGCACAGGTTTGTTGTACAGACGGATATGCCTGCTTTGCACAGATTTGTTGTACAGACGGATATGCCTGCTTTGCACAGGTTTGTTGTACAGACGGATATGCCTGCTTTGCACAGGTTTGTTGTACAGAAGGACATGCCTGCACGACTAAGACACAGTAACAGCCATTTCTGGTTCCCCCTCGTTGGTTACTTTGTTGAGACAATTACCGTCATTACGTTGTTGCTGTTTTGTCTTGCTTTGAAAACCCGAAGAATGAGGGGCATCAGTTGGAAACGTTGACGATTTCTGTCCAGAAGTTAGTTTGGTTCATCCCACTCAACCCCCTCCACCCACCCAGCGTGTGTCCATGTCATGGATGACTCTCCAGTAATCATGTCCCTGACGTGGTTCCAAGCCAACAGTCTCTCCTGACGGTCTAAGAATTCTTCTCTCCTGGCGTTCTAATACCCTGTGTCTTCTGACGTGTCCTGTCTGTCCTGACGTCCTAAGATCCCTGTATCTTCCGACGTTCTAAAGATCCTGTCTCTCCTGACAAGTTTCTGTCTTCCCCAACATGGTGCTTGAATAATGACAGTACCGCACACCACCAGAGCGGAAAGTGCAATGACCCATGCCTTGCGGGTGACGAATCAATAAAAAACAGAACACATGCCATGCACATTACTGCTGTGACAAACACACAGCTCCATGGTGCTGGGACGTGCATAGAAATTAATGTAGTGCATTAACATTGTAAACCGAATAAAGAAAGGAAAATCTTGCACCTTCACAAACCATAAAACAATAAACCGTGTGAAAATGACGTTTTTATTAACAGAACAGCCAAACAAAGGGAACAAACTGGCCTTACGAGGGTTAAACATTGAACAGTGTAACTGTAAATGCGTGTACACTTTGTACTGGCATTTGTGCAAAACAATGACAGCAGGAAACCTTAACACTGTAGGAAACTCTCTCTCTCTCTCTCTCACACACACACACACAGAGCTGTACTGCATGACATCCATACTTGTGCACAGAACTGTATCGTGTCTTTCCCATATGTTGTGAACACGTATGTTGTACAAGCCTGTACTCGCGACTCTCACAACCCAGAAAGCAACAAGAACGCAGATGCTGTTGCAGCGGGTTCAGTGGGGGGGGGGGGTAATTCAAGACAGTGAGAGAGACTCGTCAACATCGGGTAGAGTGGCAGATGTAGCAAATACGTCACCTGTACCATCCCCCTCCCACCCCATGTTGTCTGCCTGCTGCGCTGCCGTACGCCATCTTGTGGTGTTACGACACTGGCGCAGAGATGCGTTAATCATGGACACCTGAAGGTGACCAGTGTTTCTGTTTCTAATTTAATGAGCTCTAAACGCCATTTTCTGTCACAGAAAAAGGGTCTGGGTATCAAAGGGAGAGAAACAGAGACACTTAGTCGTGTGCATTATTATTATTATTATTATTATTAAGACGCTGTCATTTCACGGTGTATAATTCCGAACATTAGGCGAGCGTTGCGTCGTTTTATTTGCGTTCATTTAAATTTGTACACGCACATTGAATTGTATTGTTCTGTGTCGTACTCATCGTGTAAACTGTCAAGTTTTTCTCCGACGTTTCCCAAAACCTCTGTCGTATTTCGCCAGACCGCTTCCCGCGCAGGTTGTCATAAGGTTTGCAACGTAGCACTAATGACTTCTCTGGAGACTGGCCGTGTGTTCCCCATCCTTGTGACGCCATATTACAATACAACGTGACAAGTTCACCATATCTCCCACAGTTTCCCGCATTACAATATCTTCTTCTCATGTCACTCCCTAAATTAACGAGGACAATTGTAACGGGGGAAGCGCTTACATCTGTTTCTCAATACCTGTTCAACACCGGCTCGCGGGACAAGTGCCGCTTACACAGATTGTCGTGTAAACACAAGCACACAAAGATACGCACAAACACAGACACACAAAAACACAGACACAAACACACACAGAGACGCACAGATAGACACCCACAAACACACACAGAGATACACACAAACACACAAAGATACGCACAAAACATACACAGACACAAACACAGACAGACACACACCGACACACAAAACACAAACACAAACAAACTTCTTTCAAGTGTTGGAGTATTTTCCCTTGGTTATAGCGAATTAAAGGTGTATTTGGAGAAATTTGACTAGTTTTTGAGTTTTCAAGCTGAAGAAGAGCTCTGGAGTTTAAGGTCGAGTTCTTCGTGACTCAGTATCCCGGCGCCATCTTGGTGTGACCACGGGTCTGTGTGGTGGCGTCACCAGCCGGGGGGCCACTTGCTGCACAGAGGTTTCTGATTGTGTATCAGACCACTCGGGGAGTGGCAATTATTGTGGTCGTGTGTCCATAACATAACGTTTTCCAAAGGCTGACACACAGCCCCTTGAGCTCACCCAAAGAGCTCGGTTACAGACAGCCTCCTTGTAAGGCTGGACCTTCGCCCCCTGCTTCAGACGGTTGTCTTGTCCGCGGTCTTCGGTCTCCCTCCTTTACGTTCTGCAGTCCTCTCCCGCCCGGTCAGCGTAGAGGTTTCCCACAGCAGAGGAGCACGTGCTAAGTCACACACCAGTCTGGAGGTATCACACAACCTCGCAGAGTCCCTTGCGCTATGCAACTGGTCTACTCAAGCCACGTGCTGTCGCTGCTAGACTTCCACACGTCTAGCAGAACGAGACACCTCAATTCTGCAGGTGAATCCTTCAGCCTTCAGCAGACTTGTACCACAAGACACGTACGTCTCACCACAGCAGCTGTTATTCACAGGAGTTCAGGCTAACAAAGCCCTCACTGTAGATTTGGCTGAAGATGTCCTCTCACAGGATACTTGGGCAGAAGACGTTCTCTCACAGGATGTTTGGGCAGAAGATGATTTGACGGTCTAAACCAGTCCTTTTATTCTCAACATTCGTCCGTAGATTCTTTCATTCACACGCACGTGGTCAACAAGGCGGTTACATGTATCAACCAATCAGGCCAGAGACAGTAGAAGCCACACCCTGTGTCAACTAGTAGAACACGCCCCTAAGTGGACACCTAGTGTGGACACAACTACCCCCTCCCCTTCCTGGTCGTTTACACCCATCGCCACATCAAAGCCCTTGATGTTCGATACTACGTGTCACGGGATTCCTCCAGCTAAGTAATCTCCCCCTGAACAAACTAAAGCACACCTGGTCAGCCTGACACCTGCACTAGTCGCTCTCTAGCTGTGCCCTAGGGTAAGTAACACCTTCCCCCTTGCTTCTAGGGCCAGCACCCCCGATCATAAGTGTGAACAGGGACCGAACCTGGGCTGGTGATGACGTGAGCTGCTAGATGGCGGCTTGAACAAGGGGATACTAGACCTTAATTAGGGCTGGATGGTCGTGGCTGGGTCACACCTAGAATCTATGGTGTAATCTCCTTGACCCACCAGGCCCAAAACATGACAGCTGCTCTAGGCCGGCCAGTGCCGGTTTAATCGAGTTTAAGGCGTGAGAGCGCATAGTACTTAAGCTGGGAAAAGATAGATTCAGACACACGGAGGGGCCTGGTTAGCGCAGTTGGTAGAGCTGCGGACTAGTAGATGGAAGGTTGCTGGTTCGAATCCTGGTGTGGGCAAGGATTATTTCCTGGAGTTAAACATTGTGCAAACTCCATTCGGCCTTCTCCCCGCACATTAAACTGCCTGTCCGCACTGACCATCTTACTGCAGCCATTAGTCTGGTGGTTCTTTCAGTGCATAGTTTAATAATAGGACCCCATCCCCCATAGTGCGAAATCACCGCGAGGTGGCAGCACTGTCCCTCTAAATAACCACCACCACATTCAGACACGCAGAGTAGGACATACAGGGAGATGAAATAGGAAGACCAAGAGAAGCGAACACGTGTAGATCCACGGACCTCTGCCCCTCGCCATCTTAGCCAGGACGTCTTCGGAGCAGCAGCTAACAATCCCGCTGAATACACCGGGCTGTATCTCGCCGACAGGTCTACGAAATAGACCTGTAAGTGACTGTTGACTGTGCCTTATAAGTTAAGGACTGCTCTTGCCATAAACTATCTTAGAGTCTGGGACTCGGGTTGATTTAAGATAAGTGGTTTTATCCTGCCGGAGACAGGAGACGTTAAGCTAGTGGCCGGGCAAGTAAGCCAAGAGGAGGTAGAGGAAGTGCTGGTCGTGGAAGTGTCATAGCTTCATTGTTGGTCATTGAATAGCTTTAGAATTGTATATCGCAGAAGTAGTTGTTTCAGTAGTGATGAGAGTAGGAGCTCTGTTGTCGGTCGCTTACTGTATGTGTGTATAGAGCGGGATCATAGGCCATTTTGCAGTTTGATTTCCCCTCTGGATTTAGTTTGATTATCTTCTTTGTCTGATTCCTCGTGGTATGACGTAATCAGGAAACGTCTTACCCTAGACAGAGCACAGTGATTCTCTGTAAATAATCTGTAGATATATTTGATGTTATCGAGTCAGTTAGTGTTTGAAATATATGTTGAATAACGGTACGCTGCAGTTGTGGTGGGGGCTCTTGAGCAAGAAGTGTGTTTTGCCTGAATGAGACTGAGCGAGCGTGTCAGAGTATGAGAATCTTTTCCCTCGGTAGATTTCTCTGGTTATTCACATTATTTCATAGAGTCGTCACCCTTTGGTATAGAAACCATTGACCGGAGGCAGTAAAGGTTTTGGTGACGATTGCTCAATTAATCTACATTTTACGAGATCACCATAAAAGGTTGTTCAGTAATTCTGGAGAAGTCGAGTCCAATAAGATAAGGTACGGCCCGGCATGTCACATACTAAGCTATGCAGGCTGATACCACCAGACTGATAGCTGCAGTAAGATGGTCACTGCGGACAGGCAGAGATGGCCAGATGGAGTTCAAACAATGCTTAACTCGAGAAAAATAATCCTTACCCACACCTGGTTTCAAACCAGTAACCTTCCACCTGCTAGTCCGCAGCTCTACCAGCTGAGCTGTCTAGGACCCCGAAAACCAGGGGAGTTCCTTCCATACGGCGAGTAGCGTATCCTGGTCCTTTGCGTCACTCGAGGTCACAAAGGTTCTTCTACCCAAATAAAGGGAAAAGAAACAGGGGACTGCGGCCTGGAGTAGATTAACAACAAAGAAAACTTGGCCAAGCGAGACCTAGACAAGACGTCAACGATTTGGGGCGCAGCCCCTTCTTCAGGACGACACAAACAACAAATAATAAACAAAATGGCCGCTGATTGGCGGTATATCACGCTCTTCTTCACACTCACTGGCTCCTTCCCCACTTTGTTCCTGTATGCAGACGAGGTTGAAGACCTACTTTTCTGTAAATTTCCGTGACAGAACTACCCTGTGGGGGAGGGGGGCTAGAGCGGGTGTGCGCGCGCCCATGTGACAGCCACGCTATGGTCGTAACGTGTCCCAGCGTCTGCGCGCACACTGCACGTGTATGTTTATGTGGGCGTATGTTGACTGGGGATGTGCGTGCTTCTGTTGGTCTACTTGCGAGGAGAGGGGGTGTGATCTGCGCGCCTTATCTGTATATAGTCCTTCACATTGTGCGAATGCGTGCGAGCCTGCTAGAAAACTTGGTAGTTTGGTTTGGCGCGTTGTTATTATTATGCAGTATGTGCTCCTGTTTCTATAAGAAGTGCTTAAACTTCGTGATCTTTAAGATTTCTCTGTCTTGTGTAGTATTGAATTTATCAAGGGTTTTGCCTAAATAAGCTGCTTGGGGCGTCCTAGAATGCCCAAGCCTTGCTATGCGTGGAAGGCGGGGGCGCGAAATTTTTTCCCAAATGATTTCTGTCCCACCCCGGGCGCGCATGCGCAGCGTACCAAATGCTCTGAGCATGCGCATGCCAGTTTCTAAAAAAAAAAACAAACAACAACAGATAAGTATTGGTCAAGCTATGACCTCTACACAGCTTGACTTCTTATAGTTACTGTGAAGAGGCCAATCTCTGGTAATTCATGGCCGAGTTGGTAAAGAAATTGGGTTTCATGGTTATGTCGCAGGTTCGAAACCCATATTAGATTACGATTTTTTTGGAGGGGGGTGGGAGGGGAAGGGATTAGGGGTAGTGTTAGGGTGTGATATTAGGTAGGGGTTCTTCGCGTTAAACGGGATGAAAGGTGCCCTGCGCATGCGTGTCTGGCTGGGGCAGAACGCATTTGGGAAAAAGAATTTCGCGCCATGGACGATCTAGGACGTCCCGACTTTGGGGAACTTTTGTTTCTGCCATTTTACTTGTTACAGGGAGAAACTGAGCTTAACGTGTAGCGCAGACATTCGCGTTGTTTGAGGTTGTTTCCTTTCTTCCTTTCCATGAACTGAAGTTGGTTTAACAATACACAAGGGTTTTGCAGGGGATGGGTAAATGGACGAAGCTTCGTGTACTGTACGTCACTAAGACGTCACAAAGACTGCGGACGGTGTGTGGGCAGCTTCTTATCGTCAGAATGAGCGCGTCCTGCTGTCGGAGGGTATAGCCATGTGGTAAAAGCCTTGGTTTTAGCCACGGAAAACACCGTGGGTCGATTCCTGTTTTCATTTTTACCTATTTTTTCGGCGTGGGGTAGAGGAGGCGATAGGGGTGGGTGTAAGGGAAGGGTAGGGCTGGGGGTTATAGTGTATGTACATAATTGTTTTTATTGCAAACAAGTCGGAAACGCTGAAGTCGTGACGTCACACACATACACGAAACTTCGTCCATAAAGCCATCACCGCTTTTTGCACCTGGCCTCAGCGGACCAAAATGACGTCAGTGACAGTCCATCAGGCGGGTTTTGTGCACAGTGGACTTCAGTGACCTCATTGCTGCTGGATTTTAGCTGACTTTGAGGAGACGGAAGCGATTAAGGTAATAAAGATTTTATTCAGTATTTGTTTACTTTTAAAACCAGTTGGAGTCTTGTCTGTGGTGCTTACGATAATTTCTTGGGATTTTTACACATGCGACTAAAAATATACGGCACAACGAACGGCCACAGACAAGTCAAGATGGCGGGTTAACAGGTCATCAGCCTACAAGCATTCACAATGTGCAAGATTTGCTTCTCCGGGAAAGTCAGTAGTACGGCTACACCTCCTCACAAGCTGTCAAATACACATGTGAGCGTGCACACACACGCACACGCACACGCACACGCACACGCACACGCACACACACGTTTTTTAACATTTGAACATTTGTTTATTTAGCTATAAGCCCTTGGGGGGGCCTTTAAGCTTTGACAAAGCATACACTTACAGAAAATTATATCTTATCTTATATCATCCAACGTCATCTTATAAATGTGCTCATCTAGCCAAACAACTGCCGTGAATCTTCCTTCTCTGAAACCATCTAGCACCACAGTTGGCAAGGGTCCAAAAGATCAGAACATGGCCGGTATTTAATAAAAACCCTCACTCTTTTAGGAAGCTCTTTCGCAAATTCTTAGTATAAACCTCCGGACTTGCGGCGGCTAGGAGTACCGTTCTATAGTTTACTATACACTATATTTTCTATACATGCTACATAGTATGACATTTGACCAACAAGTGCAAAAGCAGTAACAATAATATACGCACGCACACTTACGTACATTGTCACCATCGAATGTAAAGTACGAAAGAAAATTAGGATAGAAGTTTAGAAGTTTTGTCTTTATTACAAAATTAATTTCCATAAAATCTAAACACGAAAAATTCATGATCATGGATACAGCAATGAATTCGCAAGTCATTTATCATTCCGACAGACAGTACACAGAAATAACAAGTTCCGACAATCAGCTACACACGGTGAAAATTGTTGTAGTGAAATAATATCCTTGTAAAACCGTCAATTCAGTCACTTAATTAATTGTCATCGGACAGTCAGTACACAGTCTGTAACACTGTTTTCTATTGGTCACGTCATATGACGTTATCACGTAAAGACGTGGTGATAGACTGACAGAAGACAACGGATAACGAAGGCGGGTGTTGGTGTAAGAGAGACAGACACAAGACTACAACAGGTGACAGGTGTGTGAGTGAGATTCACGTTCAGGTGGCTAGCGATCAGGGGAGACAATCACAAGTTGTGACGTACACCGGGACATGAGGTGAAGTCGGTCTGAGTAATAATCAGGCCCCAGACAGACGACGACTTTTCTCTCCAGACCACGAACACACTCTCCACGCGTCACCCACACCACGTCACTACGGGCCGTGGCCACGTCCTCAATGTCATCATCCGTCATCACCCGCACTGGAACATCCGCTTCTCTGAGCCCCGTCATCAGACCTGACTGATCACTGACTTCGTACCAACACAGCACCAAGACGTCTTTCCACTGTAGGCACGGTGGTGTGGTGCTGTTCATGGTGGTGACGGGCGTAGATGTTGTGGAGTTCACTGTTAACATTCAAAGCGAAATCTTTTGTTCAGTCACGTGTCTGTCACACACCACTCCTAGTCGCACGTCAATCATCCACCTAGCCACCAGGGGGGTATGTGGGCGTGTTCGTGACGCGTCCGACCCCACAGGCAAAACACAAAACACAAGAAGATGCAGTTGAATAAAAAGGACCAACTCGTTTATTAACTACACTCTCGCATTCCCTCACAGAGTCACACGCTATTCCAACTATACTTCATTCTACTGTCTACTTCACTGTCCACCGAACTTTCACTTGCGGCACACAACACCCTGACGTATACACTAGAACATGACACAACTGAGGAAAACTCAGTTTCTGGTTGAACCCTATACAATCCACTAAACAAGTCAATAAGACACCTTTCACTTCTTCCCGAAATCACCTACTAGCGCACTATCCCTTCTCTTTCATTCTCTCCCTGTTCTGTCGCACCTCTTAGTCACACCATTTCCTATTAACACACAACTCGTGTCAACTGTCTCAGATATAACCACAGCTATACACTTAGCAAAAGTTATCAAGTTGCGAAATAAAAGTGTCTTCTATCTCCTCTGCCAACCACAGCTTTCTAAATAACACATTTAGCAAGTTGCGACAGAAATTATTTATTCGTCAACACATTTCACTTCACTTCCAACACATAAAGAGAAAAGAAACCGGTGGCTGCGGCGTGCGGTAATTAAGGTACAACAGAGAGAACCTGGCCAAGCGAGACGGGAAGTCGACATTTCAGGGCATGGTCCCTTCTTCAGGACGACACAAACAGATAACAGATAACAAATAAAGTTAAAGTTAAAAAAATGATTTTTATTTATGTCTAATCTGTTTGTATCTGCTTGTGTCGTCCTGAAGAAGAGGCCATGCCCTGGAACGTCGACTTCCCGTCTAAGTCTCGCTTGGCCACGTTCTTTGTCGTACTTTCCAGCACGTAGTTCGACCTTGCGGCTGAGTACTGTCACCACGATGGCTCTACCAGTCTGGGCGGCACGTCCTCATATCAGTCTATATCAGTGTTACCTTAGACTGTAAGCCACCGTTTCACTTCAGTACGTGCGCTGGCTGTAGCACTGGTGCACGGGATACACATAAACCGTCTGCTCTACGTCACAGCTGGTGCTGACGCCACAGTGTAATAACTCCTCTCTCTCTCTCTCCAGTAATTCATGCAGCGTCGCGGGGCAACAATCGCTGTTAAGAATCCAACCAGAAAAATCCCCCATACGAACACATTACTGTAGTATTCAGACTCTGACATAAGAAAAACACGTTTGCAAAAAATGTGGCAATAAAAATCTCCCATGGAGTGTTCGGCTTACTTAAAAGGAGACCTGTCCTCTCTTCAGCCTCCCAACGTACGGACGAGTGCTCCTGTGTCTCGGCACATAAAATCCTGACCTCTAGGTCCGCACTTCCTGGTCCACCCGTACGGTCCACTCGTCTGTGTGTCCTCTGTCGCATTCCGCGTCACGCGCTATGTTCTGTCTCGCTCTCGCGCGAATAGCCAGCGCTCACTCCGGCCAACGCTTCACTTCGTCTCACGTCATCGCTCACGAACGCACCTATCTATGTCATTGCACGTCCGTGACAGTGTCACAGACACAACGTTCACAGACTAAATGATGTCATGCGGTTATGACGCAAATATGCACGCAGACAAACACATGAAGGTAAACAAAGACATCATTCTGCTATGACGTAAGTTGTGTGGACAAACACGCCAACACACCGTCTTCTTTGCCTGACAGCTTGTCACGTGCATAGTTACTGAATGACTTGTTTGTTTGTCTGTTTACTTTTTTATCACACAAATTTAAAACAAGGGAACTGTATCAAGCTAGAACAGGACAAAGACGAAGACAATCTACATGTTTCGGGGCACTACCCCTTCATCAGGACGACACAAAAACGACGAAAAAACGAAAAAGAAAAAGACTTAGCTTCAGTAGATGTGGCGCATGGGCTGGACAGCAGGAAAATGACTAAGGGACAGTGAGTAAGAAGGGTTAAAAAAGAGGGGCAGCCAATCGCCAGGTGGGTAGGAAAGGGTAGGGGTGGAGAGTGGGCGGGTGAGAGAAAGAGAGAAAGAAGAGGGAGGTGAGAGAAAAAGTAAGAGAGAGGAAGGGTGAAGGGGTTAAGGGAAAGGAGGGGGAGAGTCAGTGTTTAAGGTTGAGTCCTGTGGGTGCATTGTGCCAAAATGGGTAATGAAGTAGGACTCCATATTCTTACGGTCAATGGAATCCACTCATTTCCAGTCATCTCACCCACCCTCCACCCTGCACAGCATACCCTACTCGCAGTTTCTAAGACTCCGCAGATTATGCTCCAATGACACAGACTTCCTTGAACAATCCAACAGAATGGTAGACTTTTTCCTCGCCCGCAACTATCCTCCCAACCTTCTACACTCTGCTAAACAGAAAGCTGCCCCACACCACGTGCATTCACCCTCCAACCCTCCCACCATCCCAGACACACGGAACCTCGCCCGATCGCCGTCTTGACGCACCACCCTCACAACCTTCCTGTACGTAGGTGTTGCGAACTGGGGGGTTTTGAAAGAGACAACCGACCTCCGTGTTGCTCTCCCCGCCTGCGTGACCTTGTCACACGCACACAAATGGCTCGTGGTGCCGTTCCCCCCCCCCCCCCCCC
>SMGT01012687.1:8060-19071 GCA_004794575.1 Lanistes nyassanus
GACAGAGAAACACGCATATAAATCATACAAATAAATGACATAAACGCACATTAGGCAATGAAATTCCTGACTACTGCAAGGAGATTTACAAAGTGCTTTGAACAGAAAAATATCAAACAGAACTGATGTCTTTTTAGCCCCAGTTGTGTTCTTCTGATGATCAAGATTGCGGAATAGCACAACCGCAACATTTACAAAGTTAAATTGTCTCCAAGGATCACAAATCGCATGCACGTGCACAGCTGAACACAGATTAGCTGAAATGTAGTCGATGTTTTTTCCATAATGTTCACACACTAAGAAAGGCCGCATGGCTTTGAGAAGAATTTTTTAAATGAGAGATGCTTTGACCGGTGTCATTGGCATGTCCAAGTCCAGGAATTGTTATTGTAAGAGATTTTGTACACTAACTCATGTGATTTTAATTACATTTAATTAATTTCAACCTTCTTCTTGTTTGAGGATAATAATTATTACTTTCATTTCTGGGACTTCTCTTTCAATCCCGTAAGCCCTCCATTCCGATACTCACCCACTCACCCACCCGCGCACGCACGCACACACAGCTGTACGCATACACACATCGATGGAGATACGTGGATGGGTTTGCGAGAAAAGAGATAGAGAAAGGAAATTTCAAGTTGCCATGATTTCTTTTCTCTTACTTATTCTGAATAAAGCTTTGAATGTCTATTCACTGTCTGAGTTTTTATTTATTGCTCCCGGTACACATGGGTGACTTTCTAGAGATGTATCCCATGCCGGCCTGACTCCAGCTCCAGTCTGACTTCCCAGACAGTCTCTGATACAAGCAGCATGATCTGCAGACATTTCTGAGCTAGTCTCACTCGATATTCAGGTTCCTGCAAGCGATCGCGGTCCGAAGCGGATGGACCTATCCCAGGATTCCTTTCTGCCTCCACTTCTTGCTCCCACACATAGTCCACGACCTTCAACATTTTCAGCAGAGCAGCAGCCACTTCTCCCAAAACGCCGTTGGGCTGCGCATTGTAACAGTCGTCGAAGAGAAACAAGGAAGAGACTAAATTTTCTTCCTGCAGGCGTTTAAATTCCCTTCGGATTGATGCCAGAGGGTCTGGTCGACCTGGCAGCCATGCTGTTTCCAGAAACTCGCTTCCCACTCTCCGGTCGAAGAATTCATTGCGCTCGCTGAGTACACCGTAATTTTCGAAGTATGTGCGAATCCTGCCACACACATCATTGTCCCAGCGCTGGCTGAAGTTCGCGAAACTCTCATGTCTGACCTCGTCACTTTCTTCAATCGTCGTTGTCAGATGCATTTCAACCGTAGCGGCGAACTTTTTCCTTCACAACAACTGATCCCTGTAAAAACGGGAAAATGTGAGTCTGTTAGGTGTTCAACGTAACAAGGTTGAAAAGTCCGCTAAAAATAAAATAAATGTTAAAAGTTAAACAATTCGAAATTTTAAAAAATTAACCTTTGCTCGAGCAACGGCGCTGGCGACTCCCCCCCCCCCACTCGAAAAAATAAAAAATTATAATAAAAGGATTCATTTAGATCGCTATTACCCTGGAAGGGCTCAATGCGCCTTACAAAAACAACAAAAACAGCCGCTGTACCAAATAAAATATCTGGTATAAACACCACATACACCAAGAAAGCAACCATATCAACCACACTCGCACTTATCACCCTCTCTCTCTCTCTGACATTGCGCAGTGTTACCAACAAGCTCGGTACAATCAGTGAAAAGCGAGGTGAAAGAGATGGGTTTAAGCTGTGTTTTGATGGGTTTAAGCTGTGTTTTGATGGGTTTTAAGAGAAGAAGTATCGCGGAGTTTAGGAGACAGCGAGTTCCGGACATTGACGGCAGCAAAACTAAGAGAACGCTGACCGAACACTTTTAGACTGGGTTTGGCAAAAAAGTGAATGTCTTTCACCATTCCCCACCTCCAGCCACATCCATCCGTAAGAAGTCAAACACTTGTTTTAACTTTTTCAGTTTGACTTATTTTCTCACCAACTTTTTTCATGGTCTGTGTTCAGAACTGGAGATTTGAAATGAGATGTCGACATCATTTGTGGGTTATCCCATTCCTCTAAACAGGTAAGCGGACTACAGACTGTTATGGACGCACACACAAAGAATGCTAAGTTTTCAAACATAGCACTCCCAGTATAAGTGATCACAACAATCACATCACTGTTTTGGTGTGAGAAATGTGGAACACATAATAACACCGAAGCTTATAGAGCGTGATATCTCGGCAATATGCAAGAGCGCTATAGTTGTTGGGATTATCATTTGTGATTTATAGCGCTCTGTCCTCATTTGTTCTTTATTAATTATATTGTGCACCTTGTGGATTTCATGTATTTGTCCTATGTTGTGTTTGTCTTGGATCCCAGTCGTCAGCACACTCTTAGTGAGCGAGCTGACGATATAAAATAGGAATTCGCTGTATGCACAGGTGGTACACCGAGGGCTAGCCGTGTGAAGACTAGGTTCGTTTAAAAGAAAGGGGCGGCAGATCTTTTTCGAACATCTGCCACGTTCCTTACTTTCGACTCTCTCTTTGCTACGTGTTTGGGTACGGTAGGCTCCCTTGGTCACATACGTCAGCATACGGTTCTGTCTAGCGCTGCCAGTACTTTGTTGGGATTATCATTTGATGATTTATAGCGCTCTGTCCTCATTTGTTCTTTATAAATAACACTTTGATCTTTAAAAACTGAGACAAAAAATGTTTTAGCGTGAAAATATAGCTAACTTAACATCTCAGACATAAGGGAACAATTATGAACTGCTGGTTACCTGCAGAATCCTGCTGGAAGTTCGTGGAGCGGCTAATGGATCGAAGTCACCACGTGTTTCTGGTCACCGCAAATGTACAGGATGTCGATAGTTTTCGGAGGTTACTTATATAATCCACGTGCGGCGAGTTACCGGAAATCTGCATGGCTAACTAGGCTAACTACGCATGTGACCCGCGTGGTGGGAGGAGGGAGGGGGCCAGGTAGGAAGGAGAGGAGGACAGGGAATTTAAAGATAGATAATTGGATGATGTCTAGCACTGTGTGGGCGCAGGGATCAGTGGTCCGTGGTGTGGTTAATTGTCTACTTGTTAAGCTCTAGCCTGAGGCGGGTCTACTCACCAAGTGCGAGGGCCCCAGCTGTCCGTGACGTGATGTCTCACGCGTAATTCGCTATTGTCGGTAAATCGCAACAAGGAACGTCTGTACGACTGTCAGCGATAAGGCAGCGATTGAATCAGCGATTGCGATAGCACCTAGACTCGCATCAACGCACATTGACCATTTCAATGGAAAAGTAAGTAAATAAAAAAACAATTAGTGAGAGAGGCGATGGGGGAATTCTGCATGAGGAACTGAGACGGGAGAGAAATGTCGAGCACAACTTTATTATGCAAGATAAGAAAATACATAACAGCCCTCGAAAGACGTACAGGTTTGCATGGATCATAGCGACTGAGTGGAGGGAGATGGGATTTCGGATTCAAAACCTCCTAGCTGGCCAGACAGTGACCTCATGACACGTCGATTGACATCGGATTTCTATAATTGATGCTCACTTGCAATAAAGATGAAAATCTCTGCATGCGTTAGGTCTAACGTACAGGTAAGGATGCTTAGCACCTTTCAAGGTTCTGCCTGGTGTGGAGGGTCACCACCTACTAAAGTGTAATTAACACCTTTTAGTTACTAGGCATGACACGCTCTGTCTGGCTGTGACCGACCTGCGTAAATTGCTCACGATTTTTGTTCTGGGGGGGGGGGGGTGCTGAACGTCTGTACGACTGTCAGCGATAAGACAGTGATTGAATCAGTGATTGCGATAGCACCTAGAATCGCATCAACGCACTTTCACCTTTCCAAATGGAAAAGCAAGTAAATAAAAAAAAACCCGCCAATAAGTGAGAGAGGGGATGGGGAAAAACTGCATGAGGAACTGAGACGGGAGTGAAAGTCGAGACCAGCTTTATTATGCAAGCGAAGAAAATACATGACATCCCTCGAAAAACGTGTAGGTTTCAATGGATCCTATTGACTGAGTGGAGGGAGAGGGGATTTCGAATTCATGACCTCATGGCTTACCCAACAGTGACCTCATGACACGTCATTGACGTCGGATTTCTAGAATTGATGCTCACTTGCATAGCAATAACAATCGAAATCTATGCATGCTTCAGGGCTAATTTCCAGACAATTATTAAGCTTAGCACCTTTCAAGGCTCTGCCTGGTGTGAAGGGTCACCACCTGATTAAGTGGCACCTTTAGTTACTCGCATGACAAGCTCTGTCTCGCTGTGACCGACCTGCGTAAATTGCTTTGTTCCGGGGGAGGGTGAGGGGGGTGGGATGATTGGAGAAGAATGTTCACGATTCAGAAAGCAACCAGACAAGGTGAGACGAAGAAATAAAAGCGCACAATTGCGTACACTGACACCAGGCATCTGTATAGATCTAGGTTAACATGCTGGTTTTTGACACTCCATGTGTTGACTTCCTGTACCAAAACAGTGACCTCGTGATACGTCACTGACATCGGATTTTATAATTGACGCTCACGTTCACAGCAGTAAAGATCCATCTCACATTCTAAACAAGATCACCCAGGAGGAGAACTTTAACCTCAAACTCAACATGTCATTCTTAACTACCATGCTAAAAACACTGTCAGGATTAATGATCTCTTTGATTTAAAATGGATGCTCAAATGGTGAAGTTTATGCAGTGGAACTGCAAGGCACTCATTAGCAATAAAATAGAATTGCTAACTTCATTAAAAATAACATGCCTGAAATTATTGCCCTTCAAGAAATAAACTTCACCAAGGGCCCCATATCCCAATATGTTGGTGTAAATATCCCCAATATTCAAATCTAGACCTACACCTAAAATAGGAGGAGGGATAGCAATACATGTTAGAAATGGCATCACAGCAACGGAAATAAACTACAACATAACCCAGAAATAGAGATGGTCATAGGTGAGATTACATTGGGATCTGGTAGAAAGCTCAAGATAGTTAATGCGTACATCTCGCAACCGAACAACTTGTAACGCATTAGCAGTAGAGGATTTGAAAAACGTATTTAGGTCAGGAGATTTGATACTGGGAGACTTTAATAATAAAAACCCGCTCTGGGACCATAACAAACCCCAACCTGATAAAGGAGGGGAATTGATAGAAGAGGCTATAGACAACGCAAACTTAGTGCTGCTGAATAATTGGGAACCCACCCACATCTTTCGTCAGGGCAATTCACAAGTCAACAATAGACAGCATATTATGGACCCCAACCCTAGCTGGCAGTTTAGACTTGGAAGTAAATGGTGATGAAACACTATAGGTAGCGACCATTTCCCAATTTTAATTTCCATGCTAGAATAAATCAGAACCAGTCAAACCGCAAGATGAACCAACCACACTACATACCAAACGTACCAACTGGGATCAGTAGGCAGAAACTGAAATAGGTGAAATATGGCAAAACGAAGATGATGAAGATGCCAAAACTAAAAAGCTGACGGAAGCAACAATAAACTCAGTTAAAATGGCTACACCAGTAGATATTAACCAAACTATAAAAAAACTGCGGCAAACAACTTGGTGAACTAAAGAATGTGAACTAGCTGTAAAAAATAGAAAACACAAACTAAAATTATGGAAGAAACATAGAAATGTAGAAAATGGGATAGAATACTTAAAAGCAAAATCCTTAGCTAAGTCCTCTATACTTCAAGTCAAAGAATGGCATAAGTTCACAGAAACTTTAGACCTAAATTCAAACCTAAATGAGAGTTGGAAAAAAAATAAAAGACTTTGCAACCGTCCCAGGACTACCATGCCCACCCTACTAGAAGACAAACAAAAGTATGAAACAATTAAGAGAAATAAAACCTCCTGACAAAGGTCTTTCAAGAAGCCAGCTCAAACGTAAATGTAGACTCCGACTTTAAAACGCACAGAGAAATGTCAGAAAGAAATTTTAGCTCAACAAAAATCTAGAAGATCCGCTAAAGGTAACTAGGAAAATATCCATGGAAGAACTGGTACTAGGACTAAAATCTAAACCGTTAGTTTCACCTCCAGGGCCCGACCTCATAACTTACGAGATGTTAAAGAAAAGTCATACTAGTATCAAGACATTAGTCTTACATCTTTTTAATGACGTCCCTTACAAAGATATTTCATATATTTCCAAGTAGCTGGAAAGTAGCAGTTGTTATACCAATTCTCAAACCTGGCAAAATTCGACAGCCCCCTCTAGCTACAGACCAACAGCACTCACATCACAGCTAGGAAAACCCTTAGAAACAATCCTCAAAAATAGACTCAACTTTATTCTTTATACAATTTATTACTTTTTTGTCGTTGTTATTGTTGCTTTTGTTGTTCTTCGACACAATCCAACCCTGCGTGTGAGAAACCCTAGGAGATCATTGTGAACACTATGCTAGTAGTGTTGGTTGGTTTTGTCTTTATGCTTTTCATGCTCGCTTAATCGCATTTAATTTTGGGACTTACTCCTGATCGATCTCTAAAAAGACACACTGCAACCACCACCATACAACGGTGATCGTTGGCCAGCTGTGGTGGCTACAGACGGCTCGATGTACGCTGTCCTGTGGCAGCATTTTCAAATAAACGCTGGGGAAATACAGCTGACAGAAAATGACTTGGAAATACGGCTATAAAATTATATGTAAACACTAGCCTTCCCTACACGTGTTCATAGCAAAGTGTAATGTGTGTGCGTGCCTGGCTGCATGCCTGCCTGCCTGCGTGCCTGTCTATACCTGCCTGCGCGAGCGCGCAAACGCGAAGGAGATACACAAAGAAGTCAGATTTATAGATACTGTTAAGACTATTCGCAATAAAATACATCGACTGACAAAGAACGTCGCTTTCTACTAAATATAAAAACAAATATAGATATTGCATTTTAATTCTTTAATACAACGAACACAAAGTGACAGAGAAACACGCATATAAATCATACATATAAATGACGTAAACGCACATTAGACAATGAAATTCCTGACTACTGCAAGGAGATTTACAAGGTGCTTTGAACAGGAAAATATCAAACAGAACTGATGTCTTTTTAGCCCCAGTTGTGTTCTTCTGATGATCAAGATTTCGGACAATAGCACAACCGCAACATTTAATTGTCTCCAAGGTACACAAATCGCATGCACGTGCACAGCTGAAAACAGATTAGCTGATATGTAGTCGATGTTTTTCCATAATGTTCACACACTAAGAAAGGCCGCGCTGCTTTGAGAAATTTTTTTTAAAATAAGAGATGCTTTGACCGGTGTCGTTGGCATGTCCAAGCCCAGGAATTTTTATTGTAAGAGATTTTGTACACTATAAAAAAAAGTATAACTCGTGTGGTTTGAATTTCATTAACAATAAATTTCAACCTTCTTCTTGTTTGAGGATAATAATTATTACTTTCATTTCTGGGACTTCTCTTCTACAATCCCGTAAGCCCTCTATACCGATACTCCCCCGCACACACCCACGCACACACGCACGCACACACACATGTCCCACCCTATGAATCCACGCACCTGTACTCATACACACATCGATGGAGATACGTGGATGGGTTTGAGAGAAAAGAGATAGAGAAAGGGAATTTAAAGTTGCCATGACTACTTTAGGTTTCTTTTCTCTTTCTTGTTCTGAATAAAGCTTTGAATGTCTCTTCACTGCCTGAGTCTTTATTTGTTGCTCCAGGTGCACTTGGGCGACTTTCTAGAGATGTATCCCATGCCGGCCTAACTCCAGTTCCAGTCTGACTTCACAGGCAGTCTCTGATACAAGCAGCAGCATATGAAGGCATCTCTGTGCTATTCTAACTCGATGTTCAAGTTCCTGGAAGGGATCGCGGCCCGAAGCGGATGGACCTATCCCAGGATTCCTTTCTGCCTCCACTTCTTCCTCCCACACATAGTCCACGACCTTCAACATTTTCAGCAGAGCAGCGGCGACTTCTCCCCAAACGCCGTTGGGCTGCGCATTGTAACAGTCGTTTAAGAGAAACAAGGAAGAGATTAAATTTTCTTCCTGCAGGCGTTTAAATTCCCTTCGGATTGATGCCAGAGGGTCTGGTCGACCTGGCAGCCATGCTGTTTCCAGAAACTCGCTTCCCACTCTCCGGTCGAAGAATTCATTGCGCTCGCTGAGTACCCTGTAATTTTCGAAGTATGTGCGAATCCTGCCACACACATCATTGTCCCATCGCTGGCTGAAGTTCGCGAAACTTTCATGTCTGCGTCTGACCTCGTCACTTTCTCCGATTATTGTTTCCTGATGCATTTCAACCGTAGCGGCGAACTTTTTGCCTCACAACAACTGATCCCTGTAAAAACGGGAAAATGTGAGTCTGTTAGGTGTTCAACGTAACAAGGATGAAATATCCGATAAAAATAAAATAAAAATAAAATAAATGTTAAACAATTCGAAATTTTAAAAAAGTAAATGTTTTTTCTAGCGACGGCGGTGGCGACTTCCTCCCCCCCATCTCGAAAAAATAAAAAATAATAATAAAAGGAGTCTTTTAGGACGCTATTACCTCCGAAGTGCTCAATGCGCTTGACAAAAGCAACAAAAACCCCACACGCACCAAGAAAGCATTCATCAACCACACTCGCACACCTGCAATCACTCCCCTTCTCACCCTCTCTCTCTCTCTCTCTCTGGCATAGCGCAGTGTTACCAGCAAGCTGGGACGTACAATCAGTGAAAAGTGGAGTGAAAGAGATGGTTTTTAAGGTGTGTTTTGAATGAACCAAGAGAAGGAGTATCCCGGAGTTCAGCAGACAGCGAGTTCCGGACATTGACGGCAGCAAAACTAAGATAACGCTGACCGAACTCTTTTAGACTGGTTTTGGGGAAAAAAGTGAATGTCTTTCACCATTCCCCACCCCCAACCACATCCGCGCGTAAGAAATCAAACACTTGTTTTAACTTATTCACTTGACATATTTTCTCACCAACTTTTTTATGGTCTGTGTTCAGAACTGGAGATTTGAAATGAGAAGTTGACATCATTTTTGGCTTATCCCATTCCTCGAAACGGGTAAGCGGACTACAGACTGTTATGGACGCACACACAAAGAATGCTAAGTTTTCAAACATAGCACTCCGAGTATAAGTGATCACAACAATCACATCACTGTTTTGGTGATATAAATGTGGAACTCAAGGAGCACAGTATTATGCCTTTCTCAAAACTGTCACCTCATTGGTCTTTATAAACTGTGTAGACCTTTCGCTCACTAGAATGATACAATATTTCATGTTGCCTTATTTAATAAAAGTTTCTGTGATGTTATGGGAAATTTTGAAGCACGAAAGTGGGTTCCATAAAGTTTCCACCGAATGTTGTGTGACGTGGGACATGATATTTTACTATAAACAACAGGGAACCCAAGTAAAATACGTAGTTATAGATCGCCCGATCGATAATATAAATGTTTATACATTATATACTTATATATATATATATACACGGATGTCCCACCCCGTTATGATCGTTTATCTTTCTTCAGCTCCATTTAACTTTAAGTAATTTTCACTTCTCGTCATAAGGCAGGGGTGTTCACGTGCGGCTTGGTAGTTTCTTTTCTTTCTTTAAAAAAAAAACCTTACAAAGGAGTTCGCTATATATTAACAAATCCTTGCCACATGTTTACAAGAACGTGCCCAATTACAGATAGAGATAGAGAAAGAAATAGAGATAAGTCTATCCCCCGTGAAGTTAGCTACCTTAATATCTCAGACTTATAAATATGTCTCTCCCGTCTCATGCAGTTCCTCATGCTGTCCGTGACGTGATGTCTCACGCGTAATTCGCTATTGTCGGTAAATCGTAACTAGGAACGTCTGTACGACTGTCAGCGATAAGACAGTGATTGAATCAGCGATTGCGATAGCACCTAGAATCGCATCAACGCACTTTGGGCATTCCAAATGGAAAAGCAAGTAAATAAAAAAAAAAAAACAATTAGTGAGAGAGGCGATGGGGAAAAACTGCATGAGGAACTGCATGAGACGGGAGAGAAAAGTCGGGATTGAAGAACATAATTATGGCTGACCAGACATGCAGTGACCTCATGGCACGTCATTGACATCGGATTTCTATAACTGATGCTCATTTACATAGCAATAAGGATGGAAACCTCTGCATGCTTCAGGGCTAATTTCCAGACAATTATTAAGCTTAGCACCTTTCAAGGCTCTGCCTGGTGGGCAGGGTCACCACCTACTAAAGTGTAATCGCAGCACCTTAAAAATTTTAATTACTCGCATGACACGCTCAGTCTCGCTGTGACCGACCTGCGTAAATTGGTGACGATTTTTTTTCCTGAGGTGGGTGGGTGGGTGGGATGATTGGAGAAGAATGTTCACCAGGAAGGTGAGAGCAAGAAATAAAAGGGCACAATTGCGTACACTGCCCCCAGGCATCTGTATCTTTAACATATTATGCTGGTTTTTGACACTGGATGTGTTGATTTCCAGTACTAAAATTGGGTCGTTTTCTTTCTTTTTTCATACTTTTGTTATATAGAAAAACAGACCATGGCCATGTAAGCAAATGACATACGATACACAGGTTTGTGTGTGTGGGGGGGGTGGGGGGTGGGGGTGCGAAGGACTTACATTATCAGGGAAATCCTCGTTTGAAATCCGATTCTCAATTCCAATCCCGCTTTGACTTTTGATGCGGTACTATTGTGCGCATGCTCATTGCTACCTTACGTGGCAAACTTGTGGCTGACGACGTTATTGGAGACGGATTCAACGTTAGTTTTCAAAAGACTGTCACAATGCATTTTCTTCCTATTTTATTATTCATTGCTTTCTTTGGGCTAAACAGTGCTTACTTTGTCCATATTGACGCTCATGCCGAGGAATGTTTCTTCGATAAAGTGACATCAGGAACGAAAATGAGTTTGATGTTTGAAGTTGCAGAAGGTGGATTTCTC
>SMGT01012687.1:47428-58748 GCA_004794575.1 Lanistes nyassanus
GTGCTAAGAGATACTCTGACTAGATTTCGAATGGGCATTTCAGCTCTTAAAACCCATACAAACAGGTACAAAATAGTCCCAGCACACGAATTACACTGCCCTCTATGCAAAACAGAATTAGACGAAGAATTTCATTTGCTTTTTACCTGTGTCCATTTAAATGATTTGAGATTTAGATACCTTCCATGCAAGTATACATTATATCCTTCACATCTTACTCTGTCTCGTCTAATTCAAGATCTTCGTAGCTCTGCAAATCTAGCCAGATATCTCTATTATAGTTTTAAGCGTCGGAATGAACTAGAACTTTCATGGATGTAAATATTTACCGCAGTGATCGTATTATGGAATTACTGGCTGTGTATTGTGCTCATGCCCCCATTGTAAAGGCCATGTGGCCAGAGACAATAAAGTTTTTCGTTCGTTCGTTACTGTGCAGTCAACATCAGGCATGAAAAGGTAAACCTTCTCTCACTAAATACTTACAACCCTTTATTTTGCAAGTCTTGTAGGCAAAGGGCCCTCCCACTATGCCCTTGTTTGTGTGCCAGAGTTTTAGAGTCATGCTTAAAGGGGAATAAAAAAATGTACATGCAAGATGCAGGAAGATTAGAGAATGGTGAGAATGGCAAGAAGGGTCAGCGATTTATGTGCAAAAACATGGTACACTTGGCTGCTTTGAGAAATACCTCCTCCTGAAGTTTTTCTCCTAAATGTGGAAGGTTGATAATTGCTTAATACTAGCAGCTAGCATCATTGCACAAAAAGCCTGTTTTCAGCCCCCTGCCTCCCCCCTGCAGAAACCTTCTATAGCAGCAAAACAGACACCTGCACACCCAGTGGGGAAAAAAACCACAGCAATGATATAATGGATTTGTCAAAGAGAAGACAGCTATGCCACTTACATAAATCTGTCTTTGTGTTCGTTAGCCCTGGCTGTACAAATGCACTTCTCTTCTCCTGCAGTGTGCTGGATGGTATGAGACCCACCAGCCCATCTGACACCGCAACTGATCGTGCCTGTAGTTAAATCAATAGCATCCGTAACTGAAGTAGCAAGATAACAGTTTCATAGTTCCTCCTCCCCCCCCACCCCCACACACACACCCCAAAGCATTTCCATAATCTTGTTTTGTCACTGCGCAACATTTAGTTTTGTTCTTCCCAACCCCAGCTCCGACAAAAAATGTATAGCTAAAGGCTAATACAGCATCAAAATCAGAAACCTGTCATTGCAGCCATTCACTTATTATGTTTATAATATCTATCTGCTTGTTTGACAGCCTTTCTCTATACTGATAAACATCTTACCTGCCACCAATTTTCATCAGCAGTGCTCACAATATGTAGAATATCTCCTTGTCTGAAAGGCAGACCTGCCTTCTTGCAGGGTATCAGACGATCACTCCTGGGGTCGTAGTTGAAATTGGCGCGCACAAAAAACTAGAATCAAACAGGATAAATATCTTTTCACTTCTTGTTTGTGTGTCCATTAGAGAGAGAGAGAGAGATTGTGGTATGTGTTGGGGTCTTTCCTAACCAGACATGTCCATGATTGACTAGTTTGAGCAAAAATTATCCTTGTTCAGCCAAGAGTATTTTAACTGTACCATAACACCAAATACAGTTATAATAAACAAGTAAACAATGACAAACATCATATTAACTTCACTTTCCATCTTTAATTCTGGCTTAAAAATTTAAAGAATACATTTCAAAGAATCTAAATAAAAGACATGGCAATCACATACAGATATTTTCTAATGGCAGTTATCAAACAACGAAGATCAAAATGAACCCGCTGGTTAAATGCACAAAGCACACAAACTTGAACATGTGTGTGAATACAGGAGCATGCAATTACTCATTAACATTTTTGTGCATTTATGGAAGCAGCAGTGATACAATCATCCATGTATAGATGTGAGGATGCGATGTGCACAAATGCACATGCATGCATGTCCTCCACTCCTGACCTCCGCAAACACGTGCATTCGCACTCACACGCATCCGCCTCCCTCCCTCACCTGATCTGTTGAAGCAATGCTTTGATAGGATGGAACGACCTTCATGGTCACAGAGGATGCTGCTTCCTTCAAGAGGATCATCATATCTTCTGGTGTATACACTTCCGAGCCATTCACCTCGCGAACTTTATCTCCCACACGCAGCAGACCTACCAATAAAAACACAAGATTCTTCACTTAATATTCACAATGAAAAATGGGAACTGCTGAGAACTGCAGAAATAAAGAAGTGCCCTATAAATGAGTCGACTGACTCAAATGCTTTGCTACTGCATCATGTACACTATAAAAGCTGCATTTTGTGCAGTTAAAAGTTAATAAGATGTATTTTACTTCAGCTACACAATGCACTTTTGCATGAGAAAATGTCTGACTAATTCGTTCTCTTTGTAGTTTAGCATTAACCCTGTGCAGCTATGTTCTGCCTGAGACAAACTCACTGATTATTAGTAAGTGAAATCAATGCTTATGCTTCTTATAAGCGAGCATAAATTTGTGCATCCCACCGAGTGGCAGAACATTTTTGTTGTGCACTGGAGTGAGAACTTGTTTCAAGACATGTTTCTATTAAAATTCTTGTATTGAGGATAAAAGAAGCAACAGAGTCCCTATTAATGATGTCTAATGTGGCTTGAAAGAATATTACCTGACACGAGTGATAGCATTATTGGCAGTCAAAAACACTTAAAAATATGTGTAACATTTATAAGAAATGAAGTTTAAAAAGTACAAATTTATTTTTTAAATTTCAACAAATTTAACATAGGCAATGACAAATGCAATTTTGCAACATGAATGCTGCAAACGAACCTTGCTTATCTGCAAGACTGCCCTGCAGGATACGTGCAATACTGAGGTCATTGTTTTCATCCAAGTTTACAGTTATGCCCTGAAGTAAAAAAAAAAACAACCAAAAACAAAAACAAAATAATTGATCTCTAATGCATGTAGCATACATGCAATAGGGAGGTTGTTATTTCTTCAAGTTCACCACTACCACCTACAGTAAAAACTGAACCAATGGATTCTAAACAACACATGTCATAAATACATTTAAAATAAAATTTAAGACATTGACATTAAGGTGAACACATAAGGAATCTACATGACTTCTGAAATGCAATTTTTTAAAAAAAAGAAAACAAATCCCATCCCTGGAAAATATACAAACAGATATAGAATAACATTAATGATATATTATCATTTGTGATATTCAGAAAGGCCTATATTTTTCATGAGCCTGTTCTAGGGGGTATTTTGCCCATTAACTTACAAGAGGTTCCTTCCCTTGTTTTCTGATGGTGACAAAGCGGTATTCTTCCCCTGCAGCACCAAAGGCTGGAGGTGGAGGGGCAGGAAGCGGGAGCGACTTGGGATCAACGATCCCGTACTCTTCCTGAGCAACATCGTCGTGTGCTTTCATCAAAGCCTGAAAAAAACAACAACAAACAAACAAAAAAAAACAACACTGATGTCAGTCACCCTCCTGAGCATGTTAGTGGCTAACAATGTCACCTGGCGATTGATTCTGAGGTAGCGATAAAAACTTTCACCGTCTTAGCATTACTATGCAAGAGAAACATTTAAAGAAGAGCGTACAAAACCATGGAGAAAAACATCATGAAAAGTATTTTCATCTGTGCTAAAAGTTCCCCATCCAAACCCCCGACTGCTTCGGTGGTCTAGTGGTTAACGTGTTTGCTTTCAAGGTGGGAGGTCATACCTACGTCTTAAAAATTGACAATCTAGTAGCTGCCCTGCCAGACACCTGGCACTGCAGGGAACAGTACTAGGACTGGTTGGCCCGGTGTCAGTGTAATGTGACTGGGTGGGACTGAAGCCTGTGTTGTGACAGCAGTCCCGCGTGTGGCAGCACGGTTTCTCAAGCAACACCGTCCTGATATGCACATAGTTCGCAACAAAAAAAAACCCAACCCCAAACCAACCCATAAACACCATTAACCTGACTCACACATACCCCAACACCATTAACCTGACTCACACATACCCCAACACCATTAACCTGACACACACATACCCCAACACCATTAACCTGACTCACACATACCCCAACACCATTAACCTGACTCACACATACCCCAACACCCATAAATATAAGCTGGCTTACTTGGAAATGGGGTTTCTCCATAATGTGTTTCAGCTCCTCAGCCTCTGGGTTTGTGGCTGCCTGAATAGACACAGCACGCAAGACATCGCGGAGAAGGTCTTTGGTGTCATCTTCCCTGGGGTCTGGTAAATCACCCACAGTCAGGTCATCGTACATCTGGACCCAGCAATGTTCCACCGTTCAACATGCTACTTTAGTAAAACTCTAGAATTCCCTGACAGAATCTCTTTAAAGGCAAACTGCAAAAATATGCTGGAAACAATAGTTCCTCAAGATAAGATTTGTGTTATGTTGAAAATTCAAGCTGCAAATATGTTCTTAGCTAGACTAAGAAACACCAAGACCTTGATGCCAGCTGCTTCTCCAAGTCTGAGGACTGTTGTCCCAAATCACTGGGTGAAAATAAAACATGCTCTAAAATGGAAAACAGGAGGCAAACAGTTTGCCAAACCCATTTGCAAAACAGTTTGTCTTGAATATCACATGACAAAGTGGAAAACAGCATTATTCTGGAATTGCTTTGATCAAAAATGTATTTTTCAAACACTGTGTGACATAGCCTTAAATCAGGGGTGGCCAAGCTTACTGGAAAAGTGGAGCACTTCACACTCTCCTTAACCATTCAGGGGCTGCATGTGTGAGTGTGTGAGAGCGTGTGTGTCGGGCCACATGAGAACGTTTTTTTTGTTGTTGTTGTTGCTGTTTTTGCTACAAAGACTCTGGCAGAAAACTGATTAATCTGCGGCACTTTTCAATGCGTGACTTGTCCTTTGTCATTTTGAATCTTGAAGACTTGCGACAAAACAAAGCTTGATGCCCACCCCTAAGCATGCAGCCTAATATTTTAGAGTTCTGATCTATTTCAAATCAATTTTCAACTTTACTTTTAACAATTTAATCAAAACTATACAGAAGTAGGAAGAACAATATATTTCTCGAAACTGGGGATGGGAAAGACTTGAGGGCTACATGCAGCCAGCAGGCCACCCATTCCTTAAATGAATGGTGATCGTGACTCTGCTAATGCAGTCTCCTGTAAATACACTACAGACAACAATTACGTCTCACGGTCCAGCAACCCTGAACGTCCCTCACCTCCAAAAGGGCCCCCAAGGCATCATTGTCAAAGAAGCCCTTGAGGAAATCAGCTTCCTTCGCTGATGCTCCTATTTCCTCAAATGACTCCACATTGTCCTGTATTTTCTCTAGCGCCTCTGTCCGGGACATCAAATGATCTTATGATGAAATGCTGGCATCCAACATTAACAGTCTTATGAGGAAATGGTGGCATCAAACAGTTTTATGATGAAATGGTGACATGAACAATCCTATGAGGAAACAAGAATATCTAAAACTGAAGATTGTTTCCAGAACATCATTATGACATTACAGACTTTTTTATGGGATCCTAAAAAGAGCATTGCCTCATCTACTGAAGATCATTTATAGCCTTACAATATTAATATGACAACAGTAAATAATAAGTAATAACATCTAATGGTTGGCTATTTTACTTAGAAAGAAACCTTGATGATGTCACTATTTGTGGGAATAGGTTCTATCATTATCAAGGTTATTAAACTATGCACTGGAATATTCATCAGACTCTTAGCCGCAGTAAGATGGCCAGTGCTGATACACAGTCGAAAGGCACTCCAACACATGACGCGAGTACACATAACATTTATCTATTGCCAATTCTTATAAAACCGCTTTTTTGTGAGCACATTTTCACACAAACTCTTTGCAACAATTAACATAATGAAAACAGGTTCCCACAATCCAAATACGTAGGACTTTTTTTGTCTGCTATACAGCAAAGGGAAAATCTTGCAGGTGGCAGGCTATGTTCAAGGATGAACTGGCAGCTGAGAAATCACAGCCTTTTCTGTTGTTAATGCCATGTCTCAGGTGCAAATCTTGTTATATTATTCTGCAGGGGCAGCTGCTAGACCACGGGGGCATGCCAAATCAAACATTTTACCACAATTTTACACCTAATGAACGTATAATGAGTTATTCACCGAAGAATAATAGCTCGTAAATGTTGAAAGGCTAAAAAAATCTTAGCTGTGAATGTGATAAATATGTGTTCTTAATGTTTTAGAAGAACTGCATCATGTTTTTGCTGTGACGGTTATGTGTGTTGGAGTATGTCAACATATGTATTCTACTTGAACTAAAATGAAGTATTTGTCTTGCTTGACAAATCCATGGATAAGATGAAGAGAACAAAATGGGACTTCTTTTGCAAGAAAAAAATATGAATTTTCTGGGACTTACCGATGGCACTCAAGGTTTTGTTCTTTCCCGCTGGCATCTTGGTAAGCATCAGCTCATCACATCATTCCTAAACAAGATTGCGATATTCGCTTTGGGACCAAATTCATTTGTCGATTTGCCATTTCATTTTAAAAAGGGCCAGTCCATTGTAAGAGGCACAAATAAGAACACAAAAGTACAACTCTCAAAATCACAACATTATTATAAAATGTACCTAACTTACAAGTCAAATGCTCTGTTTTAATTACGCAAAAGGTAGATCTAAGACTACTGGGGAAAGGATTTTAAAATCGGCACCTGTCTTGGAATTCCGTCGCCTGACACCTCTATAGATCTACATATTTATATTAAATTTCTCCAAAATATTCTAAAAACCAAATTCATCATTATTCAAGGAAAGCTAAAAAACAATATAGAATGTGCCACCCGTTTCATTGGGATTTTACGCACGGGTAACTTAACTATGTCACGGTCGGGTACCGCGTTGACATTTTAACGGTATGCACATCAAGACGAGCGCTGCAGAAGTTCCATTTACCAATGAATTTAAGATAGAGATCAGTGAAAAAATAATAAAAACCCTCCAAACTGGATGAATAACTGCACGTACAGTAGCATGTGGAAGCGAGCCACGCTATCATCAGCTATTTGCTACACGCATGAAAGCTTTTCTCTCGTCGACTATAGTCTAGCTTCCGTTTTTCACTGAAGTGTGACAAAACTGGCCACATTCCATTTGTTTTGATTTGTAAGAAGTTTGATTCTTTCTCTTAAACTTCTTTGCTTAGCGCCAACCCTTTGGAACACACATTAAAAGAAGAAACGAATTCGGAAGGCAACCTGACTTACCTGATTTGATTACAAGCACAGTATCTGCCGGGGCCAGGTAGGGTAAATTACGCGTCTGTGTACTTCCGGGCTTCGTAAACAGTGGACGCACACCTGCCCAACAAAGTGGCAAGGTGCGCGACACGTTACCTGTAACGGAAGCAGATCCCCATATAATTATTCGTCTCTTAAATAAGAGAAAAGAATCCTTATACATACTTAATAGCAAGCGTGAATCCACCACACTGCAGAATTTTCCGTACAACTAGGTCTATTTCAGCATTTGTCTCCATCTTGCTGATATTGACTCATATCGTACTTACATTACAACAGCACCGCACGGTTGCATACATACAATCAATGATGTTACATGTATTGTATGTAGCTGTTAACAATGTCGTTATACAACATAAACTATAAGTTGTAATCAGTTTTTTAAATCGATCAGTCCATTGTCTTTAAATACACTTTATAGGGTTGTGTAGAAATCTATTATACTAGATACTACTAAGATAGTATAGGCCTATTTAATATTTAGAGTAATACTAAATAGATATACTGTATATATTTAAGAAAAAATACTTATTAATTGTAGTAAGTTTTGTCATTTAGAACTTCTAGATATATCTAGACACTGTTGACATTTTATACAACATTTACGACTTTTAATACGGCTCGAATACATGTACATATTGGGACTCGCTGAACGGAAAGTAACACACGTGTCCTATATTTTATTGTTAGGAACGCAATAATTCTGCGTTCAACCTCTATTGAAGGGGAAGTAGCTAAAAATAACATTCCAGAAGTTACTTCCCTTTGCGTCCCCGACGAGTGCGATACTACGTTACTTTGCCGGTCAGGTAAGATTTAATTATGTGCGGCACTTTGCTTTCAGTAAAGGACATTTTTTTAAATACCAGGTACAGTTTATGAATCAGTAGTTCGTCTGCATTATCTTTTGATATGAATTTATTACTTTGAAGATGAAAAATGATAAAAAGAACACATTGAGTTGACAATGAAGATATGAATGAGTATGACATTGACCTTTGTTCAGCATGTGCATGGTTATGGTAGAACTCGGAAAAATCCCCCCCCCATTGAAAGATATTCTCGAGAGAGAATATTCTCGAGCACATAGAGAACGCGACAGCTTTCAAGTTTAGTATAATTTCTTGGCATTTTTTTGACTGCCTTAGTTATTAGAAGCGTAAGAAAAAAGACCTTGCAGATTTTTAACACGGGGAATCCAGCCCATTTCCTTTATTTCGGCTCTTGCACTGACTTTTACCTTAGGTCAAGCTAATCTAAATCTCCCCACGACAGACTTTGGTTGTACTGTTTAATTAGGAGATGTATTTATTGCCGAATGACTAAGCAGTTTTGTCCATATCAAGAGTAGATCTTCAACGGGCCTCATAGTAGTACCTGAAAAGTGACACGGTCATTTAGTCATTATCTGATGCAACATTCCACAGACATTTACTAAGCAAGACGGGATCATCCACCCCAGTTTGTAGTTTGTAGTACGTGAGCATATAAATTTGCAGTCGACAGGATTTCATTTTATATCTCGTCCTGGATGTGGGGATAACATAACCATCAAAGAAGCTAGTGACACTAGAAGACAACTTTACAGCTAATATGCAAGTATCTCAAAATGAAAGTGGAAAATAGGTGCAGCTGCTCTATATTTAATCAGTGCCTTTTGTTTTTCAACATTTTAAAATATATATTTCAGTTTTGACTAGACAATTTAAAATGGGATTTTTGTTCAGCATATTAATTCAGCTCAGTACTGCTGCAGTAGATGAAATTTTGCTGTTTAAACTTATTTGTTTAAATCAGAACTTATTTAGTCAATTTTTGTCAGTTTTGCTCTGTGGCATTGGAAGAATAGCCTCCCCAAGTCTATTCGCATAGTTGATATCAAATTTTATCACAACACTTCCAACAGTGTTGACTTGTCATGCTAATGTTTTGTTACAATGTTAGCATTACTGTACAGATGGTACCTTTAACCCATATTAATGATAATTGCATAAAAAGAAAAGCAAGATAATGCCAACAAACTCATTTGGAGAATGCCTTAACTTTTTTTTTTTGTTTTTATTTATTCTGTTAAAGACTTACCCAGTGACAAAACAACTGGCAGTGAGTTCATTTAACAGAAAATCTCCATTAAATTATCAGTACCATTTTTTTTAAAAGTAATAAATGAAAAATTCTTATTTTGTCAGTATTATTAATTGTAGTTGTTTCCCTTTTTTATGTTTCTGCAATGGGGCAGCACATAGCTTGCTGGTAACATATTTGTCAACAATACAGAGGGTTGTGGGTTTAGATCTCAGATTTGGAATGCAGTTTTTCTGCAGGTGTAGGGCGGTCCATCTGGGGTCCCCCCTCCCCCAGGTTCTCCAGTTTCAATTACTTTCTTCCCTCCCCCTACACCCTTCATCTCATGTAAGATTGAACAGTAAACACGTTTCTTTTAGAACTGTTCACTGATAACTTTGAATTGAACTGTTTCAGAATTCCTGATTATAACTGCTAAATCTGCCATGGGTATTGTGTCCAAGTTTGCCGAGGCTCTTCCTCAGGACTATGGCTACGTTCTTTTGGTCGGATGTGTTGGGAATGTTGTCCTGAATATGTGGCTTGCTTACAATGTAGGTCGTGCTCGCAAGCAATATGAGGTTCCAGTGAGTATTATTTTTCTTACAGTGTCCTAAACTCTCTTCTTTATTAGATACAGTGACATAATTTCGGCTTCTATAACATTTAAAAAGTAACAAATTTGAACTATTAAACAGTTTGGTAACTGCCATTTTGTGTTTTAATTGTTTTCATTTTTAGACTTATTATCTAAATTACCTAATGTAAAGCAAACAATTGGTAAGAACGTTTTATGGCTTGGTGTTTTCAGTATCCCGAGATGTATAGCTCTTCTAATAAAACTTTCAACTGCATCCAGCGAGCACATCAGCATGCGTAAGCTTTTTTCTTTATCATTTAAAATTATTCTGTCCTAGTTCCCTTGCAAATGGTATGATAATACTCAGCTGTGATAATGTTCTGTAAAGCAATTTCCAAATGTAAAGCCGTTACATTATTTAGCAAAAGCAACTTCTTACAATAGAAAGCACTGTTCTTTTCTACCTCAGTATTAAACAGACTGGGCTGTGTGTGCTTTAACTCGTTCATGAGGGCATAGGAGAGGCTATAGCTTTGCCTGTAGTCTTCATCGTATGTACCTTGGCTTTCCTGTAATCTCTGTGTATGTTTAAAAAATGTAGAAAAAAAACTAATGAGAACATAATTTCAATATAGTTTGAAAGTAAAACTTAAGAAGAATAAAATTATTCTACCTGAAATCTGCCTGGTGTGAATTCTATGCAAAAAGCTGCATTGTAAAAAGTATCCAAACTGAACCAGCAACATGGTGGCTGGCCATTGAAACCAGTTCTGTAGCAAGTGGTGTGGTCAAGGAAAATGGATTTTTTCTTTGAAAACATGTTACTTCCCTTTCCATCAAAGTGTCCCACCACAAACTAGGTGCCTATTTGTATTAGGGCGGTGTCAAGATGCAGAGCCAGCATAGCTGTACACCACAGATTAAACTTTATTATTAATGATCAGACTGCACATTTAAACTGAAAATAAAGCAATTATATCATCAAATGTTTGCTGGAAGTGATATATTGACCTCGTATAACTAAAACTAAGAATAAGAACAAGAGGGAGAGAAAAACTCTGTTGTGATATGGGATGTTCAAAGAAAATGAAGTGGAATTTCCTGGCCTTGAATATAAAGTAAAGTAATATTCCCTGGTAGATGGTCTAAAGAAAGAAAGTTTATTTTTGTGAGGCTTGTGTATGTGTGTGTAGAGATGGAAAATTTTCATGTCCGAAGAAAATTTGTAGTGAGTAGTGATGAAGGAATACCTTTTTTTTTCCAGGATAGAAAATGAAGCCAAGTTTTTGACCCTGTTGTTTGTTGGTGGTCTCCAGTATCCTGTGAGTTCTCTAGGCTATTCTTTTTCAATATTAG
>SMGT01012687.1:59068-83880 GCA_004794575.1 Lanistes nyassanus
AAAGAAAGAGGAATGTTGTGTAGCCTCTGCATGGAAAGTGGGAAGCAAAATTCCTTCACCACTGGCTGCCTCAACTTCAGGCACTCGGCCATTCTTGACCACATCAAAACTTCTGACACAAAACTGGAAATAAAATGATGAAGTTTGTGTGTGTGTGTGTGAGGGAAGAAAGGAAAAGAAATGCAGGCATAGTAGTATATAAACACAACCGATAAAAACCTTCAACTATGAGAAAAGGCCGCATCTGTTTGCTAATCTTTGCGATGGTATAAATCCCAGTAAATTGGTGACTTATTGTTTTTGGAAAATGACCTATTGATTTTTCTGTCAACTGGTCAAATGACCTATGATGTCCTGTAGCAAGAATGATCCCTGATACATCATAGTTTGATTCTTTGAAATGGTTCAAAAATTTTCAGTAAACTCAAATATTTTATGCAGATTTTTGAGCCCAGAGTGGCCCTATTACATAAGCTGTTTGTGAGGGTGGGTGGGTTGCGGCATGCATGTTGGTAAGTGCGTATGTGAATGAGGGGGATGGGGGGAGTGAAGTTATGAATGCAAGAGTGAAGTGAGAAATGTTGTATTAACTTCATTTTGTATTTTATTAATTTATTTTTTTATTTCCTGGTTTCAGAGAATCTCTGCCGCTGCTGGAGCAGTGTATTTGCTGGGAAGAGTCGCCTTTGCTTTGGGCTATTACACAGGAGGTAATGAGACATTTTTTATGGAGCTGTGATAGGATAAAGGTGTCACAGGGTACACATGTTTTAGGTAGTTGTTGCAGGATGCATGTCTTAAAGGGGAATACAATTAAAACATGGACAAAAGCTATCTTTCAGAAAATTTTTAGTAGGATTTTGAAATGTATTTGAAAAGTTTGTCAAATCTGCACTTTGATATGTGCAGAAGCTCATGAATTTTTATCTACAAAAACCAATATATTACTGCATGTTTTACGCACTCTGTGAAGTAAAATATGCTAGTTTTGAACAGTGTTAAGTTCTGATTTTACTGTTCTGTGGTAAGCAAAGGGTTGATGGCCAGTGTTTTACCTGCCATGTTAAATTTGGATGAAAAGATTTTGATAGAAAAGTGTTACAGTAAGACAATGCTGGTTTCTGTGAAGGATCCACAACTGAGTTATTTCATTTCAGAAATTGTTGGTGTTAACTGAATGTCCAGAAGGGGGGGGGTATTTTAAAGTTGTACAGCTATAGATATTGTCGTCAGACTTATTTGGTGTCCAGTGAACAGTATGCAGACTTAACAACAGCATATGGCACATGGTGTTCAGTGGCTAGCAAACAGATTGTGATAGTAGATTTCTCTGTACACAGAACCCGAAAAGCGCAGGCGAGGAGCTTTCATGCACATTGCTGAGCTGTGTCTGCTGGGCAACTCTGTTTCATTCATCTGCCATCAGTTGAAATGGGTGTAGATGCAGTCACGGTAAGTGTGTTGGGTGGACAGGGTCAGTTAATCACCGAGGCTTCTGAAAAATTGACATAAAAACGGATGGTTTACTGGACTTAGTGCTCAAAATGCAGTCTAGCCAGACAAAGGACCCTGTTTGCAGGATGCAATCTGACACAGCACGCTAGAGCGTACTGTCTAGTAATCATGTGGGTAGTCATTGGGTTTAGACCATATGTTGTTACAGCCATGTTTTTTTTCTTATTAAAGCTTATAGCTCACATAAGGGTTTCGTTCCCAAACTTGCACACAGTTTATGGTGGAAGATTTGTCCAGGAAGATGGCAAACTCCTTAACCTTGTGAATGATTTTTATGATGGTACTTGGAGACTCTTTTACTGCCTAACAGCACATGTCAAGTGTTTTTGTGAAGTAAAGGCAAGGTCTAGGCTCTTTTACTGCCTAACAGCACATGTTGAGTGTTTTTGTGAAGTAAAGCCAAGCTTCTGTTTATTTGAAGTAAAAATATTTTCAGATATATTTATGTATTACTCAGGAGGTGCAATTTCATAATTGGAGATAAAGAAGTTATTGTTTTAGGTGTTAATGGCATTTTTGAAGTGCTTGTGGGTGGATTATTTCGAAAGGTACTTGTGCACATTTAGGTTAGGTACACACAAAACTCAGATTTTGTCATAGCATTTAGCTGTAAAAATGCATTAATTTCTGATAAGCTGAATGTGTCATAGTAAATGAGTAATTTACAAGGATTATAAAACAGCTAAGTTCCACATGGTGTTCTACACCACCAAGCAACAAAAAGTACACAAAGGAGATAACCAGTATTTTATTTGTTTCAGGTATAGATTGGGAGTTCTCTGGCCTGTTACAGAAATGAGCCTTTTGAGCTAATTGTTAGTTTTTTTTTTTATTTGTTAGCAGTGTGATCATATACTGGGACCTAGAGATTTTGTGTGTCACAGACAGTTTTACAAGCTTATTTTCATTGATTTCTTGAATTACCATTGTGTTGGTCTTCTTGCCACAACAGCAAGAGTCAAGGGATCAAGAACTGATGTAACATGATGAAGATGTGAGTGCTATGTGTTTGTGAATGTAACACAAGCTAAGCTCGAAAATTCAAATCCTTTCTTGCTGAAGAATCCCAGATATGGAGCAATATGCAAGGAACATCACTGGCAGTGTAGTTTGTCAGCCACAGAATAAACCAACATTGACGTTTTGAAATAGTGTCAGAAAATGTAGACCAGAGACAGCTGCTCATGGATATTGAAATAATCTGGCATGGATTTTATTGATTTTTGTCAAATATAGTCCAGCAGTGTAGCAAAAAAGTTTTGAGCTCTGTTAAAGTAGCAGCAGGGTCTGCAAATCTTGAACATTAACTGTGGAATAATTTTCTCTTGGGTTGGAGCCCAGCTCTTTTCATGAGAAAAATTTTGCGTGGTTGTAGAGAGATTTTTTGGCACTTTGATTAGGTTATGCAGAGATTTAAATGGTGAAAAAGTGTTTTGAAACATAATGGATTTTGGATAGTTTTGTGGATTTGTTTATTAGGAAGAACAGTTGGTACATTTTTAGATCAAATATTGTTTACCAATAGTGTAGATCATAATTTCTTATTATCTAAACTGCTTTGTTTACTTTTGGATTACTTTTAGCAAGCAATATTTGATAGTATTTGGAAGGGATGCATGGTAATTAAGTGGAAACAATTTGTCATTTTAGAGCACAAAATGCGCAGTGCGTCAGAGCGCTGTCGGCTACTTAAGCGCTGGTCACCATAGATGTTATATACAAACTGTACAAGAACTGGAGTTCATTTTGTGTACCTGTTTTTTTTTAAAGTCTTTCATTTACATCTGAGGTGTAACTTTCAAGAGGCAGACTCATTGGAAGAAGACCATTTTCCATCATGTCATTTTTTTCTGCATGGAGCATATTTCTACAAATATATTGCATTGTCTGAAACAGCTTTGAAACTTTCTGTGTGTGGATGTGAGGCTGTGTGCCTTGGGCGAAAGGTAATGGTGGGGAAATACTGTCCCTCCCCTCCCCACAAAACCCCCCAACCTACTTCAAATAGTGGTTGCTTGGGAGATGGTTTTCCAACTTTATAGGAAAATTGGCAGCAACTACACCCGATGACTGGAGTTCTTCATGCATACCAGTGTTGCCCTCTGAACCTGAAGGCGCTGGTGCGAATCCGTGCCCACAGTGCGCTTCCCCCAGTTGACGCAGTGCGTATCTGACCCACGGGTCAGGAAAGGTAAGCAAGCGAGGGATGGGCACTGCCCTCACAACGCGAGCTAGACTGCGTTGTTGCCACTGAAACAATTCCATGTTTGGTCTGTCGGTAGTGTTCCAAGTCGCGAGCGATCACAGGGGTGACACACGCCGGTCAAGAAACTAAACGGATTGAAGCCTACAGTGCAACAAGTGTCGAATTAGTTGTCTTGCTTTCAGGCACAGCGTGCCTCGCTCGTTCGGCGATTTCTGCTGCTTACGCAAACTTGATGGAGGGGTGGGGGAGGGAGGGGCTCCGATCCCATCTCACAAATATGCCTCCGGTGTGGCACACGTTTACAGGACCGACTGCTGTGGGAAGGAATGGGGATGTACCCTCTGGTTTCCTCTTAACTCCTATACGCGCCTCCCGTTCCCCTCCCACAGTACGAAATCACCTTTTCCATACCAACCATGAATTCCAGTTTAGCATGAGGGGTTCGATTAGTTCTTAACGACAGCTTTTTCGGACTTAGTCGAGCCATGTAAACGCAGGATTACTCGGTCCTAATCGAACGAGGCCTCACTTGTCTGTGAGGGAAAAGAAAACCTCGGACCCAATCTGCTGGTAGAGTTTAATGCGCCAGGGGCAGCTTGCACGAGAATTCGTATCTGCATTTCCTTTCATAAGAGTGTCCGTAAGGTCCATTTGCCTTGCGTATTTTACGCACACGGTTACGTTTGAACAGGAGATAGGAAGGCTCATACAAGCCAGCTCAGCTTGACCGAAGCTGACTCCAACCCCGTGTACCGTGGACTTGCCCGAGCCTGGCCGCATAGAAGCGAAGGCGTTTTGACGGATACGACGCGGCTCTTTGCATTCGCGAGAAAGGCTATTTCTGGCCACTATGTGCAAAACCTTGTAGAACATCAACTTCTCGTAAGCTGCTAAACCAGCGGTAGGGGCTGGAACCTGATGGTCCACACGAAAACAGACTCAGTAGATTGATTTTCTGGCACTGCCACGGCGAGAGAACTGAAGTGGTTTAAGATAGGAAGACGACGATAAACCTGACGTAATCTCGTTGAGAAAACGGAGCGATGGCGTTGCGCACACCCCCGCGTCAGTCCAGGTGGGTGGTGCCGATATTTGTCCCTCTTCCTCCGCAAGAAATCTCGGTTTCACTGTCTCTTCTGATACGATGCTTGATGAGCACATAACCAACATTTGCAGATCTCATCCGTCTATCATGAGCTTCCAAAAGTAGCATTTGGCATGTATTGTTAGACCAAGCTACCCATACTCTTGTTTGTGCATTTATAGTTTCTAAACTTGATTATTACTAATCTCTCTGGCTGTCCTATTTATCTACTCCAAAATTTACACAGAAAGTTTGTAGCTGCTGCACGTATTGCTTTATCGGGTCTCAGAACTGAGCATTCGATTAATGCCTCTTTGCCACACTCTGCACTGGCTGCTAGCAGTCCAGCATAAAGTACAAGCTGCCAGATTCTGTTATAAAATCTTCTCTAGTTCTTCTCCTTAAGCATACTTTTCTGATCTTTAGGCTGTATACACACCAACAATACAATCCCGTTTGTCTTTATATGATCGTATTTATATCTACGCCCAGCGTTAAAAAAATTTATGGACAGCGCGTACTTATAGTGGAACTTTCTTACAACAGCCGTCACTCGGATTTGGATGATTTTCTTTCTTTCTTGGTTTCTCATATATATATATGTGTGTGTGTGTGTGTGTGTGCGCGCGCGCACGCGCGCGTGTGTGAAAGCTTGTTGACTTTCTGTGAATGCATCAGTATGGAGTGTCAGGTGGTTTTCCATCGCTGTATTTTGAAATTTTAGTTCTGAATCTAGATCCCCCTTCCCCCTCCCCCTCCCTCCACACCTGTATTTCTGTCTATTGAGGCATGCCTTTGCGCGAGCATGTGTGTTATTTCACTTCCATCGAGAGCAGCACACAAACAAATGAAAAAAGATTCATTTATGTCTCCTTATAAGGAACCCAGGTTAGATATAATTTGCTCTGAATTTTAACACCCACCTCCCCACTCCGTCCCAAACATCCGATTGACAACGAGCAGATAGGAAAGGCAGAGCTAGACGGATGGTATAATTATACAGCACAATGAATAGGTGTTTGTTCCCACTCATTCACGGCTCAAGAAGAACGCCGCTTAAAGCTGCAAATGACTTGACACCTTTGAGAGTACATAAATACCACATCTGGGAAAAAACTATTTCTGTCAGTTAACCTGATCTCAAGATCTGTTGACTGGCAACCCATAAATTAGCCAGCCTCCCATGGTGCGTTGCAATCACGACCTGTTCGCTTATTCGATCAACATGCTCAAATTAAATGGGAAGAGTTGATCCTCGTAGTCATAGAAACGGTTTGATTTTTCGCACTTGTATGAAATGGATTTCAGGGCCAATATAACACTCCCACTTTCCGCTAGTATTTTGTGCCTGGATCCTTTTTTTTGGGATGTGTGCTTTAATAAACGGAGGAGTGGAAAATTTTGGTTGTTGTTGTTGTTGGTGGTGGTGGTGGTGTGGAGGCGGCGGTGGCGATGATGATCTGAGGCAATAGCCGGTTCTACGCACACATTGTTATTGTCTTTCATTTAAATCAGCGAGCAATAGTCTTGCATGAGAACACTTTTTTATTTGTTGCTGTTTTCTGGGATTGGATCCAGACAGGGAGTGCTTGAGGGCCTCGACAGCGTCCGCATCTCGATAACGAAAAACAAAATGGAGGAAGCAAAGAAAAGAGGAGATAAAAAGACGCATGCAGGCAGGAAAGAACATTTTTTTAAATGGAAAGTGCGGGAGAGAGGAAGGAGGCATCGTTATGCACCTCCCTCCCTCCCCCCCACACACACTCCTAGCACAAAAGCCAGTCTTGAATGCAAAGGTCAGAACATGATTACACACACATATGCATTATTTTTTTCTCCATGCATAGATGTTTATGGCTTAGTTTCTCGCTATGCCAGTTATCACGAAATTCTATTTCTGTTCGCTTGTGCTCTCTGTGCGACGCCGTTGTTTGATGTGGCCCTGGTGTGTCGCACTTACTGTCATACTGTTTCTAGACTTTTCTCCTAGCCCTGGTGGCGGGTGAAAGTTCTGACAAGCCAGTTGACGCGGTACAATTCAGGAGCTCTCGTGAAAGCAGTCTTGAACCACGTGATCATACGCTTTGCGTGTGTGGTTGCGTGCGTACTTGTTAACCGAGAAATTTCTAGGTGGTAGATTTTCGATGATGCAATTAACGGAATCTTCGTTAAGATCGGAGAGAGAGAGAGAGAGAGAGAGAGAGAGAGAGAGAGAGAGAGAGAGAGAGAGAGAGAGGGGGGTGGGTGGGGGTCGGTGACCGGTGTTAACTGAAGCAAAGCCGAGAGTGAGTTGAAAGGGGTATGAATACGAACGTAGCCATCAGTGCTCTCAGCTACGCTGTTTTGTCGATGTGCAGTTACGCTGTCGATGTTTCCGAGATTTGAGGATTTGCTCAGTGGTGGATAAACAAAACTTTACTGACATTTGTAGAACTGTGTCTTCACTGATTTTGTTCGATCGAGAAAGCTAGATCTTTATAAAAGAAAAGAACCGACAGCTAAACTTTGGTGCCAGACATCAAACGAGGTTAACTCCCCACAAGCACACACACACACACAGGTTGTGAAATTAGTTGAGCAGTGTTGTGTGGTTATCGTGTGCGCTTTGTGTAGATCGCAAAACTTAGTTATGAAGCTCAGGGGCTTGTTGCTCTTGTGTTTGGTGAGAACAATGCTCCTCATGATTATTGTAGCTAACGGACATGTATTTTGCACAGTGACATGACGGCAAGCCGACAATTCGATCCCCAGTTTCCTCTTTCACGCTTGAAATCATGACGTGGCGTTAGTCTATCGATCGGGACAAGATTTTTCTTGCGGACCGTTGGAGTAGTTTCTTATATTTCTGTTTTCTTTTGACTTGTGTAATACCAGGATGCGGCTGGTATGGCATATCCACGGATCGTGTAGATCGTATGGACCAAGTAATAAGAAAACAGTCCGGAAATTTGTAATAGAACACAATTTTTTCCCCAAAAAATCAAATATTCTTCATAGAGACATATTTCAGACATATTTTCTCTAAAAATTCCGCAGAGCAAATTTTTGTTGACATTATTTCATCGAATCACACGAAGTCTGCCGGGGTCTGCAAGTCCCGGTCGCGTTAGTTCTTTAGGACTGTGTTCACACGACGTGGTCGAGCCATGCAAAAGGTGTCTCACTCTTTGCGATGATTACTGTTTGCTTGAAGCAAGTAAAGGCCTTTCGATCTGAACACATATTTCCATGCACTGTCCTCACACGAAACAATAAGCCTGGGAAGGCTTACCACATCCCACATCGCAGTGCGATATAGCACATGACCTGGCCTGGTTGCGAATTTTTTTCCCAAATGAGTTCTGCCCCACCCCGGAGCGCATGTGCAGCGTACCAAATGCTCTGCGCATGCGCATGTCAGTTGCTAGCCACAACAGATAACTATAGCCGTGACCTCAACACAGCGTGACTTCTTACAGTTACAGTGAAGAGGCCACTCCATGGTGATGCATAGCCGAGTTGCTACAGAAATTGGGTTTCACGGTTATGTAGTGGGTTCGAAACCCATATTAGCTTACGATTATTTTTTGGAGGGGAGGGGGTTGGGGTACAGTTAGGGTGTGGTATTAGGTAGGGCTTCTGTTTTGTTATATGTTCAAGCCTGTCTTTCTGCTAAACGGGATGAAAGGTGGCCTAAGCATGCGTGTCCGGGCTGGGGCAGAACTCAACTGGGGAAAAAATTTCGCTGGCCGGCTGACTCCGATCGACGTTCATGATTGGTTGAAACCGCAGCTCTTGCACATATGGTAACAAAATAGAACAACGACAGTCGCTCGGCAATCTCTGTGCAGTTGTGGCGAAGCGCGGCGTTTGCATCATGGTTGCGCCTGCCGGCAGAGTCTGCTTTCCCCACCGACCGAGGGCACTCATGCGCAAATCACCTTTCATCTCGCTTAACTTATCGTAAGCTAATAATTAAGGGTATCGAACAATGCAACCTTTTAATTGTGAAGACCAATGCCTTTACCAATGAGCTATCGACCAGTACGGCGTGTTTTCTTCACTGGAGCTATAAGAAGTGACGCCGTGAGGAGGCCATGGGTTGACTTATAATTTATTGTGATAACTCCAACAAAGGTACCGGCAGCGCTCAAACATAGCCGTATGCAGGCGTATGTGCCCAAGGGAGCTTACCGTACCCAAACACGTAGCAAAGAGAGGGCCGAAAGAAAGGAACTTGGCAGATGTGTTGGAGTTATCTTTCGATAATTTAAGCGATCGGTCCTCATTTGTTCTTTATTAATTTATTGTGGTTAGCAGCCGGCATGCGCACTTGGTGCACCGCGCATGCATGCCCCAAGTCGGTGGGAACTGCAGCTCGCGTGCGGGCAAGGTTCCCAAAGGTGTCGGCATTGTCTCTTGTGAGGCTCCAAGTGAGGCTCCAAGTCGCACTTTCGACGAGTCGGGGGCTTGGGAAGTTCTGCAGGTAGAGCTGCCGACTAGCGTACGGATGTATACCTGGTTCTAATCCAGGAATAGCCAAGGATTACTCCCTGGTGTTAAACATTGTGCAGACTCCATCTGGCCTTTCCCCCGAATATTCGACTCCTTCTTGGCACTGGCCATTTCACTGTAGCTATCAGTCTGGCAGTTCTTTCAGTTGTTAGTACTAGAACCCATCTCACAACATGAAATGAACGCCAGGTAGAAGCACTACTGTCCCTCTAAAATTAGCCCTATCTTCCTACGCATCAACTGTACTTAGATCCGTTCAAGCCTACGATAGCTCAGAACCACTTCTCTCTGTCTTCTAAAAATTGCCCAAAGACTTGCAGAAGGCACTGATATTCTTAGCAGCACGATCACAAGATGGATGAAAAGTACAGAAGAATACGGACAAAGGCTCGGAATCGATTTGGTCTCATTCGCTTTTGTCTTCCGCAAAAGTGACTTGCGTGAAGGAGAAGGAAAGGTAGGTTTCATTGTTACTGTCTTATCGAACGGACTGGGTTGTCTTCTGTGATTTATCGGCAGACGACTGCATGGGTGCACAGCTCACCGACAGAACTTGAGAAGGCTCTTTCCTAATTTAAAATATATATAAAATCGAGTTCCTGTCTGACTCGATATTTTCTTCATTCGTCTAAATTTTAAAAATAATTTATAAGAAGTCTCATTTTATTAAAACCTCCTCTCAAAAATTTTACGGTTATATTAAAGAACTTATAACTGTATTACTTTCGCATTTTTAAAAACATTTTGATAAACGAATCCAAGTAGTCCGACTTGATATTTTTATTGTTCCAAGAAGCCTGGTTTATCATGGTACACTCTCTACAGCATATGAAGGTATATTAAGACTGTACGTTATAACAGCATTTTAATTTAGCTAGACTTACTCTGCGTACACCAGAATATTTCAGAGTCAACGTTGAAGTAGTTACGCGTGCATATCATCCTAAGACTCATTTAAAGTTCTCTCACACAAACGTGTCTATGATGCACATTAATTTCCTCCTTTGGGATGCAGATGGTTATCTTCTGTCCATAATATTCAGAGGGTGAAGGGGTCCTACGGACATTCATATCCATTGAAGAGGATATACAAGCTAAATCTGGCATCAGAAGTGATTTCTACGCATGCACATCGTCAGCAGAATCACGATTTATCACAGCTGCGAACGTAACAGATAATCTGCCCAGGGTTGGCTTCCATGAGCGTTCTTATCTCCACTTCCGGCCGTAAGAGCGGTATAAGACCCATTCGCCCTGTGTATTTTACTCACGCCTTTAGGAATAAACAGGAGATAAGAACGCTCATGAATTTTATAGTGATAAAATTAAGTTAAATGAATATAATTCACGTGTGTAGGCAGCAGGGGACATGCCTTCCCGAAGTCCGTACCTCCAGCGCGCCGTTCCACAGTTCTGGCAGGGTAATTTTTTCAGGTTCTTTGACTGACGGATGGGACAAGCTAAGCTGCGTGCATTCATAGAGGGAAAGAAAGTTTCTTGTCTGCATACAAATGTAATTTTAAAAAAATGCGGCCGCCCTCTCACGAATGTGCAGGTGACAAGGTGGTCGCTATTTTTTTTTTTAAAGAACACGCACGCGCTGAAATCGAAAAGCCGACGAAGGGGATACCAAAGCGCTGTTTGGCGTGTAGCTTAATTAGACGATATTTGTTAACAGGTCGTCCTGGCGAGCCCCATGCGTTAAGCAAGCACGGCACCAATCTGACATCGCCGCACGAGCCGTACCGAGCCTGTGGGAGCCGATGCCAGGCTAACAGCTAACTCCCGTTCTCAGCCAACCGCCAGCGAGTGGAGAGCAGCTGGCAAGGGCAGTAACTCTCCAGTCTCGCGCTTTCCCTTTCTGGCACACGGCATCGATTCGGCAGACTTTGTTGCGTATTTATTACTTTATGCGTTGGTTTCTTTCACTCTGTCACTCCCCAGCAGCTAAAGTTTTGGATTCAGGAGCGTCACGCTTAGCCTAGGTCGAGCGTTCACCAGCGCGCTACTCTGGTTTTGAATGCAGCTGGCAGAGCTAAACCGGGATAACATTTGCCAGATACACGGCTACCAGAGAATGAAGCTTTCCACTTGCTGTGACAGGCGTCTGTTGGAGAACGATTCCACTGTCGCGACTGTACGCCTAGGCAGCTGTCGGCAGCATAGCAACAGCGACAACGTGCACTAAGGTAGGATGATAATACGAGTAACTTGTGGCTTATGATTGGTTAATTGCGTTAAGTAGCTGATGCAGTGATGGGCTGTAGACAATTTTACCGCAGTGTATGACTGGTTGATGGGTTAAAAGCTTGTTTTTGATGTGGCGAGGTAAACAGAACTGACGGAAGGCATTTAAATGGCCATTACATGTATAAGTGTTAAACAGGTGGCAAGGGAAAATGGTAGGGTACCCTACAGTTGGACAGATACAAGAATACACTCGTACGCACTCAAGGGAGATTGAGCGCGAACGCTCAGAGAGAGAGAGAGAGAGGAGGATCAACAGGCTGGAGTCGGTAAGGAAAAAAAACAACCTTGGGGTTTGGAAATCTATATATAAATATAAGCTGGTGTCGGGGTTAGAAAAACCAAACATCTGTTCTCAACTCAGGGACCAGGTCAACTTTAGCACAACACCGAACCAATATTTAAGTGGACTTTTGTTCTCTCTCCTTCTCTACCCCATCCCCCTACTTTCACAGTTCCAGTCTTCTATGCCTCAATTGTAATTTCACCAAACAAATGTTTTTGCTGCTTGATTTAACTTTTAGCGTTTTTCCGCTGCTTGTAAAAAAAACCTCTTATGCAAAGAAGTATTCGACTGTTGCGCCCCTGTGACATTACTGTTTCGTCTCTGCGTGAAAATATATTTTGGGGCCTTCTGCAACGAAGAAGCTGTACGCGAGCCTCTGCGCGTAATCGCGATTCTGTCGTAAATCCCACGAGCGGATGACACAGCGATGGGGGAAATGCGAGGTTTTCCGCAACTGTTTGCTCCAGTTCCGTTTCCACCACTGAGCAGAAACCGTGCCGGAGTGGGCACAGCGCTCGTCAGACATACGGACACGTTTTTGTTTCTATGAATAAGGCCCATGGGACGGGAGGCTTCGTCCAGTGCCGGACCGCTCATGGTGAGATGCTGTCACAGCGAAACCGCATCCATCGATCATGGAGTGACATAACCGAAGCAATTTTTGTCATGTGCGTCTGCGCGCAAATATTCCACGGTCGAAATGCAGGACTGCTGTTGCAGCTTGTTGGAGAGCGGTGGGAGGGGTCGGTGTCACATTTTTGACAAGTCTTTGGGGCTGTTGCTTGTGCTGTCCTGCTTCGACATTCCCTACCAATTACACGCACTTTTGGGATGTTCTGACTCGCGCAGGAGGCAGTGAGTTGTTATTATGTATAAAATACAACGCACTACATACTGCTGCGGAAGAGCACCCGATCCGAACATGTCCTTACGGCCTCAAAGGTAGTAAAATGTTTCTCTATGGAGCTTGCGTGCAAATCAAAAAAAAAAAAAAAAAAGCCCAGGAGTGTGTCTATCAGGTGGACGGATTCTCACTTTCTACTACTACTGCAACTGCAGCCAGGCTCCATCTTCGTTCTTCGGTTGCTGCTGTTTGTAGTACTAATGTAGCTGAGTCCGCTGTTCGTCTTCCATGCTGACACAGTCTGAACCGAGTCCAGCGAAAGCTTTTGGTAGGGCCCTGTCTAACGGAACTGTCCGTTCAGCAAAAGGAGATTCACTTGCTTTTGAAGCTGGATCAGGATGCCTTGTACAGACAGTGATTCTCACCCCAGCCGAGGACGTTGTTTGATGGTGGTGATGGGGGATGAACTCATTAGAGAAATTCCGTTCAATATTAAAAATATTAAACAGTTAAAATGTTAACCAGAGTTAAAAGATCCAGTTAAAAACAGGTAAGTGAACTTGAAAGATGCAGGCTCGAGAAGTGAGGTCGAGAAAAAAAGGGGAGGGACAGAGGATGGGGATGCCATAAAATGTTTATCACTGGCGCTTGTCCAAGGCTGTCATTCCAGCCCCTTCACCCAGATCTGTGTGTGTCAAGGACGTCTGTGGCATGCTTGACCCGACACTGATGACCCCGGAAGTGCAATGATTAGTCTGGCTGCTGACTTGCAATCGATCTAGCTCCGCTAACCGGAAGAGTACCATTTGTCCCCGCGAAGCTGATCTATGTCCGGCGACAGACTTCAACGCGCTGGAGCATGTGCGCTGTAATGGATAGTCGGGCTTAGTGGGGGGTGGTGTGGGGAAAGGGAGACTTCCACCCCCTTTTGTCGTCGCTGGATCAAATGAGTTCTAATTCAGGGAAATGAAGCCTACTAAGGCGTTTAACTTCACGTCCCTCTGTCTGTCATTTTATTCCCACGGTGTCTCCTTCCGTGGAGTCATGTCTGTGCGTCTGACCGTCTTAGCGCTCCGATTATCACTCCTCTGGGCATGCGTGCGTGCATGCGCTATGGTTACGTATTTTCTGGCTTCGTGTGTGTGGTTTTGCACGTTGCGTGCGTACGTGTGGGTATATATGGCTGCGCACGTTCGTTTGCGTGCGTGGGCGAGCATGTGCGTCTGCTCTAGCTGCTGTGATGGGAAGTGAAGTAATTAACGTGAGTTGCTACCAGTAACTCTGAACTGCTTTCAGGTGCATTATTGTAAAAATGCTATTAAATTGCAGGTGTGAACGTAATTAACATGAGTTGTCTAAGAGTGTGACAAGCATTTAATGAGACTATATAACAAGAATGTATTCTACACTGGCGCCAGACAACGCTTATACCCGGCTACTCCCGCGAGATGGTGGAAAGAGCGTTTGTCGCCTGTAGGCAACACACGTCTGGGCAGTAAGACGCTGAAATTCTGCCGAGAACATCGTGCAAATTAGTCACATCAAATTAAAATGCTTCTCGCACGTCGCTTTGGGAGGAAGTTACGTGGGCAAGTAAGACGCAATGTCTGGTAGTTCCAATACTGCAGCCATTCCTCGAGATACGCTCACTCGATTTACGGTAATTCGCTTTGAGGCAGGTGTTTATTCACATACAGCCGTGCAGTAAACGTCTCAAGGCTCTTCAGCGAGGCAAAATAGACCCAATGTGCTGATACATTTAAAAAAAACGAAAAAAGACGCATTCAGAGCACGATTTATCAGTCTTTTCTGAGCGCAAATAGGACTGTATAGCCTTTTGTTGTTTTCTGGAAGCGCCGTCTGTCGGGAACTTGTGAATCTAACAGCCTCTTGCTTAGTTCCGTATTCATCGACATACCGGGTTTTGAATGGAATCATTCTATAAAACGCTCTTACATAACGTTTGGTTCGAAGACCTGGTTGTAAGCGGAGTGCAGTGTTGCAAAAAGAAACTTTGCAAAGGATTCGAAGAGTAACTTTGAGGGGCACCTGGCTTTACCTGTGTTATAAAAACAACACACAAGTCATGTCAAAAAATGTCTTCACACTTGCAAACACTTTTGCCTTTATCGAGCTCCAGGGTCAACGACTGAAACAGGCCCTTATCTTTCTGTCTTCCTGTCATCGCAAGCAAAGATTTCCGGAAATACATTACACGAAAGAATGATTCACAGGATGCAAAAGGTTCAACTTATCTCTTAAGCTGAAAGATGCAGGGCCTTCCTTGGCACAAAACTACTTGCATCTTTAAAAGCCCGACAGCCTCCATAAGAAAAAGCTTTGTCTGTCATCTTGATTGTTGAAGGGAGGGAGATGAGAAAAGCAGGCCGCGTAGGCGTATAAACAAATCTGGAAGCAGACGGTGAACTCTTTAGTTTCGGAGGAAGAAAGAAAGCAAGTCTTTGCAACCATTCGAATGCCTTCGTCTGCTGAAAAAAATGAACATTTTCTCTTCCATCTGCTTGCAGCGTGCTAGATTGGAGCAGTTTGAGATTTATTGATATCGCTTTGAGGCATATGGCATGTGAGCAAACTCCTGCCACTGTAATTCCTGTACAGAATCGTGTTTAGTATATAGGTGAAAGTTTTTATGTTGTTTTGTATCCGAGTCAACACCGACAGATTGATCGTTTCAGGGCGTGACTGCTTTCGCCAGAAACATACGTTTCTTGCGGTAAACTAACTCCTGGACGAGTTTGGAACTTCCCGAAGTAAGGCGGTGATTTTAAAATGAAATATAAATAAGTTTCCACAGAATTAGTTTTAATTAATTGGTCATGTTAGCATATTTTCTTTAGGAGGAAAAGGACAATATGGCAGGATGAAATGTCCCGATAACGCCAGTTTCACATGACTGTGGTCCCAGTAAAGCAAATGAAAAGCTGGTATGAAAAAAATCCAACCGCCTGCAGCAAAAGTTTTATTTGATTTCTGTCGAGAACTTTCTACCGCATCTGTCCGCAAAAGATGCTACCGGGTTTATATGAAATTGATCTCGTTTTTTTTTTGTTTGTTTGAGACGATTAAATAATCTTTACAACAGTTTTCGTTTGAGTTAGTCAGATCGTGTGAGACAGGCATAATAAGGACGAGGAACAATATGCAATACTTGCAGTTTGTCATCAAGAGGAGAAGAGAGACTACATACTCTTACCCATTTGCTTACAGCAGTGTACAGAAATTCATTCATATTCTACATCTGACTCTCACAGTTGACTAGAATGCCTTTCTTCAGGTAAGTTCTGTTCCCTTCCCCGTTCAAATTGTTTTGAAAAGGGATGGTCCATTTCAAAGGTTTACTAGTCCATCTACTTCAGTGTACGCTAACAAGAGATCATTATATGAAGATTAAAGAACTTCCATACATGTGTAGCATGTACCGCATGTTGAGCCTTTGACAACAGCTTACTGGAAGCTAAGGCTCTGCATATACAAGGGTTGATGAAGCAGAGGAATATGTTCAGCTGCGCCTACAAATGTTTGGTGCCGAACAACATCCCTCATAGCACCTGTAAGCGGCTGAGTGGTACGGTACGAGGAGCTGGACTGGTTGAAGCAAGAGATGGCGAATTTGGGATATGTAGACACAACATCTCCCTGAAGAATTATTTCCCTGCAAAATTCCACGTGTCAGCGTTCAGGTCTAAAGCCGCTAACTGGCGCCATCATTTTTCCTGGCAAGAAAATTGGAAGAGGAAGATGAGGCTATTTATTTAGGAAAACTTCGAAAGAAGATAAACAAGAGGTCGGGACAGACAAGCGGTGGTAGGCGGGGGTTGGGGCGGGAGGGGAGACTGCGGAATATCGCAGTTTACGTCTGTTGCTGGTTGGGATAAAGCGGTGCTGTTATACCAGCGATGTAGCATTAGGGTGTATGTGTGCGTACGGAGAGTCCCTGCTTGTATTCTTCGCTTTTTCCTGCCAAAAGCAGTGCATTTTCTTCCATTTATGTTCGAACGGACGAAAGGTCCAGATAACAACAGAAAATTAAGTAGGCCTTTGAACTTGTTAAATCCGAGATGACGCGTATATCCGAAAGCCAACACCCCTGACTTTGGCGCAGTGCCTTAGATACAGCTGAAAGCTTTTGCTACATTTTCAGATTGGCGCATGTTTCAAGAACAAAGTGAGAAAACAATATGTTTAAAAAAATCCCGTGTAAAACATGATGGAATTTTCAGTAGGGAGATGTTGCCAGGTGATGCTAGCGCTCATCTTCGCATATTCTTTGGAAAATTTCGGTTTCAGATACATTCGACTCAGGGCAAAAGTGGAAACGCAAGTGAAGACCAAGAACTTTCTAGGATTTAAACCTTTCTGGGATGACCGTGGAAACATTGTAATGAAGGGACCGGCCCGGATGCTGCTTGAGTGACTAAGAGAGTTATTGAAAGAAAGATGCTAATTTGTTGATTGATCGACAGGTTTTATTGGTTTTCTATCGAAGTGGTCGATCGCGATATTGGCTGATGAGCTATATCTTTATTATTACTGTTTTCATTGCTATTGGTCAGCTGTTGCCGTTATTCATACATTATGTGAAGAAACTTTTCAGCATTAAAACGACAATTTTAAGCCGGTTTGAGGGAAGATATTATCTATAGAAACACGCCTGCGTACTGCTTTTTACCGAACCTTGAGGAATGCGACCCTTCCACGCGTTTTCCTGTCCGCCAGCGCGAGGATCTGTTGGCAGGGTCAGGTGATCTGGAGTGTTACAAAACTTATCTTTGTGGGTGGTACAAAGGCGCGGCAGCCTTTAGATTGATGATAGCGTCTGGAGCTTCAGACTAGTTATAAACGGCTGTGTGGTTATAAACACGAGAGCACTGCCATTAACAACGAGGAAGCCAGTTTTTTTTTGGAAGTGAAAGGAGCGGTTTTGTTTCGTCCAGTATAAAACAACATTGTAGGTGGCGTGGTAATCTAGACTGGATCCCCGAGACCACTAGTGTGTAACAAACAGTGGCGCCCATCACAGACAAGAAATTACGAAATGACTGGTGAGCGCGTGCACATTAATTTTAGGGTGGGAGGGGGGAAGCGCGAAGAAAGGCCAATAGCGATACGTGACCCGACGAGGGCTTCCGAGACCCTAGGATCGCGAATGAAGCTACGTTGTGACGTCAGAGTGTGAGCTGGAAGGTCTTGTACATGACGTAGCCCCACTTGTGATGATGGCGTCTGTAAAACTAGCCACAGTTGAGGAGCCTGCCATGCCTCATGTGGGCGTCCCCGCTCCTTTGTGCACTCGCAGCCAGTAGATAAGTTTAGAACACTTAGAAACGTGCCTTGATGACTGGGTCATATGCCGTAAGGTGCAAGCACTTCAGACTGGAAATCCGCACAAAAGTATTCGAATTAAATGTCATGTCGTCTTACGCAAAAGTACAACGGGGTTTAAATAATATTAAATCACTTTAAATAACTTATAGAGTAAAATAAACTAAAAAGGTGTGTATGGATAACATCGATGCAAACAATAATTAAATGGTGCAAATAGAGCTACGACTGGAAGGACAGATAAACCCTCGCGCAACCCGACCTTGGAACCAGGTGTAATAGGAATCCATTGCTTTCTCAGAGTTTATCTTGAAATAATACGAACATTTTTGCCGAAAAGCCGGAAGGCGTTTGCAGAGTGTCCCGAGTAAAGAAATCGAGAGAAAGATTACATCCACCCCCCGCCCCCCTTTGGCTGCCCCCCCCGCTTTGAAAAAACAACAAATTTTCAGTTCAACACATGAGCACGGGTGGAGGGTGAAAATGCTTTTCCCTGCGTTCCTCCCAATCTCCAGACAGCAGAAAGCTTCTCTTTGTTCAGATTCGAAACACGTGCAGTTTTTAAAAAAAGGGTCAAGATACAACACAAATTTTTAAGATTGTATTCCAGGTCTGTGGCGTTCACCAGGGCTTCGGTACCAATTACAGAAGATGTGGAGGCCAGTACAGACAACGGCATAAAATTCTTACGAATAAAAATGCTCAACAGATTAATGTTGCCTGTCGTTAAAAGCAGGCCCCTTCCCTTCCCCGCCGTGGAACAGGCAGGTGCATGGGTGCAACTTTGCCTTCTGTGCAGAGAAGTCCGTCTTTTGAAACTCTCGGTAATTCAGAGGTTTTGTGTCGTTCGTCTTTTTTCTTATGGGTACGTTGAAGACTGTGTTGTTTTTGTTGCAATTGTTGGTTGGCTGATAGGAGCACGTTTGGGCGTGGGTCGAATGTGTGTGTGTGGTTGCTTAAAATACTGGCTAACGCATCCGGTGCCCTTTGCTCCCAAGTCCACCCCGCGCTTCCATCCCCTGCCTGCTGAGTTTCCCTTTCTTGAGATTTTGGTTTGGATCTATGTAGATGGCAGTGTATCAGAAACCGTTGGAACCCGTGTATTATCGTTTTGAAGGCCGCAAGAGCAGCGTAAACAAGTCTGATGTGTAGTGTAATGTAATCTAGAGTGGGCTCCCCCAACCATCTCTTGTAAGTCTTCTAGTTGTCAGACGAATGTCCGTGTGTTGTTTAATAAACAGCAGGTATCGCAGTCTGCACGCGCACGTCGTCTGACGCCGCACGTGCTCGCAGTGCGCCCTCTTCAGGGGGAGATGTGGCTCGGGGGAAGGGCTGAGGAAAGCCGAGTCGATGGATTGAAGGAATAGGGGTTGTATTAGCGAGGTACTGTCAGAAGCGCTGGGTGGGCTGATCGGAGCTGTCCATTGCCTGTTCCAGCTGCTTAATTAGATAACTTCTGGTGACTTCATAAGACAAAGGCCGTGTCGTGACCGGTTCAAGGTTTAGACGAACGAAAGCACGTGATGCCGAAGGATAATGATCTCAGGTTAGCTAGAACCAATCGTGTTGTAAAACTATTTTTAAAAAAAAGAAACGCCGCGGGCTTGTCCAAATAGTTAATTAGTTTCAGTTTCCCCGATAAGCGGTAAGCAGTTTACCCGCAAGGAGAAGTCTGAGTGGGTGGAAGTGGGGTGTAATGGCGAGGGGAAGTGACGTTTATGGAGAGGATAGAGAGAGTTCGGAACGCCGCGGTGTGAGATGCGCCTCTTCCTGACCGCTTCCATCGGCGCCGTCTTTCACACAGGATTATTTCGTCGGTTAGTTCCTTCACTGCATACTTTCTACAGCCCCCCACCTCGCCCCACTCTGACATCAGAATGGTAACAGAAGCATTTTGACGAATCCCGTGTACTGAATCCCGACAGTGCAATGGCTTCTGCTGCTGAAGGAGCTTCCAGTTTATTCGCTACTTCAATCCTCTCCCATCATTCCTTATCGCGTGCGCACGTGCTCGAACTGGGCCCGCAGGTATGAATGGCAGCATAGTGAAGGGGTTGCGGACGTTGCCATGGTGACAATCACGATGCTGAAGGGATGAAAAGTAGATTAGGCTTTGCGTCCTGGCAAGCTGGAGATAAACGAAGCCTGGTGGTCATTACGGACGGGGTGCTGTAGCCGGTGATAAAACCCAGACTCTGTCGGCCGCACCCAGGCACTCGGTCTAACGCACCCACTGGATGCACAAAGCGAGGGAGGGAGAGAGGGAGGGAGATCTTTAGTTTTCAAAGGCAGCGGAATAAGCGCACGCTGGTTTTGAAAATCCAGCCCTCACTCTTTGAGGGAAAATGAATCACAAGGGAAAAATGCTTTTAAAAAAAGACAGTGACGTAAGGCAGAGATCTGAGAAAGAGCGCCGTCTGCAGGCATAGCAGAAGATAAGACTGGATCTGAACGCTGATAAACATCCCCTTCAAGACAGCCAGCCATCTTTATAAACTCTCCGCTGCCACCGCGTCACAAACGGGTGATACTGGAAAAAGCACACGAGGTCAGCCACCTCCAGTGTTGGTTGCACAAGTCTCTTACTTAAAAAATAATAAAAATCGATCACTTCTCACCCCGCGTTTCTGCTCCCCTCCCCACCCCCTCCCCCCGGGACAAAACTTCGTTGTACTCTTTCCACACTTGCGTGTGGCGGTCAGTGGGTCGCGGCTAGAGCCTGCTGAGGAACGTAAGGAGAGGGCAGATGGCCAAGGGCGCGCGTGTATTGTCTGGGAGTTGTAGCAGCAAGAACACGATTGTCCCGGAGCTGTATAGCGCCACGGGTGCAAAGTAAACCCATTATGCTGACGTCACAATGTGACGTTTGATACCAAGGTTGGCTTTTGCTATTTCTAGAGTCCAGGTCTATATATGCACAAAACATGAGCAGTAACGATGCAAAATGAATAACCATGAACAACAAACTTAATTTTTTTTATTTACTGCTTAATAAAATGAACGGAAACTGCATGTACAACAAAGCAGCCACACAAATTAGTTCGATGTTTGTTTCCTTCGACGAAAAGCCAACCTCGTCAAACAAGGAGCACTTTGTCTTTTTAGCCCTTATTTTTGCACGTGCCATGCAGTTCGTGTTCCAAATTGCAGCACGTTTCTCGAGCCTCATCACGCGAAGTGGATCAAAGACAGACATTTTCCCGGCTCTCGATAATCTAGCAGCGAAGTGCGCGTGACAACAAACTGAACGCCATTGCGGTGCCAATGTCTGCGATAAGATCTCCCGGTCATGGTTCCGCAAGAGCCATGAGGACCTACCTCAACCGTGTTTACAGGGCCACGTTTGGCGAACTAAAACATCTGTTCGGTTACAAAAAACATATCTCAACACAAACCTCTGCAGTCCGCTTCCTTACGAAAAAACAGAACGGCGTGATGTGTTTTACAGTCTACAGGGTGTCACAGAGATCTAGAAGCAATAGGATACAGGCTACTCTTATTTATCGAAAGAGCTCCATTCATTTTTTTGCTTCCGGGTTAACACCCAATGACCACAAAAAGGTCTATATTCGGTCTTTCTTCCACTGATGGCCTTTTTCAACAGGACTAAAAACCCATTTTTGATCCATAGTTCTAGACTTTTGGTCGGACACTCTAGACTCAGGGATCACGAGTGAGATTAGCAGGTGATGTCATAGTTCATACATACAGTTGTGTACTATTTTTGAAGTCCCTGCCTAGCTTCATAGCCAGCGATGGTCCCGTCTCTAAAACTTGCCTTTTTTTAAGACCCGCGAACTAATTGGCCTGGGTTGGGTTGCATGATGGTTCACTTCCGCCCCTGCAGTTATAAGAACGGTCGTAAACCTCGTTCGCCCTTTGTCTAATACATTCACCCTTAAGTGTGAACAGGAGATAAGAACGGCCATGCAACCTGACCCTGGTCCTGAATTCTGGAAAGATCGATGTGGCCGGTAATGGCATCGCCTGATGTACTTTTCCCGAGAGTGTATGGGTGTGACAACAGCGACGATAAAGACTGACAGGAATGAGTGAAGATTTTTTTTTATTCCGTTCGAAATATTTTATGATGAAGCCTAGAGAAACGATTTCAGAAGATGTAAGGATGGGGTCAGAATGAGGTCAAAGCTGGTAATATAGCTACATCTTCCTTCCATCAGCCAAAACAGAGAAGGCATTTAAGCGAAGCAGTATTTTGAGACCCTTCTTTCGCTGCTACTGAGCTAGGAGGTAACAGAACTCATTAAGTTGACTAAAAGAAATTTCATTGAACTGCTGATTCAGTGTATCAACAATCGTGGTGATTTAGTGCTTTCTTAAAGCTGTTGAAGTTAATGCGCACGCGCAGTAATGCTGCACTCTGGGTAAAAGAAGTTCTTAGGAACCAGGGCGAAAGAAACAACAAAGCAAGAAAGAAAGAAAGAAAAACAGACGAACGGAAACGTTAGCTCTCTAACGATATGGAGTCTGTCCTTGACTTTGCGAGCACACGCACACACGTGGGCAATCGAAGACGCGTTCTCATGGGGGAACGCATGCCTGTCCTCATAGAGTTTTCGAGACGATACCTTGATAAGTTCTATCTGTGGCGGTAGTGTCCTTGTCACTGATGTGCGTGATGTTTTGTAAGAGGGAAAGAAAATATGGACACCTTGCTTTTCCTTCCCCAGTCTGTGACAGCTTTCTTTCGAATTGCTGACGTCAGTATTGGTCCGGTTGTTTTTGTTTACCAGCTACCAACAATTTGTTTGGTTTGTCAAAAATAGCGACAAGAGAAGACGTAACATGAAATATTAACAAGCGAAATTTTCGAAGACGAAAGAGAAAACAAAGCCCTCCCTTAAACTTCCGAAGAATAAAACCCGTTAACAACCCCTTCCTGACAGGCAATAAGCAATCTCCCCAAAAAATGTCTTTCAAAGCTTTTCTGGGTAGAAGAAAATTTGCTGGGGCAAGGACATCAATGATGTACAGTAAACACACAAACACGCGCCGGTTAGCTGTTGCTAGGGACGCCAGGAGAGTGTGCGAAGAGGAAAGGGAAACAAGGGAAGCCTGACAAAAGCTGTTGTAACCAAACAATGAGGAGCGAAAATACTTTTACAAAACACATCAGTTTCCTGTTTTTCTTCAGCATTTTGATCCCACATGTTTGTGTCATGCACGTCTTTTGAGCTATTTTCAGTGACTTTTCCACATGCACAAATTAGTTCAAGCGTATTTTATAATTTTATTTTTTCGTCAGCTAAATAACATTTTGGCGCCGAAATTCGGCCAGATTTAAAAATAAAAGTCGGTATGGAAATTGTTCAATATAACCCTTGTATTAAATATTCTCTATAAATATGTATATACACACACATAACAGCTGACTTAATTATGCGTATATTAAAATTGCAGTCTCTCAGCAAACATTCAATTTGTGGCGAACGCATTAAGTAGAAAGGCTTCTTTATATTATTATATTATATTTATATTATTCCCCATTGTAACATTGATGGTGCATCGGTAGCAAAGTATTGATGATGTTGGTGGCAACGAAGACAGCGAGGATACTGTAATATTTCCACAGATATAAAATCTTTATTGTGTTCTTCCCCATCCGTATATTCCATTCGTCTGAGACAAAAAAGCAACGTTGATGACGTGGAAGAAAATTAAGAAGTGCCTGAGGCAGGAATGAATCGAGTGAGAAGGGTGGTGTAAATCGAAACCAGATACATTTCCGCTCTTCATTAGTTTTGATACTCCATTAGTTTGAGCTGTCTGAATATGAGGCCGGTGAAAAGGCTAGTGCAGAAAGGATAGAAAAAGCCCACGATTTACAGCACACCAGCGCTCTGTCTTTGGCAGCTCTACTCGTTTCTATGTTAGGAAGCTCTACTGGTTTCTATGTTAGGAAGCTCTACTCGTTTCTATGTTAGGGAGCTCTACTATTAGGAAGCTCTACTGGTTTCTATGTTAGGAAGCTCTACTGGTTTCTATGTTAGGAAGCTCTACTGGTTTCTATGTTAGGAAGCTCTACTGGTTTCTATGTTAGGAAGCTCTACTCGTTTCTATGTTAGGAAGCTCTACTGGTTTCTATGTTAGGAAGCTCTACTCGTTTCTATGTTAGGAAGCTCTACTATTAGGAAGCTCTACTGGTTTCTATGTTAGGAAGCTCTACTGGTTTCTATGTTAGGAAGCTCTACTGGTTTCTATGTTAGGAACCTCTACTGGTTTCTATGTTAGGAAGCTCTACTGGTTTCTATGTTAGGAACCTCTACTGGTTTCTATGTTAGGAAGCTCTACTCGTTTCTATGTTAGGAAGCTCAACTCATTTCTATGTTAGGGAGCTCTACTCGTTTCTATGTTAGGAAGCTCTACTCGTTTCTATGTTAGGGAGCTCTACTCGTTTCTATGTTAGGGAGCTCTACTCGTTTCTATGTTAGGGAGCTCTACTGGTTTCTATGTTAGGGAGCTCTACTCGTTTTTATGTTAGGGAGCTCTACTCGTTTTTATGTTAGGAAGCTCTACTCGTTTCTATGTTAGGAAGCTCTACTGGTTTCTATGTTAGGGAGCTCTACTCGTTTCTATGTTAGGAAGCTCTACTCGTTTCTATGTTAGGAAGCTCAACTCATTTCTATGTTAGGGAGCTCTACTGGTTTCTATGTTAGGAAGCTCTACTGGTTTCTATGTTAGGAAGCTCTACTGGTTTCTATGTTAGGAACCTCTACTGGTTTCTATGTTAGGAAGCTCTACTCGTTTCTATGTTAGGAAGCTCAACTCATTT
>SMGT01012687.1:93990-116114 GCA_004794575.1 Lanistes nyassanus
GGGGGGGGGGGGGGGGGGGGGGGGGGGGGGGGGGGGGGGGAGAAAGAGAGATCGAGAGATTGAAAGGGGGAAAAAATCGCAGTGAAACGGTCGAGAGCAAGAGAGTTGTCTCCGTTAAGGGTTTTTGCAAGCCTTCAGTTTGATAAATAAAAAAATAAAAAAAATAAGAAGAAGGTTGATAACAGACTCTTGGGCTGTTTCCGTACTACGAGTTTCATTTGTTCCAGTAGAGCCATTTTGACTGCCTGCAGGAAAAGTGTAATACAAAAAGACGTGGAACTTGCCCAGTCCCGTCATCTATCGACTGTCGCTCGATTTATCAACAATGACCACTTAGTGCATCGAACTCAAAAAATGCCCAGTGGACGTTACTGTCGTTAGACGGGCATGACACATGGTACTGTGCACATAGGGTTGAAATAAAGAAGTAAATATGCGATGACAACCGCGTTTCTGCAAGGTTGGATATAACACCACTTACAACACGAAAATAATTAAAGTTCTGTAGTGCTAGTGCACACGCGACTGATTTGGTCGCCAGGAGCAGTGCCGACGTGCTGCTGCAATTAGTTTTCAAAGAATAAGGCTACCCTAAGTTCACATCTCCGTGACCCTTACAGCTGCTTCATTTTGTCATCAGTTATCGAAAAATAGTAAGAAGGACCCTACTTTCGCCTTTCCGTCAGTCTTTGAAGTTATAGTGTGTGTCATCAGATATAGATATGAAATGCGTCAAATCACCTTTCGTCATTCATTGGATGATTGCATTCTGCAAGGCTGGTTCACGTTAATGTGTATTTTCTTTCCCTGAGAGGCCGCGTGGTTAACGCCTTTCATCCTTTTGTCTCGGACCAAAGGCTGTACAGCTGCTGCACTAAGAATATCGCCTCTCCCTGTATGAAAAGGTTCAAACAGGAAAAAAAAGTCATCTTCCAGTGTCGAGCTTGCTTGCTTGCTTGCGTCGAGAATGGTAACAGGTCTGAAAAGAGCACCGAAATGTGGGATAGTCTGTTGCGTTGACAGATTCACTTTACCGCGTGACACCACTTCACACACCCGCAGACACCGCATATGCACGTGCTAACGCACGCAAGCACGCAGAGGGGCTGCACACACCAATGCCACCTTAACGCATGCACGTATAAACACACACACACGTACACTTAAGCACTCGCTGGAGCGCGCGGGCAAACGCACGCACCCAGACGTGAAATGTGCACACGGACTATCATGTAGTTACGCGCGTGCTGCTTGCGTTTTCTCGCACACACGATATCCGCATCGATTGCAATAAATATTTTACTTCTGAGGATGGGAGGGGATGTTCAGGGCTGGATCCAGAGCGGGAGGCCTTCCACTGCAACAGCGGGGTAATTAGTAGGATTGTGGGTTTGCCGTTCGAAAAGACTGTGTCACATACTATGGTGAGTTTGCCAGGAGTTCTGTGGAGACTTTCGTCCGACAAGAACAATTCTAAAAGACATTTGGCTTTGGGCATTAAATTACAGTTGAGAATTGCCTTGCACACGACGGAATGGGACAGGAAATGAACTAATTTGCACAGACTCCCAGAGAGAGAGAGTGGGGGGGGGGGGGGGAGGGCTTTTATGAAGATGTGCAACGCACAAACAATATCTCGATCCTTTTCCATCGAAAGAGTTTTTACAAGGTCTTTTACGCCTGACCGTTTCATGATGTTGCTTTCAAAAGATGACGACAGCCACGTGGAAATTAAAGTGTTTGTTGACGTCCCTAAGCGTGAGATTTATATACGGACAGTTTGTAGCCATGCCTCCCAGACGACTACTCGGTGATGCTGATCACGACACAGCGATTGGGTGCCTGCAGGAAGGCATCGGGGCCAGGAAGTTAATTAGTCGCCGATTGGGATTATCCCATTCAGTCATTGTGACATCGCGAGATCGCTACAAGCAGACAGGAAGTGTCGCCGAGCGCAGACGACCGCGATGCCTACGATCGATGTCCAGACAGCGTGACAGGTATGTGTCGTCCTGTCAGCTTTGTGGGACACTTTACCCACAGGTATATATATATATAATTGTAGGCCCAGCCAGGCAATAGACAATTTTTTCACCAGGTTAAACAGGTACACGCACACGTGCATGCGCGTTCGCACACACCAGGGTGCGATTTCGTGAAAGGTACGGGTAGTCTTGTGGCCTGCGGTTGTGAGCCGCTGCAAGGCCGGGAAATCACGTGATCACACACCAGTCACGGGCTAAACAACGTCTCGGTAACATCCGTGGATCGCCTCCCACCCTCAGTTTAGTGGAGTGCCGAGGATCCTACAAAACCGGGGTTTACATGAAACGCCTCTAAAGAAACTTTTAAATCTTCCAGGAAAATCAGGCTGGCACACCTTGAGGCGATACTTTGCAACAGACAGCGACTAAATCGACCGCCTAGCTTTGCGACCAGTCTCTCATCGAAATGTCAGGTCGTAATGCACTATTCATGGTTTATTCGGAGAGAAAGAGCGTTCGCCACACATCCCAAATTATCTAATCACTCACTGCGACAGTTTCCTGACAGTCTGCAGGCTGTGGGGTGGGGGGAGGGTGGCAGGGACAGGTACTTCCCACTGGCGCACGCAGCCCGTGATGGGTGTAAACACTGTCTACGTGATAACTGGCGCCCATTTAAGACACGGGTAGGGAGTTTGAAAATATTTGCTGGACCACCTCGTTAGTAACTTTTGAAATTCACAAGCCTACTTACATTACCGCTTGCATTACTACCAGCCCACTTTGAAAAAAGAAGACTATTTCAGAAACTGTTTTAAGACGACAGTCAAAAGTAAGTGCAGTGAAACCTGTCCAGTTACGACCTTGAAAAATCGTGAAGCTTTGGTCCCATTTGGAAGAGATTTGAGTAGGAAGTGACCTTCCGTCAATTAATGGATCCATCTGCTGCTATGCAAACAGTAATCTAGTCATCACGTAGACATACTCTAACACATGCAGCAGACTGCAAACGAACGAACGAACGAACGGACTGACGGACGGACGAACGAACAAACGAACGAGCCCTTCTGGCGACACTGTTATGAATTTTAATTGGCCGCGAAGATTTCTGGGCTTCCAATGTGGATGGAGCATCGGGCATTATGCCCCATCCCTGTAAGCCTGTGCCAGGCGAGTTGTTTGGAGTGGACGAAAGCCGCCTACAGGTTAGCCCTCGTCGGTCGCGCGTGATTCTGTGTGACTGGAAGGTCTGCGTGACGCAGATGGAGCGATTCGTGGGGCTTAACCCTTAGCTAACGCCTTTCCTAATCGATTACTTATGGGTTCGGATGAAAAGGTTTTGGGAGGTGTGAATGGAGGGCGGGAGAAAAGACTGTTTCGGAGTCAGCAACAGCAACCAGCTTTCGGAGGTCGCCAATCTTGCGCAACCGTGTCCGATAATCACATGATCACGTGATGATACGGCGCCGGCGGGGGGTGGGGGGTGGGAATGAGATTTTCGTCTTTACCTAGTTAAGAAGCTGTTCGGATGGGGTGGCTGGGGGTGGGGGATCTGTCAATCGAAATCTGATCCTGGCATTAGCGTGCCGTCTTTGAGACGTTCCGCTGCAGCCTGCTGAAAGGAAAGTGGTAACGGAAGCAGCAGCCTCTTGTCTGATCAAAAGTCCGTCAAAGAAAACCAGCGTGTCTGAGTACGTCTACTCTTACCCCCACCCCCATCCCACCAAAGGCTCGGCCATAGATCTGGAGTCGCATCCGGAAAGGTGTAGGCAGTGACGCGGATGTACGACTTGCCGAGGGTCGTTTTCGCCTTGACGGGACTTCCCCGCACGACGAGGTTCTATCGGCCTGTATTATTGACCAGCAGTTTCGCCGCTACGAGACTCGAGTGATATTTCATCGTCAGAAGGGAGCTTCATCGGCCGACTTACATATCAGCGGGGTCGTTCTTTGAAGCGCACGTTGAAGTGGAGAATTCGGACGCGGGGACGGACGAATTACAGCTTTCAACCGACAGTTGCCTCTCTAGCCCGCCACGGACGCCGCGCCACTCAAAGGGAGCTAATTTAAAGACCGGCACTGCAGGAGACGGTAGAAACGGATTCGATTGCTTTGGCAGGCGTTGTGCTAAACACCGAATGCTTTCCTTGCACTCCTTTCCTTTTCCCTTTGTGTGTGTGCTTGCGTGCTTAGTTGTGTGTGTGTGTGTGTGCGTGCGTGCGTGCGAGCCCATTTGGATGAAAGCGTGTTCAAATTCTTGATCATGGAGGGGAAGAGGTAGAGTGGGACGGGTACAGATGGGGACCGGAAGTTCAATGTCGGGAGGTGACGTGCGCTGTCCGTAAAATGTATTCATACGCAGAAACAGAACGAAAAAAAAAATATGTAAAATCCGTTATCCCGAAGACCTGGTCGAGGACCTCAGAGGGGTACAGGAAAAACATTTGGTTGTCTTTTTGCGATTAACACACAATACTTTTTATCAGAAAATTTCTCCCGTATTTTAGTTTAGTTTTATTTTCCAGAGCGGTTCAGATCATCCACCTTACTGACAGATCGTAAACAATAGTGTTACCAAGCGAGTTAACAACAATTTTCATTTCCACGGGTTTTTTGTCCCCCTGGTTTCTCTGGTGCCATCCCTGGAGGTTCATATCCTCAATCTAGAGACGACGCGAAACAGATTAGAAATTGGTTTCGTTAAAAACGTGTTGGTGCAGTCTTGTGGAGGTCGGAAGTCTCTTAATCCGAACTGAAGGAAACCTTTCTTTCTGTTGAATCGAACCGCGTGAGATGGTCCTTACAAAGGCTGATCTGTTTCCAAGCTGCGTGCTAAGAGTTTGTCACGGATATAACTCATGGCTTTATAGCAGTTAACAGCGACAATGGATTTTATATTAAAGTTGAACAGAAATCACGTATCTCCGGAGCACTTAGTTGTTGCACCTCTGGCGCAGCTGTGGGATTGGAAAATTGTGTTTTTGCGTTTCCATGACTAACGGCTCAGACACGAGTGGACGGGGTCTGCCAGCCAGCATTAAGGCCCTCCACACGTCAAACTGTGGGTGGGGGTCCCAGCGAGGCTTTTGAATGCTGTCTCTGGAGTTTTCCGTGTTAACGACCGCTGGCGTGATGTAAGGGGTTGACTGGAGGATTTCCAGCGGAAAAGCAGACGAACGAATGAGCACGCTAACAGACAGACTGACAGAGTAAAAGAAAGAGGTATTGGAACAGGAAACGAGAGCGATCTAGCGAACAATCAAGTGAAGGAAGGAAGGAAGGAAGGAAGGAAGATAGAAAGATAGATATCACAGACAGAAAAGAGGATGGGCGAAAGAGCCGACGAAACCATTGGATAATTGGTCGTTTTCAAGGCGCCTTTAGGTTTCGGCTAGCCATCGGATTGAGACGGATGAACCAATTACTGGGTGCATTGATTGACACGGTTTCTCCTCTCCACCCTTGTTGGACCCACACACTGACACTGGTCTGGCTTTGGGATCAGCGTATGCTAGCAAGACAAACGTTGTTGTTCCGGTAATAGTTCACCCAGCAGGCAACACGTACATTCTACCGCTTCAGAGCTTCACTGAGAACGCACTTATCATAACAAAAATCTTCACTGCACAGACCCTCGTCCAAGCCTCGTGTTGAAACACAAGGGTTGCAGACACCCTTAGCTGACTTAGGAAGATCTCACACGGTCCGACTAAGTCGACTGGAACTGAAGGACTGCATGCAATGCGACGGTGTCCGAAAACTTCAGCCAGTTTCGGTCGAAACTTTCCCCAACTGCTTCTTCTTGTGACAGCGAGAGGATGGTGAGAATAAGCAACGTTTGCAACAAATGCGCGATAAAGTTTCTGTCAAAATTCAGTCTAATTTCACCTTAGTCAGTCGGTCTTCTGGACTTTTCGTTTCGCTCGACCTAGTCAAACCGCGACAAACGTTTTTTTTTTAAAAATCAAATCTTCTGTCAAATGTTATAAATTATTATGAGCCGAGGCTAAAAATGTCCGGAAGTACGCTCGGACATCCAGCCTCCGAACATGACTAGAAAGTAAACTACCTTTTACTGCCTTCGATCAAATTTTAAGTACAGGAACAGAACAGCCGGGAAATTTACGTCTGAACAGTTTGAAAACGCTTTTTAATGTACAACTTTTACGTTAAAAAGTTAAGGAGCCAAAGAAAAAACGTTAAAAAGAAAGTAAGAACGCGATGTTCTTTTGGAAATGACCATGTTAATAACAGTTTTCTTCATACAGAAGAGGACATATTATGTTTTTTTCCAGCGAATGAATGCTCTGCTTCCAGTCTAAATTAAGACTCGTGGTGCTATCATTCAAACAGAATTGTAATCTTGAAATTTTCCGAAAGTAGTATAAGAAACGAGAGCACGAGTTTTAAAAAATCAATGATGCGCTTTTAGAAGTGTTCTGTGGCTTATATCTGCGTCAGAGCTAAACCAGAATTCGATTTTATTTTGCGACGTAGGGCTTAGAGATGGTGATAAACGGCCGTTGTGGTGCTGCCGAGCGTATTTCTTCTTGAAATCAATTTCGGGGTAGAGCAAAGTTCGTATCTCATTCGACAATAAGCAAACTCCCATGAAGTTTTAGTCTGACTAGCGTTGGGGTAATTTTCAATCAGGCAACGCACAAATTCTAGCATTTCGTTATATTTAAATTATCAATGTTCATTAAAAATCGACGTGTAGTTTTGTTTTGCTTTCGCGTATGATGTTTTTCCTTGCATGAATCCGATGAAACATTACAATTTTTTTCACCGTAATTATGTAGAGGTATCTACACACTCCTGATGAAAAGTCTCTGTCAAACATGAGTCTGGTGAAATGGTGTTTAAATTATCTTAACACGATCCTGGTGAAGCAGTATAGTATTTTCTCTATGATTACACGATTACAGTGACAAAACATTAATTTTTCAGCAGGTTCATTTAAATCATTCGTTTTCATCGGAATCAAGCCTCAGGTGTATCTCACTGGGTCTTGTTTTGCATGAAAAATAAAGATTGGGGAGAAATATGTGGCAGGTACGCACTTCTAACAAAACTGTAACCAATCTAACTTACTGTCCTTATTTAAAGACAGACGCTTGGAAATACGTGCGTCTGCGATTGCAGAAAGGGAAAAAACAACAAAGTTTCATGACAATTACTTTGTCATTTTCAGGTGTCCACTCATACACGCAATTGCTATTTACACCTGGATAATCTCGTTTAAAGGTGATTAAGCTGCAGTGTAGACACAGGCAAACGAAGGGATTTTATCACAGTCATTTAAATTGTAAATGGTTTATTAAAATATCGTGCACGAGGCTAGAAGAAATAATAATATTTCATCACAAACATATAAAACAGATCGAGTTTTCATTACAATCACGCATCGCGTACGACTGTCTGGATAGTGGGGTTTCATCAGAATTGTGTAAGATGCAGACTTTTCATCAGGATCATGAAGGCACTTGTACATGATTACAGTGAAAAAAAAAAGGTTTCATCGGGTTCGTGTAAATAGTCTGTTTTCAAGCCTCGCAGACTGCATGTCCGTCATAGCGCCGTGGTGCGAAATCAACTCAAGGTTGGAGCACTGTCCCTCGAACATTATCTGCCCACCATGCTCACAGTGACGTCATTTCAAACCCGGTTTTACGGGCACGAGCTTTAAATGTCTGACATTGCGGGTTGCGTTTGTTGTCAGAGGGACTGTGTGATGTCACTGAGATAAAAGACGATATTTTGTTTACGACAATGTACACAGCAGAATCAATTGCTCATGCTATTCCCGTCTTCGTTATATCACAATACACAAAATGGGAAGAGGGCTGTTTTGGGCGAAGGGGTTGGGAGAGTGAAAAAAATACCAACAGAAAGAATGAAGCGGGAGAAAGAAAGAAAGAAGGAAATAATTTATTACTGTAATACGGAGCGTCATCCACATAGGGGATGCGAAAGCAACTAGTCGGACGTAGAACTGCCAGAACACGGAAGAAACAGGTGTGATGGGTCCAAGGTCTGAACTCATCACCCACGATTCTCATTGTCTTCATGACATGCACTTCATTACTGAGGCACCAGGCTGGTGGTGGGGGAGAAGGTTAGAATGTAGTTAAGGAACACAAACTTCAAATTTGAAGAAGTGAGGGTAATTTGCACGGCCTTGAACTGACCAATACATAGGAAGAATTTGTCAAGATCCGACATTGTTAAAACGTTTGAAAATAGAAGGCGGGCAAAGTGTGCGTCAGAAAAAAAGGAGAAGGAAATGGACGGGGAAGTGATACGACCGTTTGAAAGAACCAAGAGGTCGATTCGTAGGGGGTCGGGGGTGGTGGGGGAAGAAGATTTGCCTTGGCTTCCGATGGCCAGCGTGCGAAAGGAACACAAAAGGCTATTATTAGACGCTACGAACCGCCCGGCTCTAAGGTAAACTGCCTTGCCTTGCCTTGTCTTGCTAAAATCCCTCGATTGTTTCTTACGCTCTGTCTTTCCCCCCCTTTTCCCCACGCACTTTCAGTCCTGATACACTTCAGTATTGATTGGGCTTTCGCAACACAAAATCGGACGAGCGAGCATCATAGGAAATCGGGTACCCTTAAAACAACGGGGCTGGGGTTTCCGTAATGCTCAACACGACAAGCGGCTGCCGGTTCTGTGAAGTGCTGTCCCCTTCCTGATTAAAAGCTTGAGGAAAAGCCCCTAATGGGTAAAGTGTGTGTGTTTGTGCGCATGCGTGCGTGCATACGAGAGCGTGCTTGCGGTTGCGAGTACTATAAATAATATATACATGCTTGCATCCCCTTCTCCAAAATTGGAAAATATGGCATTCAACGGGCCATAAATATAAATGTTTGCCAAACAGCTGTTGATCCGATGTTGATGTTATGTTGATATGATCATCACACTAAATTCAGTAAACGAGAACTAACATTTGTTCATTGAAGAAAAAACTTTAGGGGAGAAAGAACCGTCCACAAATGCGCTTGAGTATTTAAATATTTTTAAAACTAGAAACACAGGTTATAGGAGGCAGCGGAGCCTAGAAGACAAGTGGAACTGGTTTGCTCGAGCGTGAAGTACCTGTCAGGAGAAGAAGGGACAAGCTAAAAGGTTTCTGGAACCTTGCCGAAGACTGCAATAAATTTCCAGTGACGGGCATAATGTTCCGAAGGCTGGAGGCACGGCGTATCTCAGCACGCAAATGGATCCAGCACTTTCTCCTGGGCAGCCAGAGTTACGGGCTGTGAGATTTTTAGCCATTGGACAACTAAAGATTGTCCCGCGGTGACACGTTTGCCCGAGGATTCTGGCACATAAACTTTTGCCTGAGATGAGCTTGGCGTGTTTCTGACACTACCAGCGGGTGAGTTTGCAGTTCTGAAGTCTTCGGAGCGATTTGTTGGAAGAGGCCCTGATAACAGTTTGGTCAACGAACCTGCAGCAGCGCGCAGAAGGATTTCCACATCTGTGTGTGTGTGTGCATGGCTCGCATATGCGTGTATTGATGTGTAGGATACGCAAACATTAATTCCAATTCCGTATTTCTGCTGTAACCCTGACGCTTTGAAACTGTTACATTTGTTTCATTCCATGCTGTTTTTCTCGGGATTCTACGCCAGTCTTCCTTCGGGGCACTTGGTCTTTTGTTTACAGCTCTCCTGTCACTCTTTCCTAGTGTACAATCAGCGTAAAAAAACCCCACAAGAACAAGAACAAGAACTAGAACACAACAACAAAAGTAATAACCAAAATGTTAGCTAAGTCAGGAGTTTTTCATCTATCCGTTCCTCGTTTTTGTATCTCATGCTGCCTTCCTTTCGTCTTCATTCTGTCTTTGCGATCTGCTTTTAAAGACAAGAAGCTTTTCCCTGTTGCAAAATTTTTTGCCCAGAGGCTTATTTGACAGTTGTCCGCCCCATCTGTCGGGATTATCGACGAATAAGCTTCAAAAAGAAATAAACTAGCGAGGCAGTGAAAGAAAGAAGGAAAGACGAAAGGAGGGAAGTATGGTAGGAGGTGAGGAAGCAAGGCATGCAGGCAGGAGAGAAAGAAGAAAGACATGACAGATACTATTCTGTTACCAGAGTAATTGCACCACAGAGCTGAGCCCTGCAACATGTTGACGTTAAACACACAGAATGCTCAAATAAAAAGATCACAATGTTAAAAAAAGCAACGCTGTGATTATCTTCAATAGCCGATCGTTAATCTTAACATGGAATTGCGTATCTCCTTTTTTGATATAGCGTCTCGAGAAATTATTTATCGATATTGGGGTCTCTCTTTTTAAAAAAAATATCATGTGTCAGCATATCGAGCCAGACTTGTCCTCTGGGAGAAACATTTTTAGAAGAATGGTTGAAAGCGTTACTGCCACTGTGGGCACCAGATGGTATATTGATCCCATCACACCACGGGGCAAGGTGTGGGAAAGCGGGTGACGGTAGGGGGTTGCTGGCATTCGTAACCTGTTAAACAGAACATCTTGCCCGTGTATGACCAAATAATCGTCTCTTTAACGTTCCCTTCGAGTCCACGGGCAGCGGTTAGGCCAGTCTCCAAGATGAAGGTCGAGAAACTTTGCTGGGCGAATGGCTGACAGGCTACAGCATGTCCAACGTTGTTAGAGAGAAAACGCGTCTTGTTGGGGGGGGGGGGGGGGGGGGGGGGGGGGGGGGGGGGGGGGGGGGGGGGTGGGGGGGGGGGGTGGGAGGTGAGCTTCCTTGATATAACAGTTTAGTTTTATCGTTCTTACAGAGAACACAGCGTACAGGCAGAATTCATGAAATATATTCGAAAGTCTGTTATGATCATGATTCTATTTCCTTCTTCGAAGAAGATCCTTCCTCTTTCTTTCTTTGTCCCTCCCTCCTATCCCCTCCTTTTTCAGTCTGGCCGTGTATTTCGTTGTCTGCTGGCCTGCGGGCATACCTGTCTGTACTGTAACCAGGCAGAAAATGAAGTCTGGAACAAAAACAGACAGAAACGAGATTGTCGGCTTCAGTTTTCGAAGTCTGTCTAACGATTGGAGGGATTATACAGACCAGTATCCCTGACGGGTGTGGGCAAAGTCGGGAGGTGGGAGGTGGGAGGGAGCTTGGGCCATTAGTCTTCGGGAGGGTTTGCCAGCAGTAATCACTTCTTTGCTGCACGTCCTCGCGTGTCGGCACGATTAATTGCAACACAAGCGATTATGACAGACGAGAAACGGGGGAGCGGGTGTATACATGAATCACTTGTTGCTTCACGTGTTTTTAGCGTGTGTGTGTGTGTTTTTGAGCGACTGACTAAATGAGACCTGGGTGCGTGCGTGCGTGCGTGCGTGCGTGCGTGCGTGAGTGAATGAGTGAGTGAGCGCGTGAAGACTAGAAAGACTTGTCCCTACATCTATACAAACCTACATTTTGCTTGTCAAACACGCACTTTTATACACATTAACTCACTTGTTTTGTCCCCCGTGTGCCTGTCCCACTGCGGTCCCATCAACCCACGCCTCACCACACACTCGCTCTGTACTCCCTCTTCGCTTCCGCGCCTATTTAGAGGCGATACCCAACTGTTTTACCCGAAAATTTGACGGCGCTTCTCCCCAGCCCATAATTGTAGATATGGCTACGATCAAGCCTGTCATATAATCGATTCTGGCATTTCGGAACCTTCTCTGACGGCATCTGCAGACGGTTTAGTGTTCTGGTCTGTCAAACGTGAGTAGATTAAATTGACAACATCATAATCTTTCTGTGAGCCTCTGCATTAAAATGTTATACATGTTTGTGCAGTTACAATAATGCTGTTACGGCCGGGAGTAGAGCCACAAGCTGGTCGGTTCTTTTCCAATGTTGAGAAATGAGATAAGCTTGTTTGAATGGCGGTTGCGTGGAGGCATAAATCGACGTGTAATTAAGGTTGAAAGAAATATGTGAAAGCTTTTTTTTTACACGATCTAACAGCGTTTTTCGCTCCCTGGAATCGACTGCTGCTGACTCGTAGGTAATTGAACCAGTATTGTTACACGATCAGCGATCTTTTTTCTCTGGACCACTCTAACAGAAAATACAAAAGCAGCAGCAACAAATAATAATGGTGCTAGTCGTGGTGTGTGTGTGAGAGAGAGAGAGAGAGGGTGGGGAGAGAGAGAGGAAGGGAGAAAAAGAGAAAGACTGTATATTTGTCGACAGATTTTAAAAGACAGCCCACAACCTATTCCTAATCGAGATCTCCTTTCAACATGATTTTGGCGACATTAACGTAAAAAGTGATGATTATTATTTTACAACGAAGTTTGTCTTATCATTAACACACAATTGTAAAATATCAATAATTCGATATCTGTAGATATATAGCTGTGTCAGCAAGCCCATGCGCGCGTGCGTGTGCACACACCCATACGCCCACGCATACACGCATGGGGTCGAGAGAGAGAGGCTCACTCTCCCCCCTTGTTACTTGTATATTTGTATATGGCTTTCTGATTCTCGGTTTTACTCGAGAGAGAGAGAGAGAGAGGGAGGGGTGGTAGAGAGAGGTGGGGAGCGTTCGGAGGAGAATGGATCGAACGAGGACCGCTTCGTACGTTTCCAATATCGCGTTGTGCCCAAGAACACCCATTCTTCTACGTTTGCTGAAATCTCGTTTTTTTAAACGAGCAATTCGCAGCAAAGTGAGTGCTGTTCATTAGTTCTTTTCCTGAAGATTGTCGCGAGTTTCACCTTGCCACAGAGAGTGTTTGCCAGACTTTTCCCCGGCTGACCGGGCCGCGGCAGGAGGTTTCCGAGCAGAGAAACGAGCGCCGTCAAGACTGTCATTAGCGGTTTGTCCTGAAGCTCTCCATCATAGCTTTTCGTGCTGTGCCCGGGCCGACTCCCTGCTGAGAGAAAGAGACATTTCTTTGTAGAATTGCCCCTGTTCTTCCGCCATCCATATCCGCCCTGTTTCCGGAAGTGAGGCGGCGTTGGGAAGGGAAGGAAAAGGCGTTTTGAGCATGCGCACTTTGTGTGTGTGTGTGTGTCCATGAAGAGGTGGACAGAATGGGGGGTGGGGTGGGGGAGAGTGCTATTGCATCTTCACGATAAAGGACAACACTTACTGAGGAAAGAAATATTTTCGAAATTACCTGTGGAAAATTAGATGAACATGGAGTGATGCAGGTTTGCGACAAAGAAAGAGGAGAGAAAGGTGAGATATGACGGAGTAGTTATATCCTCATTCGTTTCATTCTTACTCTGACGAAAAGATTTAGTTTCGAAGTTGCTGTTACAAGTCCCAGACCATTGAATAATCCAAAACTGAGAGCAAAGAGAATTTTTGGGGGGGAGGGGGCGGGGCTGGAGCGATGCAAGGTGGTGAGACTCGCAGACAGAAGCCGACACACAGACGGGGCATAAAGAGATGGACATTGCATGAAGAGGAGAAAAAAACCGAAATAAAAAGTCGGTCCTTCTTTTGCCGCTGAGTTTTCAGGGCACGTTCGATCAGCAACTCAAAGCACAACGGCTTTGACTATGCCTCCGAAAGGTAGTTGTGGTGGCAGCGTGTCTTGTAATTCCGTGTTGTCGAGGAACAAGTCACAGTTGAAACTGAGAGACGCTCAAGCTGATTGCGTTACGCGCCAAGCATTCCTTCACAGTAAATCGATGTTCATGCCGATAGACGTGATGGGACTCTGCACTTCATGTCCCTGAAGATTAGAGAAGGTTTTACAAACTGCAGGATGACTGGTTGCATTCATCCCACCATTAGTTTGTGAGGGACCTGATGTCCAGTGCGAACCATCGGAGCTTTTTCCCCAACACAAAAACTCCCCAGTAAAAAATAGTCAGCTATAACTTTTCAAAACGTAAAATAAAAGTGACCTGGCTGGCATTTCCATCCAACTTAAGGCGCTCGTGGTGCGAGTTTTATGAAATAAATGGGGCTCGTGGGAGATCGAAAGTCAAATGAAGGATGGCGCACCTCGCTGGTGGATGGCCTGGCGCGCAGAGTGCGGCTGCTAATGGAGGCCCACTGGGAGAGTGAAGACGAGGAGAAGGAGCAGAGGTCACTTTAAAATGAACGCACACCATTGATCATAGTTCGCGCCAGAATGTCGGAGTAGACCACCGCACCCCCCGTCCGTTGGCTTGCTGTCGTTTTCCATCTTCTGCTCTCGTCTTCTTCCCAGCCGTTCGTCTTTTATTATCTCTGCTGTCTCTTGTATCTTCTCTTGGGGTGTTCCGTCCTGCATCTTTTCATTTTTTTTTTTGGGGGGGGGCCAATTGTTAACTGCATGTCGCCTGACGGTTCTGATCTTTTCCTACAACCCGTCCTTTCTACTATGGCTTGTGTCCTGCCGAGTGTAGTATCTGTCTGTCGCCTGTCGACTACGTCCTTTCTCAATATCGTTTCCTTTCCTTTTCCTGTCGTGTTTCTTGCCGATTGTCATTTGTTTGTCGCCTGTCGACTTTATTTTAATTTTCATTTAATTTAGTTAATTTTTAACGTGCAAAAGCACATCCAAAAGATATGTGTGACCCACGCGGACAACACATTGAAACCACAGATAACAGCAGTAACAACAACAACAATTAGAACCGAGATATGTTTGTCGCCTGTCATCTCACTGTCTCCCGTCTCGCCGTTGCAGTCCTACGTCAGCTGCACACTGGGCTTCCAGAACATCGGCCCCATCCTCATCTGCTTCGGAGCGGCCAGCGCCTTGTCGTCTATCTTCATCGGCTACGTGGCCCGCCACATCAAGCGATTCGCTTTCATCGCCGCCGGCGCCACCTTCAACGCGGGGCTGCTGGTGGTGCTGGGCCTGTGGCAGCCCAAGCCCCACGACATCCCCAACTTCTACGTTGTGGCTGGCTGTCTGGGACTGTGCGACGCCATCTGGCAAACCCAGACCTACAGTACGTCTGCTTGTTTGTTGTTAATTAGAGCCTCACTGTCCACTGTTCACGATTTTAATCAGTTGTGTCTTCTCACGTGATGCTAAGGAGATCTCTTTCATTCTGCTCTCAGGAGCTGTTGATATTCACTTGGAATGGTAAAGACTCCTTTGTGTAATTCTTCAAGTCCAATACCGCAATACTTGTGGAGTCTCTGTTGTTTACATGCACAGTTTTTTTTAATCCTTAGGGGATCCTTAGGGGTAAGAAAAAAAAAGAGTCTTAAACCTTGAACTTTGGGTGCAGATGTGGACATCACGCTGTCTAGCGAAGGCCTTAGGCATACAAACCGGTTCACACGCGGCAATATATTGACATTCTTTGTGAACCTTGCTCGTGACTGCTGGCCCACTGATCCACATTATGAGGCCTTGAAAACCAATGAGCAAACAAGGGGCTAATCCACTGGTTGGTTATTGGTTGCTTAACGCCCGGCCGCAAACTGGGTGCATATGAGGAGGGTGGACTATTGGTGGGGGGGGGGGGATAGCTGGAAACTGATGGCTGCAGTAAGATGGCCAGTGCGAACAGGTAGTTTGTTGTGCGGGGAGACGGCCGAATGGAGTTTGCACAATGTTTAGCTATAGGAAATAATCCTTGGCCATACCAGGATTCGAACCAGCAGCCTTCCACCTGCTAGTCCACAGCTCTACCAACTGAGCTATCCAGACCCCTGGCTACTCCGCTGGAAGATTATGATTGGCTATAAGACGCGCAAAGCCTTGTCTTTCTTTGAGAGTATTGCCAGCTTGGTAGGTTTGGTGAGGGGTTTGGGGGTAAATTGGGGACTTCGTGAACTCAGTATTGGATTTACGTACCACAGGTTCCGGGCTCGAACCCAACAATAGCCAAAGATTGAATCCTGGAATTAAACATTGTTCAGACAGCCCCGACCCCCAATGTTAAACTGCCACCCCGCCCCCCCCCNCCCCCCCCCCCCCCCCCCCCCCCCCGATCTCAGTGCAGCTAAGAGTTCGGAAGATGTTTTAGTGGAGACCTTTGCAACAGGACGTCATCCCCTTATAGTGCAAAACAGCTACCGAGAAGAACTTTCTAAAAATAGCCATTTATAAAAGATGTAGGTGCATGCTGTCATGTTTTACCCGTTGTGTGGTGCTGTAACTTCCTGTCATGAAGGATGTTCTGGAATAAGTAAGCTATTCGGGTTTCTTGCGTACGAGGCCAGAGCTGGCTTGCATGAGCGTTCTTATCTTCAGCTCGTACGTAAAGGTGCACGTAAAACACACACGGTGAATAGGCCTTACGACTACTTTTAAGACAAAATGCTACAAATGCTCATGCAACCCATCCCAGGAGTGGAGTGCTGCAAGAAGCTTGGAAGGATGCTGTTCGCTTTATCTAAACTTTCTGGTTATTTCTGTGACAGGATCTCTTTTATTTTTTTATGTGTTTTAACAAGAGCTGGAAAAGTGCATCCGTACTCCGTCCCTGGACCCGGGTGTGCATTTAACTGCAGTATAAGCTATGACGTCGGCCGGTGAAGATCCAATCAACGTTAACGAACAGAGGCAAATAAAGCTGCCTGCAAATTAAACAGTCTGGCTCAGTGACGTCAGCAGACCCTGACGTCCATTCGCAGCCGTTAACTCTCGCTTTGATCTTTAACGGCATTAATTTTACGTCTACCCGCTTATTTCCATCTTTTCAGAACGTCGCGCCCTGTGAAGTTTTTATCTCTCTCTCTATCTCTCTTTTTTTTATTCACTTTGATGGGCCCTGCACGTGCCCAGCGATTTTTCAGCCTGAGCAGCGGCCAGGCTGGTTCGTCGAGGCACTAACCTTTGACGTCGACGTTTCTGCTAGCAGACTTAGTTTGATTTTTGTCTTCTTTCTTATTTCATTTGCTCCTTCCTTCTTTTCCCCCGATCCTTCCTGTTGCTTTCTTCTTCTTCTTCTTCATCATCATCATCATCATCATCATCATCATCATCATCATCATCATCATCATCATCATCATCATCTTGTTTGCTTGGAATTTTTTGTTGTACTTGTTCTCTTACTTCTTCTTGCTGTCCTTTTTCTTGGTACCAGAAGCCCCGTGATTGGGCACCAACTTTCACACAGTTTCTAGCGAGAGACCGAGCGCCGTTCATCAGCTTGCTTGGTAAGGTAGTTTACAAGCATACACAGACCATAGCATCCTTGCTGCCTTTGCATTGAGTGCAACAGGTTCAGCCTTTCCTTTTCAGGACCCGCCGTGATATAGCCTAAGTTGCTGGCACGGCGTTAAGCCCAAATACCTCCTCCTCCTCCTTTTCAGGTACACATGCACTCAAAAATAAAATGGCACAAACTGTGAAAATAAGGGATTGTCACAGGAGATCCACTTAATTCGTATGCAAAACAACATAAACGTTTTATGAATAAGACATTTACCTTAGAGAAAATGAGACCTCAAGATGACTACCATCAAAATTTGTAAATTTAAACAATAAGGTTCTCTACCCTCCTGCCACCATATAACTTAAAAAAAGAACTGAAAGAAGTAAATTGATTTTGAGAACACTAGACTCAAGCACACATTTTCAATGCACAGACAGATCACAGATGGACATTGTGCTTTCTTATTTTAATTGGAAGATCTAACGTCACTTTTTTAGCTCTCTTGCAAATTTTTACAAAGGGGCACAAATTTAGGTCAAACATACATTAAAATGACATATTTTAGATAAAGATTTATTTAAACAGAAAATAATAGTCATTAAGACATTGGGGGGTAGGAGGGCCCTTTGTTGTCCTTCCCCAAACAAATTCAAACTACGAGTAACACAGGGATCACATGCAGACAGATTTTCTGTGACAATGCGGCGGCTTAAACACTCAAAAGGGAAACTGTACAAAAGGGCGATGGAAAAAGAAATATAACATTCATGAATTCCTCTCCCATCCTAAAAAAAATTATCAGAAAAAATGATGTTTTTTTTAATGGTGATAGGAAGGATCTTCCTTAGCTGTGCCAGAGGAATGGGCGCGACATCGGTGCTGAAGGAAAAACATGATATCTCCCATTTTCCTCGTCACGTAGGCAGTTGATAACAACTTCTTCCAGAATGGGAATAAAGTCTGGCCTTGGCACCACAACTGCTCTAAAAGTGCAGACTGTGCCATCAACTCTGCAAGTACATCGTACATAATCCCACACTGTTGTCTGCATGACGGTGCCGACCTTTCGCTAGTGGCACGAAGTGATCTGGTTGCCAGTTCTCATCAAACTGGGCCATCTGCACTGATGTCCAGTCTGCTGTCTGCCAGCAGTTCTTTGTGCGAAATTCCCGTCTGTCGAGCTATCAATGCTGGAGATTTGAGTCTGTCGCGTCATACAGATTGACATTTTGGTCTGTCTCCCTATTTAGGTTTGAGCTAACAACGATTTGATGCACACTTGCTCATAGCCCTCTGACATTTTTGACAAACGGCGGAAAAAGAATGGCGAAAAATCTATCTGCAACTAAAACGCGATTAAATAGTCCACGATCTGTTAGAAATACATAAACCTGAGTGACCATGCGTGGCATAGAATCGAACGAAAGGTATTGGTCGTAGATGGCAGGCACAGCTAAAAATAGAAAAGAATCGAGCGACAAAACGGTCAAACTATCACCAGAACTGTGCTGGAGCACAGTGTTATGTTCCTCACAGTGTAAATCGGAAGCGTAAATTCCACGTCTGCTAAAGACTGAATGAAGACATTTCAATGAAAACGAAAGTGCCGAACGTGAGAAATCGGTGACAGACGAGACTTGGAAACCAGTGAAAATGGTCAGCGAAAGTTCCTCAGCAATCCACTTTAACAAAGCCGACTTCCTGCAAAGTTTGGAGCATACAGATACAGTTCTAATGCCAAGCTAAAGTGATTGCACGGGGTCTTTTTTTTTGGAAAAATGTACCACTTTATTTGTTTCTGAAGGTCGTGGTTTTTCAGACAGCTTTCGGTTTTCGAATCAAATGTTTTGTACATTGTCAAATGGCAAATATTTCGTAAACCTGCTGCTTTTTAGTTATAATCTGTTTAAATCTTAGTTTAAAGCCAGGCACGGTCCGTAAATTCGAATCACGTGCACTGAATTCTTTCAATTTGTGACGATCTTGGATGTATGCGATGGGAAAGGAAATGACGTCCGTCAGGATTCTCACGTTCGTTACGAAAATACACGCCAAAAATCTAAACTAAAACACCACAGACGAAAAAAATCTTTCTGAATTTTATTCAGACTCCAAGATTCTTACGTTGTAACTAAGAAACATTTTGAGAATAGGCGCATTGAGTGAGAAATCATGTTACGTTTAAAACAGTCAGTCCAACGTCTGAATACGGAGAAAACCTGCCTGCATCCGACTTGAGAACTGTAAGGAAGTAGAAAGAGTTTAAATGTGAACAAGTAAACCCCCCCCCCCACCCTGTCCACCTTCCTCTCTGCCCTTCTGTCCGTCCATGTGGGTAGCTGTCTAGCTGAGGAACGCTGTGGCGGTTCAGGCATTTCATAACTGTAAGAGATGCCCAGAAGATATGCGCGACGTTTATAACTGAAGTCACAATAAAGACTTTGTTGTCCTCGTTAATAAAAAAAAAACGCTGTGTAGTGTAATGTGCTGTAATATACAAAAGGCCAGCTGTAATAGCTGTAATATGCTGTAATAGCTGTAATAGCTGCAATATGCTGTAATATACCAAAGACCGGCTGTTATGGCCGGTTGCCTGTGTCCAACATTTTCTACAGGAACAGAAATAAACGCCAAGCGTCACGTAGTTTGTTATGTTCGTGCGCTGTCCGAAGGCTGTCATTTCCGCCGCCACTTAAACATCAAACGACAATAACCAGCAAGCACAATATCTATTGTATTAGGCAAGTTTTTAAGGCGCCACCGTTCAATACGCATTCCCGCGCAACTCCTTGGGTTCACTTCCGGTGGGAACGAAATTCCGAAAAGATTAAAAACTACATTAAACTGAAAATGATGGAAGGTAACATAAACACAGTCATTGATTTTTTTGCCATTGTGTTTTGTGTGTGTTTCAGCCTTGTTTGGCGTGCTGTTTAGCCACAAACAGGAAGCAGCCTTCGCGTCATACCGGATGTTCCACGCTACTGGCTGCGCAATGGCTTTCGGGTACAGTTACTTTTTGTGCGTGGAGACCAAGGTCTATATTCTGTCGGCTTCTCTGGTTCTGGCACTGGTTCTGTACACGGTTATCGAGATGAAAGTACAGCTACAAAGTCAACACATTCAAGACATCGTAGCCCTATGAGCAGGCGCTGACGGAGGGGCATGGGAAGGGCTCCAAGTGCGTCAACTCAAAACCTGTCCTTATCCCTGAAGGTTTAACCCACGAGATACTTTTGGGTATTGTTGTGACAGGAAAACCGTCAGACTTACAAGGCTTCTAAAAACGTCAGGACAGGGATCACTGAAGGAATGGTCTGGTCACCCACTCGCGCGCAACACAAACTACCAAACCTCTTTTCAACCCTAACGAACTAAAAATAGCCGCGCTGAACGTCTGTTGCACGCGTTAGAATAAACCCTTGTGCTAGAATATAGCTGACAGTGTGTGACGATGGTGATCGATGGGACGAAACATAACCGTCAATTAGTGATAATTGTACAGTGCCCTGGAATTGTCTTCGGAGATAAGCCGCACAAAGCACGACATACGGCCATTGTGAACATCTTGGTGCAACTAACGACTGACAGCTAGTCGTGGGCCGTCACCAGTGTAGGAGAAGTTCTTGAAAACTTCGTGGGTTTGCGCGTGTATATTTGTGTGTGGGTGCATCTGTGTGCGTGAGTGTGGACACGTGATGTGCTGTGCACATTAATTAAGACTTAGTTTTGTGGGAACTTCAGCATTCATTAACTTCAAAGAACTGTTTCTTTTGTACACTTGAAGACTCTTCCCAAATGTTTGAACAGCTCCTTTTGAAAGTGAATCGCCTTGTTTTTTAATATACGTAATCTGATTAATAAAGAAAAGATGAGGACCGAGCGCTTAAATTATCTAAAGATAACTCCAAGAGATGGCCGATCTTTTTTGAGGATCTGCCAAGTTCCTTTCTTTCGGCCCTCTCTTTGCTACGTGTCTGGGTACGGTAAGCTCCCTTGGTCGCATGCGTCTGCATAATGGCTATGTTGAGCGCTACCAGTACCTTTGTTGGAGTTATACGTAATCTGCGTACGTGCTTGCATATGAGAGCGTGTGTGTGTGTGTGTGTGTGTGAGAGAGAGAGAGAACATTTACGCATGAGTAGATACACCACTTGATTTGTTTACATGGCCCTATCTGTCCGTTACCCTCTGTCTCCACGGGGTCAGCCCCTATAGGCTTTCAGCTTTCGCAAAACTGTGTTTTTGTGTACAGCTGAATAGAAGTGATGGATGGATGGATGATCTGAGATACACGTTGCTGTGTATGTGACACTATATACAGTGCCAGGTATCTGTTCTGATATGACCATGTTTACTCGGTGTCACAATAGTTTAAAAACACCCCACAAAATCATGTCTATACAGGTATTATTAACATCTATTCGTGTGGGTATGCTTGTTTGAGCTCGCGAATATGTGTGATGCCAAAGCAATTCTGATTTCAGGTGCATTAAAGATGGTAGTGTGCGGATGCATGTGTGAGAGAGAGAGAGTGTGTGTGTGTGTGCAAACAAGAATGTAGCATTAACCAAAACCTGTTTGTATGCTGGACCTTCAACATCGTATTTTATAAAACGGTTCTTCCGTATAACTCCTTACGGAAAGCGTTTCTACAAAGGATTGTCAACCAACGTGGAAACTAGAAGATATCGCATGCCTTTTACCTTTGCCACGTGATTGTTTCTCCTCCTCTGCTGGCTCGTGTCGCAATTTGAAAATAAAACAGGAAAGAAACAAAGGCAAAGGGCTCATCCAATCGTCTGTTATAAAGCTCTCGCCTAATTTAAGTAGAAAAATTCCACGCTCCCCCCGCGCCACTCCCATTCATGGGATCTCAACCTCTCCGAGAAAAGAGCGTAGGCAAAGCTCTGTGTGAACGTAAGATTTACTCGATCGAGTCTGGGAAAGACGATCACATTTTCACGTCAGACGATGGGACTCGGTCCTTGCTCTTGTTTCCATGGGTTTTACTGTTTAAAGTCAAATCAGCAACAAAGGCTGTCACATGGGGGGGGGGGGGGGG
>SMGT01012687.1:116133-150394 GCA_004794575.1 Lanistes nyassanus
GGGGGGAGAAAGGGGAGGAAACCGGATTACCCGGCGAATACACCCGACAGTGAACCCTGTAAACGGATCCTACATCCAAAGAAAGTACGTGCGCTCGACACAGGGTGCAGCCCCATAAGCACATGTACCGGCAGCAAGCTTGCGTCACCCTTAATTACGCTACAGTTCGCCCTCTGGAACCGTGTGACGCAGCCTCGTTCTCACACGAAACAGGTGTAAGATGTTCACTGGCTGCACACGCCGTGTCGTCTTATGCGATGACCGACGCTAACCTTCCTTTCGATTGAAACCAGAGTTCATTGCAATGGCCTGAACTTGAACCTAGGAATATTTTGTTCCCCTGCCTTTAAATAAACACCCCAGCCCATACAATCATGGTCTGGCAGATTTATCTGCCGTTGAAGCTCAAGCCAAGTTCTTCACCCATGCTCTGCCACCCACTGTTTTGTCTTGCCTCATCGCAGACACTTGTAGCTAAGCTGTACGAGTGAAATATAGTTTCTGCATAGTTTGTGGTTTTGTTTTCCCAGAAACTTATTTTATGCTTCTCCGAGAGGATGTAATCTTGTCAGTCTTGATGAAGTTATAATGATTATGTCCTCCGATCAGTTTCATTTATGTTTCATTTATGTAGAGAGGCGCTTGTTATAGTTTACAGCTCTGCAGGAACCTACTTTAAAGAGTGTTTCTTTGGATCTGACTACTCCAACCTCGTAGTTTAACTCGCTTTTCTATTCAGTTCTCGTAACGCAGAGTTAAAAAAAGAACCAATGGCTTGTTATTTCAAACACCTGTAAAATTTCGTTTAATAATTTATGAATGTATAAATTTTCATATACCAAAGAGTGAAATTGTTAGTATTGCAGGGTTGCCCACTTCCTATTTTCGCGAGTAGGTTGTAATGAATGAATGAATGAAATAATAAATGGACGGACCAAATAAAGAAAAGCGATGAAACCGTGTGTGTGTGTGTGTGTGTTGTGGGGGAGAGTTAACTCGCAAACCCACGTCTCTTTATCTGCAGTTTAAAAGGATTAACTAGCTGCTCCTTTGTGAGTTTAGCAGAAATCTCAACCATCTCAATCATCTCAAATCTCAACGAGGAATGAACACCTGGAAAATATTTTTTCTTATCGGTTCAGTGGGATTTTGGAAATTTCTAAACTCTTCCACGAGAAGCAAACGATTATAACGTGCCGAATCTGCTTTATTCAGCAAGTATTTTAAGATTCCGGCTTCACTCGAGTCCACATCGAGGAAAGCCTCTACAAGTAATTTCAGGTGACGGATACTTGGAACAAAGCCCCCCACCCCACCCCCACCTTGCTACATAGAACGATAGTTAAAATCTGTCAACAAGAATTTCAGGCACATTTTCCGACAAATACTTATGAAAGTCAGCCGAAGAAAGTTAGGAAAAGCTCTTTAATCAGAAATTCGTTATGCTTCTTAGAGCTCATGTTAATTCTTAGCCCCGTCTTTAAAAAAAACCCCAACAAATTCCACCCAAAGGAAGCCTCAGCAAAATGGAACATGAAACTGTTTAATGGGTTATATGTAAGGTGAGGTTTGTCTCGGTGTGCTAACTATTCAGCAGATGAAAGTGTTATTTTAAGCAATATTTCACTGTTTGAAAATTATTTTAGTCTTCATGCTTTGCTGCTTGTTCACACCACGTAAATTACTTCCTTTCATAAAATCGTGATTTCTTTTTATCAAAATTGCAGGCGGAATAAATTGAGAATTTTGACTTGGTTGGTTGGCTTTCTGGCTTGTGTGTTTAATGTTTTTTCCATTAATTCTCGTTCTTTTAATCAGCGGACAGGTCTGTGTAACGGAAACTGATCGATCTTCATTCTGAACATTTAGCAGTTTGAGCACTGGAGGTAAAACTTTCTGTAGTGAGTGCTCAGAGCACGTGACGCTACGTAAAATATTACAGTAGATATGCAGTCAAGCAAAGCGAGACACCTTTTCACAAGGCTGGTTTATCGAGGTGGTTGGTATCAGAGAGTTAATGTTCTTGCCTTAAAAAAAAAAAAAAACACGAAGTGTAGAAGGAGAGACACAAAACGATCCAAGGGAAGCAACTGTTTCCAGTCCCCAAGTGTTGAGCGTAGTCTCCCCTGATCATTGAATCGCCACAGGGAGTAGTTACAAAGTACCAGTCGCAATACGGGCTTAAATTCATTTGAAATGAAAAGACCTCCCACATTCAAACGAGTTTCTATTTTCTTTTTTACAGAAAATAAACAGTGATAGCAGTCTGAATCGTAAATTATATAGTAATTAGAGAGCATAGCACTTAAAAAAAGATTGAAAATGAAATGAGCTATAACTGCGAGGTGCCTATAGCATGAATGGCTGAAGCATGAAAGGCGTAGAAAAACCAAGGCATGGCCCCGCATTTCATGTCTACATGAAAGCTTATTTGTGAAACTAAAGCATTTGTGCATTTCCACGAGTGTTTTGAGTTGTCTTTTTATGTGTTTTTCGTGGACGTACAGTAGCATGCGCGTTGGAATGTGCATACGTTGATGTTTTGTTTTGTGGGGGTTTTGTTTGAGGGAAACGGGCCTTAAAGCGTCTATGCATGTGTATATATACACACGAGAAAGAGTTTATTACCATGTTTGTAATACTCGTGAACGTTTAGCCGTACCTGCCTACATGCGTGCGCGAGTGAGGAAATCTCCCGTATAAACATGTTTGTGCGCATTCACACCGAAGTACACAGGTATGGGAGCGTGCATGAGTGCAAAACTTGGAAGGGGGATGGCAGAACAATGTTAGTGATTTTGACGTTTTTATTACTATTTTTATCAATATGGGAATTTCAGGCGCATAAAACTGCAACAGGTTTTTCCGAAAGAACGTCAATCTTTGGTGAAGTGCAGGCCAGGAGGCAAGAGAATTTTATGGGCATCGTTTAATTGTAATTGACATGTTGAAAAGTGTGGTCTTGGTATCGCAGTAGGAGAGACAGAAACTTTCTGCTAAGAGAAAGCACCGGGGAGTGGGTTTGATAAAACTAGGAACCTTTAGCATATTAACTACTGATTACTCACAAGTTCAAACGTATGGCTAAAGTGTCTAACCGTTATAAAAGACTTGTAATGTTAGAGTCAACGGCGGCGAATAAGTAAAATTTTATGAGCCATTGCAGACTTAGTGCATATATTTGTATTATGCCTCGTCAAAGAATTTCTTGCATTAATTTATAGGGTTTGAAAATTCGTTTGCATCATAATTAATATTGTGGTAAAAGACGCATAATATTCATTCATAATCTTCAGTAATGGAGACTTCCTTGCCCTTGCACAAAGCCTGCGTCATGAAAAATGTTTTCCCATTTTCTTTATTCGTTAGTGCCGCTTTAAACACACGTCGTTCTCCCATCGAAGGGAGTCACTTCAGACACAAATAATTCATTCTGCCAACATTCATTCTGCCAACATTCTGCCAACATTCTGACGATCATTTTGCGCTGGCGCAAGGCACGTGGCTAACCCATCTGTATTACTGCTGCAAAACACGCGCTCTTTTTTTTAAAAAAAAAGTATGAAGGCACTCATGTGATCTCATATCTTCGTCCCGTGACCTAGAGGGTCGTGTGTTTGTTGGGGGGGGGGGAGAGGGGAGGGGTATGCACGATGGGGCTTCCGACAATTTCTGCCATCCTAGTCCGTCTGCTGCTATTCACAGCAGAGCCAGGATGCCAAGTGCTGTCTGTTCCCTAATGTTGTCAAGCCAGTTTTTCCTTTGCCTTCCTATCCTTCCGCCTTCCAGTGGGCCTCGCAAGATGGTCTTAGCCAGTGTCTTACGGCGTGTTGTGTGGCCGAACCATGGCGGCTTCCATCGCTTGATGACGGCGAGGCGCGCTCCTGGGCACCAGCCCGTCTGTCTACTGTGTTGCCAACACAGACGCTTGTTTTGTGTTCGGCACGGGAGATCCTGAGGAGCTTGCGGAAGCTTTTGTTCTGAAAGACTTCGATCTTCGTTCCTATCTCGGCTGTCAATGTCCACCTTTTCAGCCAAACAGGAGAATGGAGAAGTTGCAGCAACGGCTTCTTCCAACTTCCATTAAGGGATTTACCTCGAAACGTGTCCTCAACGACATGGCAGCGGAAACTTTGTTTCTGTACCGGATTGAATCAGCTTTGAATAAAATCCAATAAAATTCTTCTTGCTGACAGAATCGTATGGTTCCTAAACTTTTACCACTGGATTGGCTGAGCTCTGAAATAACACTCACAAATGGACCAAATTAACCTGCTTTGTACGGTTGGTTGCTGTGGTTTTCTAAGCTCCTGTGATGACAACCAGGTAGGCAATGAAAAATTAATACGGGAACAAACACGGGTCGGCAATCTTTTATTCTGCTGACAGCGCCTAGTGGGTCACAGAAAAACGAAACCTCTGTGAATACTTCATTGTACTCTCCGAGGCGTGTCTGTAAGTGAACAATGACTAACTTCACAGTGCTGTCCGAGGCGTGTCTGTAAGTGAACAATGACTAGCTGCACAGTACTGTCCGAGACGTGTCTGTAAGTGAACAATAACAAACACCATGATGGGCTGACACGAACGCTACTAGTCCCTACCACTTTTGAAGGTTTTCTCCCAGCACAATTGCAAGGATATCTTCTTCAGACACAAGTAATTCTCCAGTTTGCTTGAGGCACATACACGTTAACACTTTTGGCAATGATTTCGTGGTCATGTCCATCTACCAAAAGCTTCGCAGACTTAAACAATGGCATTTTCCCCACCGGAGCAAAGTTTTCCTTATCAGACATAGTGCAGATCAGAAAAGCTAACAGTACTAGGGAAGCTCACTTTCTTTCTCTTTGTGTAAGAATATGACTGAAAAATGTGCCATGATTCATTCCCTGCGATATGTAAATATTCATCGATCATTCTCTTCAATGCAAAAAAAGGCGTTCAGGTTAGAACACTTGCTTTGTTACCGAGACAGAATACATTTTAGGTCGATTTCAACGGTTTAGTGTAAAAGGTATTCTGGTCTGTGTTCTCGAAAGTGTCCAAATGGCTGGAAAATGTATAAATGGTGTTCGGATATTGTTCCAAATATGTGCCAGCAGCAAGTGTTCAGTCAAGTAAAGGAATGCTAAGAACACTTAGAACTCATGTAGCACACATCTTACTTATCTTTACACACGCACCATATATTTACCACCTACTTTAACACTTTTACATGTAATTAGTGTTAAAAATATTTAGAGTGTATACTTCTTTAAATACTTATTTACCCAAAGCCAAGTCATTCACAAGACATTCTCACGTTTTACTAGGACTAGCTGGATGAGCTCATCTTCGTGTTATAAACAAAAGTGTCCATACAATCTATTGAACCTTTGAAACTTTTTGTGTTGAAATGAGAAATGAAAGTTTTGCGGCTTGCGTGACTATCTGATTTAGAATTTTCTAACACAGAGGTTGTCAGAACAATAAGTCGTTGGACGGCTGCTGTTCTTAATGTCTGACTTCGACACCTTATACAATTGGCTTAATTGTCACTAGTTCCCAACCCCTCCCCAACCCGACCTTACCCACCACCCCGCATCACTTTGTCAGAGACCCTTTGTGGAAGCTCACAGCTCTGCACGCGCTTTTTATTTCTTCCTTCCTTCTTTCTTCCTTTCTCTTTTTTTCTTTCTTTCTTTTTTCTCTCTCTGTTTTTCTCTCTTTCTTCCTTCCCCTTCCTTCCATCCTTTATTTCTTCCTTCTTTCTTTTCTGTTCTTTCTTTCTCTCTCTCTTTCCCTCCTTACTTCCTTTCTTTTCTTTCTTTCTCTCTCGTTCCTTCCTTCCTTTCTTTCTCGATAGAGTTCGTTTCGATTGCTTGCTTAGTCTAGCGTCAAGCAGTCACTATCCGCCGAAAAGAACGACCCTGTTTCAGAGGCAGGTTGAAAATAACTCGTTGCTAGGCGACACGGGTGATAATTACAGGCTGTTTGATACCGGAAGTGCCAAAGCTGGGCAGGCCAGACATGTGATCGTGATCATCTTCCGGTCTTTGAAAGGAAGGGTAACTGTTAGAATAGTGTCCAATTTCACGGCTGACTGCAAACTGTTCCCCCGGCACGAACCACACACACACACACAAATACAATCACTTGAGTCAGACGAGAAACAGAATTTAAAAAAAATTATTTACTTCTATAGCGTAGGAACACTCAGTATTATTCACACATGCACAATGCTACTAAATTTAGTTAACTTTAACCAATTTTTAAAAAAATTGTTGCACTCAGAGAAATGTCCATGAAAACTCACTTCTGGCTTATATCGCTTAAGACGCTGTCCTTTTTTGGGGTTTTGTTTTGAAACATTTGGAATGTCAATTATTTATATTCATGTAACAAATGTACATGACGATATTACAGTCACGTAACAAGAAAATGAGTCATGGAGTTCAAGCTGTCTGATAACGCTTGACTCGCCATTTAGCCACGTGACATTTAAATGAGATACGGGCCTAGAGAGAAACAGTTGACAAAGACTGTGACAGGAAGGTTGCAGTGTCGTAGCATATATAGAGGACTTCAGAAGAAACCAAGTGGTAGACGCATTATACTGTAATGAAATTTTTCATATAGCTATGGGAGTGCTGTGAGAATCCCTCGTGCGTGTGTTATTATAATGCCTTTACATTGGTTGTTATAAAGACATAAATCCTTCTAAGAAACAACAATTTCAACAAAAAAAGTCACTAATTGATTCGAAGTGCATTTTTTTTCAGCTGACGTTTAGGCCAGGAAATCATATTACGGAGTACCGAGTCACTGGCGCACGCACAACATAAGCACACACAACATACGCAAACAAAACATACACACGCACAACACACGCACACATAACACACGCACACACAACATACGCACGCACAACACATGCACACACAACATACGCACGCACAACACACGCACACGCAACATATGCACGCACAACATACGCACACACAACATACGCGCACACAACACAAGCACGCACAACGCACGCACGCACACACAACGCACGCACGCACACACAACGCACGCACAACATACGCACGCACGCACATACAGCATACGCGCACACAACGCACGCACACACAGCATACGCACACACAACATACGCACATACAACATACGCACACACATGCAAAGAATCTCTTTTATCACTTGTTCATTCTCAGTTATCGATTATGGAATTGTGTATATCACTAGCATAAAGGCCCCTAAATATTTCGGTGAACTTCGTTAGGAAAACGAACCAATGGTAAAAATGCTGCACGACAATAAAAAGAAAACCAAAAGTCCCTTTTAAAGGATAGTTTTTACTTTTTCAAGGAAAATTTTCAAAGCTAAAGGCACAGGTTAAAAACAATCTTTCTCTCCCCTCCTCCTCTCTCTCTTTCACTTTTTCTCTCTTTTTTCAAGGCATGTTACCCTCCCAGTGCATTGGTAGATTGCGATAACGGAGGGAATGTCTGTGATACGCTGACCGTGGCTACAAATACCTTACCGTGAACGTCACAAATGAAAGACGTATAAACGTTTGGTCGCGCGTGCAGAGGTACGCGCTTGTGTGGGCTCATGCAGCAGCAAAGTTTATGGAAAATCAATGTGCACCTTTTCGCTGTGGGTCTTTCCAACTAAAACTGGCGCCTTATCGTCTGCGTGGCTCACACGGAGTCTGTCCCAAGTTGGCTAATATGGCTGTGAGGGGCAAGGCAACGTATTTTCTTCGATATCCCACGTCATAATCAAGCAACAACCTGAACTTGTTTTAAAGCTGAAGATGACGCTTCTGGGCAATGCACTTGTGTCCGGCAAGGCAAGGCAAGGCAAGGCAAGGCAACAGCAAGTGACACCTGGCTGGCGACGCAGAACGTGACGTCACCTCTTGCCATTGCTGGACTGAATATCGAAAACGTCCCAGGTTCTGCGCGCGGCAAACACGGCGTCAGGTCTGGACGGGTACCCGAAGAACTCAAAATCCAAGAGAAAGTAGTCGCGAAGTTTGTCTAGATGGACTTTGGGCACAAGACTGTAAGCGGAGGACATGGCCTCCATTTTCTGCGCCGACTTGGAGGCGTTGCTGGCTTTAAACCGGTCCCATGCCTTCCGCACCCCCTCTATGAGCCGAGCGCTGCTGTATTTAAAGTGCACGTAGCTGTCAGCAGGGAAGGCTTCCATCTTGTCGATGAGTCCCCGGATCTGCAGCTTGCGCCATATCCGGCCGGTGGCTTCCTCCCACGAGATGCACTTGACGATTTTGGACCGCCATGAGTAGGGGGAGGTAATCGAGTCGGCGATGGCGTCCTCCTCGGACAGCTGCAGCCAGGTGTCGAAGGTTGTGCGGCTGAGGTTGAAGCCCAGCTCCGCCATGACCAGCCCCACGTCCTGCTTGAAGGTCTCCATCTTGCCGATGACGTCATACGGCACGTCGCAGGGCTTGCACTGGTCGAAGACGGGGACGAAATGGTCGTCTCTCTTTCCTTTGCCGGTTCTCTCCCCTTCCATGACGTACTGGATGAACTCTGAAAGAAGGCACTCGTAATAACTGCCATAATATGATGATGATGATGATGATGATGATCATCATCGGGTCACCGCTGTCGGTCACCTGACTGACAAGCTAAGGAACTGAACAGCTACACGAAGCTGAAACAGACCACTTCAAAAAAAATCATGAGACCAATGAGACCATAAAAAGAATTATAAAGATCTGGAAATGGGGTACTTTTTTTTCGTCGACTGCCTTCTTTAACCGAACGTCTGGACCAGAACAGAATATTGATCCCTTCGCAAGTTATTTTTGGAATGTCTGGTAACAGTTACAAAGGGAAGATCAATAACATCTCCGGGGCGGGCCTGTTCTCCTACCACCAAGTTTCCACCATTGCCTACCAAATTTAGAACAGGCCATGAAAACGACGCTTGGCTCCTGGTGGTACCTCACTGTTTCGGTAATGGAAACTTTGAACGAAAACCTCCCCTACCTCCTTCATTCTAGAGGCTTTGTAGCAAGACTACGGGTTCACTTGAAAGACGACTCCATGGGTACGTAAATGCTAAAAGCCTTTGCAAAATGACTGAATTTGCCACTGTGCACAGTTTTCGACCCTTTTGGAACTTGCTATTTAGAGATGAAATAAGAGTTGTGATACGATTAGTCGCAGTGATGTAACATTTCCAGGAAGGTGAGTACCTTAGCATATCTGTTACAAGTTACCATGAGGCAGATAAGCCAGGTGGATAAAGAGAATCATGGCATTTGTGTAATGTATGTTAACAAACAAACAAAGTAATGAACGAACAAAAGAAAGACAGAAAGAAAAACGAAGGAAGGAAAAATGAATCAATGAATGAAAAGAAAGAAAGAAAGAAACAAACAAACAAAAAAGAAAGGACAAACGAACGAACAAAAGAAAGAACGAACAAAAGAAAGAACGAACAAACCAGCCACCAGCAAGCCAACGACTGAACAAACCAATTAAGCAAGCAAGCAGGCAGCCAACCAATCTCCCTTCCTCTCCCTCCTTCCAGTGTTCGCGCTACCTGTGCAAAGCCATCGTCTTTTATCCAGATCAATACACTGTAACTTTCGCACAGTACCTGTGTTGGCGACACACGGGAAAATCGTCATCTTTATCTCTACTGGAGAGGAAATTTGATATGAAACTCGCAGTCCGCCCCACCATAGAGTACTATTTTCAGTCTTATGGGTCACAGTGCACAGACCGCGGAACCGCCGATCGAGCCATTCGCTAGAGAAAGAAGCGCGCGCAAGGGGATGAGGATGGCCATTGCTTGAAGTGCTCACATTTTGTTTCCAAATTAAAAAATATATATATACAAATCATTATTCCTGTCACATATTCGCGATCTTTATAACCAGAATCGCTCCATGGAGACTGTGCTTCATCGGCATGTTTTGAAGATTGTTCCCAGCAACCATAAGGCGCACACTGAATTATGGGAGTTGGATTATGGGACATTTGTGAGTTGAATTGTGATATAAATACTAGTTATAACACACTTTCGACCCATCTAGATAGGAGCATTGCCCTATAAGCTGCACATTTTATCAAAAAAGGTAAGGGGAGGGATCGTTGAGGGTACCTACCTGGAAATGTGACGTCATGTCCGCACTGCAGACTCTTGGTGGAGGGCTTCTGGCGGAACCTGCGCACGATGTAACGACCGAGTTGGTTCCAGAAGAAAGGGTTGGGCGCGAACAGCTTGTCCACGTAGCCCGACAGCAGTTTGGAGAAAGGCTGGCGCGTGAACATGACCTTAGCTGACAGCTCGTAGAACTGGGCCACAGCGCTGTCTCCCATCAGCGGCGCCCCCACCCCGCCTTTAGTGTTGCCCAACCCCTGTTTCGTTTTGGGGCCGGACGTCAGGTCAATCAGGTGCTGACGTTTCGCGCCTGTGGACAGGAACAAAAGGATGTCGTTTAACCTACAGCTGTGAGAAAATGACTCCATAGTTGGCCGACATAAGCTTACAGTTTTTTTCTGAACACCCACTGAGGTTGAAATAATAAAGAATGAAGGAAAAAAGAAAAAACCCACAAGTATATTTCGACCGCGATTGAAGTTTGTTTTGTCATAAGATCTACCTACGTGTACAAGTAAGATAACTGTTAAGCCAGGTAGGCTGTTAAGATGCCGACTACTGGGGAACATTCTTTTACTCCTAAGGCGTCGCCTCAAGCTCTTACTCTCAAACGACTGATGGCAAGTGGACGACAATTCAAAAGCCAGAATGAATCAACGCATTACTTATGATATATGCTACAAATAACGATGCATTCAAGAGATCCGAAACCCCATCTTCCTGCAATCTCACCAAAGAATCACATAACACAGTAAGTAGTATTATTTGCAAATTATTAGTATTACTTACACATTCATGATTGAGACCAGAAAGTGGCGTTATTTACCCAGGGATTTAGGGGGAAAAACCTGGCTTTCTTCAAACGTCAGTCTAAGCTAAGACAACAACTATCATAGGGATCACCTGCTGTGTATATTACAGGTACACATAGCTTTCCACTGTGTACAAACAACGACCACTTGCAGTAACACATACAACGCGACGTCACAGTGTTTTCACATTTCTCACAACAGTCTGTAGCCTAGAAGGGAGCCCTCCCTGCTCATCAAACAATGACGATGAGATGTGATTTACTCGCCGAATCTTCCTTCATAACTGCAGACCTTTCATTGTCGAACTCTAACCACTAGGCCATCGGCTTCCCCCAAGGAACTTTGGCTTTTAAGTTTGACAGGAACTGGTATCAAAACAGTAAGTCATTAACGCCATCACTACAGACGCTGCTGTGTCGAAACTCCCACGGTAAGGTTATCTGAGAACAAATATGGACTGGACTGGACTGAACTGGACTGGACTGGTAAAAGTCAGCACGTACACGTACCTAGAGCTTTCTTAATCGTGATTTCATAAGGCGAGCTGACGGAGACCCCGAACTGCAAAGCGTACAACAGACGCTTCCAGAAGGTGGAGCCAACTTTCAAGGCCGGGCAGAACAGGAAGTGCTGGGGCGGGTAGATCTCCACAGTCTTGTACAGATTACTCTTACGCCACCATCCCAGGTAGTAGGACTTCCCTCCTCGGGGCTCGCTGTTCGACGCATTCTTCTGATCCCGTAGTCTGTCGCACACCTCCTTGACCGTGAGAGTTCTGTTCAGCTGCACTTCCGCCAAGTCGTGCAGGCTGAAAAAGGTGGCGTTGTCGGTCTTTTCCGATTTGTTGATCTTGATTTCGAATTTGCCACGCCTGATCTGGAAAAAATAGTTTTTAAAAAGCAAGAATCCTCAGAAACTTTCTAAGACAACGAAAATACTGATCATATCCCCCCCCCCCATCATCTTGCTTCCCTCCACTGGTTTCCTGTCTCAAAGCGCATTCAACACCAAACTGCAGTTCTTTTCTACAAAAGTCTCAACGTCTCTGCTCCCGACTACCTGTTCAAGCTGCTATTCCGTATGTGTGCGAGACTAGACGCGCGTTCTGTTTCTGAGGACAAAGGTCACACTTCATACTGTCTTATCTTTGTGATACTCTCCCAAGCCCCTCTTGATTATGCTAAAAAAATCCCTCCCTCCTTCCTTCCTTCATTCCTTCCTTCCTTCCAACCAGCCAGCTAGCCACCCAGTCATGCAGATATTCTCTGGGAAGAAAAATCCATTGTTCACAGGTATCGAGCAGACCTAGCGCCCCCATTTCTTCCACCCACTCCTGATCAGCATCGATCTCTTCCCATTCAGCAGGCAACAATCAGCAACTTCTCGCTCACTGGGCGTGTGTGCCTGCGTTCGTGCACGCAGGTGCTTGTCAGCTCACCGTGTCTCGTAAGTCGAGCAGGCGTTGCACCATGTCGGCGACGTCTGTTGGGGCGCTCCTGGTGATGTTGCGGACCTCGACAAACTGTTTGTGCGGGGACGTCGTTGTCTGCAAATACAAAGGAACGAGACGAAGAGGTCGTGACCCCGGTCATCTGGTCACGCTGGTGCCTGCATGTGTGGGTGCATGCGCGTGTTCGCGTGCGCGGGTGTACGTGCGTGGGTGCATCTAAGGTCTAAGGGGAGGGGGATGCGACAATTGGGGAGGCGGGAGGGGTACTCTGTGCCCAGCCATTTGCCATTACGTATTTCTTACCCTGCAACCGGAAGCCCTTGAATAACCTCAACGTCTTTCCATGCCGTGCAGGTTAATCCCTTGGAGACGACTACAAAGAAAGATTTTTTCCCAGTGGGATTTATTTTGTTCTATCGCGCTTTGGACGAGGTGCACAAGGAAGGAGGTGCGAGGTCAAGTGGCCGTCAAATTCTCGTCTTGTTTTGGTGGGGTGGGGGAGGGGGATAATTCTTGTTGATCTTTTGTTCTTGCCTTTAAAAAAATTCCCGTGTTCATTTATATCGTCGTCTGTTTTTCTGTCCGTTTGTTGGCTGGCTGCATTCCTGCCTGTTTGTTTTTCTGTTTGTCCGTTTGTCTGTTTGTCTATCTGTTTGCTTTTCTGTCTGTCTGTTGTTTGTTTTTCTGTCTGTCTGTTTGTTTGCCTTCCTTATTCCGTTCCTTTCACTGCAATCTCGGCCACTTACTTTCTTTCAAATCTTGTCAGCCGCAGAATAAACACGAGGATGGGGTCGCATGAACATCCCTATCTGCTTTTCCGCTCATAAGAACGGCCATAAAGCCCTTTCTCTCTATGTATTTTAGGTGCACCCTCACATATGGACAGGCGATAAGTGATGCCCGTGCAACACGCCTCAGGACACTCACCGCCACTATGGGTTTCAGAGCCTGAACGTCCTCTCCTTGGACCTGAGGCTCTTTCGTGACCACTGCAGGCTTTGCTGCTGAGTTCTGCGCACCAGCATCCAGCCGCCATTTGGTTGCCGTAATATGAAAATGTTTAGTTTTCTTTAAGACGTCAGTGTATCTCCAAGAGGAGTCTGAAATGGGACACAAGGCTAGAGTTTATTTTTGCTTGCACAGAATGCGTCATGTTATTCCATGCAACACATCCACTCTTTGATCTCCGGAAAGCTCAAGAATACCGGATGCCTACAAACAAAATAGCGAAGCTATTGCAAAAGTTATCCATCAGCAGTAGAGCTCGAAAAAGCTGAAAAAACAAACAAAAAATAGAGCCAAAACACAGTCTTACATAACATATGCTAATCTCACTATTGAAAACGTTCCAATTTCCAGGAAGACCATACTGCCTATAACCCCCACCCATCCCCTAACCCCCCACCTGATCCCCACCACTAGCTCCCACCCCGTACCCTTCCTCTAACCCCCCTCTTCCCGAAAATCCCCCTCTTCCTCCCTCCCCCACCCCCTTAAAGACCTGCGAAATAGAGTTCACCATTTGATTGGCACCAATGAATTTAAGCTTTTACGTGCTGGTAAGAGTATGCCAGGTAGGGGATGGGATGGAATGGGAGGCAATGATTGTCCCCCTCGTCGGTTATCCATCAACCAAGCTGTCTCCTGAATAATTCCAGGCCGGGGAAAGGGATAGGTTCATTCTTTTGTTTCCATGACAACGATTTTCAGTAGTGTGCTGGTTCTGTCAGGCGTTAAGTCTACGAGACAGATCCCACCAAGCGCCAAGCGCGGGACGGAGTGAAAATGTGTACTGATGCTGCTCTCTACCTGGAGACGCCATGCCCTTCCAGGTGTGTACCTGACTGCTTTGCAGGTATCGTCACAGGAAAAAAATTTTCACGGGGGAAATTCGTTGGCAATCTGTTAAATCAACACTCCATTTGTGCACATTTCAGTCATTGCACTGTACTGATTTGGATGAGAGATGGCTTGATCGGATGGTTTTTATTTTAACTAGTGACATTTTTACGATTCTGGAAGATCATAATTCCGACTTCTGTTTTTTGTTTGTCTTTTCTTCATAGCATGCTTGCACGCGTGAAAGAGTCCGCGATGCATGCATGCCTTTCCTGTGATAGCACGCGCTCTCCGCAATAGTTCAGAGTTCAATAGTTCAACAACGTTTTAAAGTGTGAGCGCGTGCGTGCATGTGTGAGTTCCATGAGATGTAGGTCTATGGTATTAAACCGAGATAGACGAAAGATGAGCAGGGAAAACCAGACAATTTATGTTTTCATGCATGCGCTAGCGTGGACGAGAATCGTTCGAAAAGTGACCTGTCCAGTTGTAGCAAGGGATTCCCGGGACTTATGCTGACCGCACACGGACGGACAAAGTCGTACGAAACCAGTTTAACACTAAGCTGGCCCGGGCCTCCTAGCTCGTGTTAAAGAACTAACCAATGCCAGACCTTGCATGACAGGCTTCCCCTAATTTTGATGAAGGTTTTCTCTTGTTCGAGATTTAAGAAAAAATATGGAAAGACTATGCGATAAAATATTTTTGAAAATAAGTTACTTTTTGTTGCAAATAGCTGGACCAAATTCATGTGACTGATTTAATTCTAGTTAGTCAAACTGTGCAGCCGCACTGTTAGGACATGGCATGCGCGACCATGGAAACACTTGGTCTTGACTACAACTAGGTCCTCATCACCCACACACCCCCCACCCGAAAATCTCACCCCTTCCCTTCTCTCTCCACCAATAAAGAATGTAGTTCTTTTACTTACCTTTAAGTGTCAATGAAACGCTGCTCAAGAAGAGACCAATCAGAGCGCAAAGGGCGAGACACTGGTTGCGCCGCCTCGCGAAGACTTTAAAAACAAAGAGGAGACAACTCCGACGACGCCCTATTTTCTGCATGCTAGGTATCCGTTGAGCTGTTGACGGTTTTCTCTGAAACTGAACAGAAAGTTTTGTAAGACCGCGTAAAGACGCGGATTTCGTGGGACTCATTTTGCCTGTAAATTCCCTTGTCACACAGCATTTCTGTAGTCGGCTTGAGGAGTAGAACAAACTGTAGGTATGCAGCACTGAAAAACACCCTGGTATTTCCCTCTCTCCCTAATCGGCAGGTTGCGTACTGTTATACGAGTGGGAAGATAATCAAAATTATTCTTCCAAGACATGCGGCGAAAAGAGAAGGAATTTAATTTTGGTAAATTAATTCCAGAATGTGTGAATCTTTCGCCGGTAAATTACATCAGTCTCGGATCTAGAAACCAACAAAAAAGCAAACAAGACAGCAACTAAAAAAAAATAAAAAGACTAGCAAAGAAATAAAGATACACGCACAAAGAAAGACAAAAAAAGAAAGAAAGGAAAGAAGGAAAGAAAGTAAAAATAGAAAGAAAAAGAAAGAATGAGTGGGTGAATGAATATATGAACGAAAGAAAAAGAAATGAACGAACGAAGGAAGGAAGTAAAGAAGGAAGGAACAAATGAATGAATAAAAGATAAAGAAAACAAAGAAAGAGAAAGAACCAACGAAAGAAGGAATGAATGAAAAAGAAAAGGAAGAAAAAGAAAGAAAGAAGACAGCTGTCGACCAGTACCCTTAACAGCACCCACACAACGTGCTGCAAGATGGCCTACACATCATGGCGACGCATTAGCAGCAGATTTTCTCGACAGCTATGAACCGCTGCAGCAGCTGCCACTCGCTTGTCCGAGTTGCTTACGGTCCAGCGCAAGCTATTGTCTTCAATCATCAACATCGACAGCAATCGATGCTGGAATCCATTTATTTCTCATCTGCGCCAGCCTCCTTAGCGCGCATTCGTTTGATCAGTTTTCTCGCCCACCTTTCCCATCATAAAACTCACTCTGCCTCGACTGTACAGAGCAGCGCGGAACGCGACACCTTTTTGGACGGGTTTTACTACAGCGTATTTTTACAGCTGCTTGCAATAATGTTATTGTTGTGTGGTGCATAAAGGCTGAACGGTGCCTGCTTGCTGGGTAAGAGTTAGTTTTCAATCAGTATGACCAGTTCAAACTGGGCGAAGCTGACGCGAGAAATATCAGTTTATACATGCACTTAATATTTACGCTTGACATAATTACGAAATGTTCTATAGTAATGCTGTATTGTGAGCTTAAAGGTCGCTCACCTATTACGTCTTTTCCTAGCGATAATAATTTGAAGAAGGATGAAAAGGCCTTATTATCTCTCAAATGTAATTGTGTCGCTACTGTCCAGAATTTCGAAGGAGGGAGGATCGGGATGGAAAAGCTGGGAAGGAGAACTTAAGATGTCATTTCGTTTGACCTTATAAACAACAAAAGCTGTCAAAAACAACTTTCAACTGTTCCTGACAACCACATAAATGTTTTTTCGTTTCCCAGTCACGACAGAATTCCTTCCTCTTGTCTCACTCAGCGCTTGGTGCTACACGTTTTCCTTGAACAATCACGCAAGTCCCACCTAGTTAGGCGAGTCCCGCCTAGTTAGGCGAGTCCCGCCTAGTTAGGCGAGTCCCGCCTAGTTAGGCGAGTCCCGCCTAGTTAGGCGCTCACTGTAGGCCTGTGTACAGCTGCCGCGTCACGATCGTCGCAAAATTGTCTTGACACGCTGCCTAGCAGGAAAAACCCTCGACCTCTTTGAGGCGTTGCGCGGCTAACAAAACAAACAAACAAACCACAAAAAATAGAAACAACAACAACAAATCCCCAGATTGTATTGATCGAGTTGGGGAAACTTTCTTAGACTACAGCCTTCTGTTTGGTAGCTGATCTCTGGGCAGATTTACTCACGGTTTTGCCGTCTTTTTGTCTCTCACGCGAAGTCCCTTAATCCTCTCTTTCTTTCTCGCTCGCATGCAGACAGAGACACCGGCCACCCATTGCGCACACTTTTGGAATATTCTGGTTCGAATGCGAGACCACATTATAACAAAAGCTATAATAATAGTATGTATGTATGTATTGGGGCTTAACGCCGTGTCAGGAACTAGGGCTATATCACGGCGATTATAATAATAGTAATGCTAATAATAAATGAAGTGATATTTCTTTAAACTTTACTTATATTTCCAGAAAGAAAACATGACGAAAGAAGAGAGAAGAAAAGAGAGGAGTGAAGTGAGGAGAAAAGCGGAGCATTTCCCGCGGACCTCAAAAGTACTAATTATAAGCGTCTCTCTCCACGAGGCATCGCGAAGAAATCAGAATTTCAAAAAAAAAAGAGTCTACCTTGCAGTAACCTAACTATTTTCGGGTCACTCTTGAACCCATTGTCCCTCCTGTCTTGACACTCGCTGAAATGTTACTGCAAGTCTTGGAGAGATTCCCACAATGACAAAATCAATGAACATACACGCTCAGTGACGTTGCGGAGAAAGCAGCTTAATATTTTAAGCCGCCCTAACCATGACAGCCTGACCTGACATAATCCTGAAAGATGAGGAGCATGACGGAATTAACTGGTGGTGACCGGCTCAGGACAGACTAACCCGGCCAGCTCATGACAGAACAGGAAGACCTTACAAACACAACAGGGCCGAACATACTACACTAGGGACAAGTTACATAAGCTTTTTATTTTGTACCCGCTTCGGCATAATTACCTGTTTTAAACGCGTTTTTGACCATTTGGAGCTAGTTAAATTGATAGTTATTTTAGAAGCCCGGCCAAAGGTATGGTTCCATATGGACGTTCGTAACTCTTGCATCTACGTAGTGATCCAACTAGAACACAAAGGACAAAAAGGCCTGACAATCGCTTTTATTACCCGAAGCACAAATAAGAGCTCCAATGCAGTCGAACTCAGGGAAAACTTTCACGGGGCTGAAAATTCTTGAGGACGGTGTTTACGCAACACAAGTCCCCACTGAGTCGCCGTAAATTGCAGAAAGTTTGCAAGAAACCATCAGTAGTGGGCTACATGCGTACAAAATGTGCTACTGCTGTAGTCTGCTACACAATAGGACTAGTACTTAATAATACGCTTCAGTAGTACTCTTAGCAGCACACCGCGACAATACAGTCAGATTATCGTACCGTATCGTGTTGTTTGGGGAAAACGAAAGCAGGGGAATCGAACCACTTGTTTCCAGCTGCTATACCTAAGCTTCACCATTCGACTGTGCAGCACGAAGGGACAGTATTCTCATTGTAGCAAGAAGAACAGGTATTTCCCAAGTGCTTCCGCTGACTGTGCCCTAATGTCCCCTAATCTAGTTGGGGACAGTAATTTAGCCTCCTCAGCTATATAGGTCTGGGGGGTGGGGTGGGGAGGGTAGTGGCGGTAGTTCTCCAGCCTGTGAAGTATCCAGGAAAATGTATTATGTGTGTGTGTGTGTGAGAGGTTGTCTGTGTGTGTGTAAGTCACAAAGACGAGGTTGATTAGTGTAGTAAATCTTAATTACGCAGAAAAAAACAGTCTAAATTTGAAGACGATCAAAAATACGTCCGTACAACCGGCGAGCACAGTTCACCCCCCAAATCGTGTGTGTGTAAGTGTGTGACAGAGAGAGAGAGAGAGAGAGAGAGATCGCGTGTGTGTGTGAGAGTGTGTGTGTGAAAGAGAAAGAGAGTGTGTGTTTGTGTGTGAGTGTGTGCGTGTGTGCGTGTGAGAGAGAGTTTGCGTGTGTGTGAGAGAGTGTGAGTGTGAGTGTGAGTGAGTGTGTGTGAGAGAAAGAGAGAGAGAGAGAGAAAAGTGTCAGTTCGTGTACGCGATGATACAGTTTCCACCAGTCTCTTGAGAACGAGAACAGCACCAGTGACAAACAAACAAACAAACAAACAAAAACAACTTTTAAGGAAGAACTCAAGCGAAAACCTCTCATAAAACCTCATTCAGATCGTGATACAAAAACCTCACATAAAATCTCACGCAAAGCCTCGCACAATAAACTAGAAGAACACAGAATACCGCGTGTTTCTTGCGACATATTGATCCATTGCTTACATCAAAACTGTTGCGCACTGTGCCATTTAGAGGCGAGTTTCTCGTTGCAATGGGTATTTACCGATCTTCTTACCATACGTGGTAACAAGGTAAGAAGGGTAAGGAAAAGAACAGAGAGGCCGAACTTAGTATTTAAAGAAGGAATCAATAAGACTTATTGACGGAAGGAAGTCTCCGTCGGTACATGCACGTGTGTTCTGTTGCAGCATCAAATTCACTGTACCGTTTTCTTTAGGATGAATGTTTTCCTAGACTACCGCTCGATATGGCAGACCATGCGCTTAGAATTCACTCCCAGCAGATGACCGCCGGAAAAGAGAGAGAAAGAGAGACAGACGCTGAACGGAGCTCAGACTGTGCTCTTTGACCTTTCGTTGCAGGAGGGGAATGCATTCAAATTGCTTGTGATCATGGTATGCATGCTATTGATCCAATTGGCAGCCTATTGAAACTGTAGACATTCTATCACATTAGATGCCATGGATATTGATATCGACCAATCCTATAATATAAACATCTCGCACTGCTGTGCCGTGAGATTGGTTTGAAGGAGAGGACTGTATTATCAGCTTCACTATCCGTAAGTGATGCAAATATCTTGTTATTATTCTACAACTGTTTCATTATCTCTTTATCGTCTGTCTTTATCGTCACCAGTTTTGTCAGTATTGTTGTTCTAGCTATACTTTTGAATACTGAAGAAAGACAATTTTTCCCCAGAATGTACCTAAAAAGATTCTATTTTGAAAACATCTTATTTACTTCAGACGATCTCCAGCACATACATGTCTGAACTGACAGATTGCATGGACTTGCACAGAATCTCTTTGTACTGGATTGAGGGGTGGGTGGGGCAGAACAGGAATTCCATATTTATATCAGGTTTCTTTGTACATTTATTCTAGACGTGTATGTGGCTCGAAATTAAGAGGCAAGGTGAGGGGGGTGTGTTATCAGTGTTTTTAGTATGAAGCTGTGTAGGTCTCGTTTCGTCTTCGGAAAATTACTTTTGATAAATTTAAAAAATGTTTTTTTCCTGTTGTATGAACATCTCGAAAAATGACTGTAGAGAAACCCATCGGCATGCTCTACCCCCCACCAGAACCTGTCTCTCAACAGCGTCTTCACTAATAGTGAAATACTTACTTGTTATCCTTTAAGACCACTTCACTACATATTTCTGTGACGTGACGTTACATTACACTGCCGTGTGTCGCATATGGACAGATTGAGTTCCATATCGACTGCTGCGATAAGATTTGTCTGTAGCCTATTCCCTATCCATTAAGTTAGTAATGGTATACCCCAGGTGTATCTGACGTGCAGAGTGCTTTATATGAAAGGCCCGTAGGGTTTTATTTGCATTAATATAATTTGTATTTATTCTGCCATGCCGGAAAAAAGAACAGACGTGAAAGGAAAGAAAGGCAGTGGAACAATAACCAGAACAGAAAATGAAGAATAAGAAAAACAAACTAAAACGATGATAAATAGGTAGAAAGCTTGCACGATGAAAAAGAAAGAATAAAGAAAAAGAAAACAAAGCAATCAAAAAAAGGAAAAGAAAAGAAAAATCAGCTGGGGACGCTGCAGGTGACTGGTTTGATGAGGTATGCGGTGAATAAATATACACAAATTACTAAATTTTAAGTGTCTGCAAATCTAGAGCAAGATGAATTAACGCACAAATATTTATCTGCAAAGCTCTTTCTTAAAAATTGAAGCCTATACAACGTACTCTTTGAACGTGAGATCCGATGCATGTTGTTAGACGTGAACAATTCATGCCTCTATGCAAAGAGTACAAAGAAGGAATCCACTAAAAGCAGGGAAATGTGCGAAAAGAAAAAAAAACAAAAAACAAAAACGTATTCAGATGGGGGAAATTTAAGTTTAAGCACATTGAGCAGCTTTCATAGTCGACAGAAGATTTGTAGAAATGTTACCCTTAGTCATCAGCAACAGCAGGCTCACCTACAGACCACGCACGCCAGCAAGAACGCAAACACGCACCCACACACGCACACACGCACACACACACACACGCACACACGCACACACACACACACACACGCACACACGCACGCACACACGCACTCAACAAATAAGCTAAAAGTAATCAAACACAAGACACACTGAAGTAACACTTAAGATGGAGGTAGCAGAACCGAATGGTCAAAATAAGAACAAATTTTCTCAAGCGTGGTTTTCCGCGAGGGCAGCTCTTGCAAAGTCTGATAGGGCCCCTACGGCTTTCATGTTCTGGCGTGAAAGTACCAGCTACTTCTTGGGCTGTGTTTCCTATCAAAAGCCGTTGTTCGGGGGAAAATAAAATGAAACTCTAGTCTGAGTGGACAAATGGGGAAAGGTGATGTAGAAAGAAACTAGACTTATGTTTGGGGTGAACAAACAAGAAATCCTGCTGGAAGCGAGTCTAGTAAAGACCAGAACAGAAGCATAGAACGACTACATTTCAAAGAGAACCAGAAAACATTTCCTCGTGGCCTTTTTAAACGAGAGGACTATGCATTGTACTCATGGTCAGAATCGGAGAATTAGGACATATTTGCTCGGTAAAGAAAGTCTCTACACAGAAATACTAAAATCCCACCCCTAAGGAAATTTTCAGAAGCAGACTGTACCTTTCTGGGAAACAAAAGCACAAGTAGTCCCAAGAATATTTCATAGCAAATGTATCAACATCAGCAGTGTTTCTATGCAACCACAAGAAACAGTTGATAGGCGAACATAGAAATGTTTGCGTTCAATAAATCTGATAAAACTATAAATATGCTTGCAGAGCTAGTTACGCAACGTGATTTTTTCCAATATGAACTGGCCGAAGGAAGCTGGTAGACTGAGCTTTCAGATCAGTAACGCATGTTGTACGAACTAGATATGCTCCTGTTCAAAATTGTGGCTAATGGCAGTCGCATACTGTTGGACAAATTAAAGCAGTCTTTAGTAGCTAGTCAAGCCGACAACAACGGATAATTTAATTTCAAGAAAACTGGATTGGATGGTCTTTAAAGAAACATCTTCGCAACAATTTCGGGAAGGAGTAATTTTTTGCTCGTGAGAAGTCGTTCATCGAATTAGACGAAGTAAATTAGACAAAGCCTTTAATCCACAGTGTAGCATGTGTTCTTTACGACCGTTTTCATAAAAGTTTGACTGTCGCGCCGTGCACCTCACTCTAAAGCACTACGTATGTTGCTCCAAAGTATGTTTCCTTTAGGTGAGAATACTGGAAGTGTGTCTACCTTTGTTCATTCACGACTTAAAACTATGCAGATATGTGTCTAAAGCCTTCTTATAAACTTCGATAATAGAGATTTACAATTCGATATATCCCCGGCTCTTTAATCTTGACTATACTGGGATAGCTCACCTGGAATCAGAATTGCACTACCTTAAAGCATCCACAGGCACGCAGGCAACCTCAGCGGTCGAGATCCGACTTTCTGGAACAAAACTGTCGACAGAGGCAAGAAGTGGACTAGCGGAGTTCGTCTGCTCCCTACACGGTTTCTTCATTCCGTGACGTCTGCTCAAGTTTGTAGCGTCATAATGTGCGTGACTTGCACTGTTTTCGCTTGACGTCAAATGAAATTCGCGTGACAGAAAGGAGGCTCACGCGCGGCAATGTTCGCTGTTCGGGCAAAACAAGAAAAGGCTATTTTGCGCACATATTTCAATAAGCAGATAAAGTAGATGTTGCGGTGCGCACCGGAATTCCGGAAAATGTCGGTACGGTCTTAAAACAGTACGGTATAGTGGCTCGGGTGTTCCTTCCCGTATATACATAATCAGATTAATCAGAGACATAATCAGATTAATTAATAATGATAAATCCTTATCAATAAAAATACCACAGTATACGACCCTGTTTACAACTATACAAGATATGTCCTCTTCAGCAAGTACAGTTACAATTAATTTTTAATTTATTTGTTAAATTTAAATCTTAACGCATTTGTGAGCATAACATTAACAGGAAGACGGCAGTCTTCCGAGAGAAAACTTGTAGTCAACACGTTGCTGAGAGAGAACACAAGTTTCACTGCAGACTAATTGATTTCGAGAAGTCGGAAAACTTCCTGACAACATAATACAGGATGATTGTTGGCGAAGCTGACCCCCAAATAACCTTGTTATTATGATGAACACGTGTCGTATGTTTTCGTCTTTAGCTGGCAGAAACTGGCCTACAGAGTAGATGATGATTACAGACGGATATGAAATACTATCTAGTCCTGCAAACGTTAACTGACGGATGATGTCTAGTAAGTTAGGAAAATAAAAACTCTAGATGAAGTCACATCAAAGTTCAGTAACATAAATTATTCAATAGTTATAAAAATGCGACATCAAATGAGATGTGCAGAGTCTGCTAGCTGCAGGCGAAAGGGTCGGTATCAACAATATGCTAATATAAAGGGTTTCGGAGTTTTACGAGCAACATTAATTGGCTTCAGTCAAGTGAACAACTAAGAAACGTGTCTGTTAAATGTAACAGAAAAAAGTCGTTCCTTTCTGGTTACAGTTATTGTTACGAAGGAGGAAGGAAATAACTGGTTTTGTTTGGTTTTTGTTGCCTAACATCCAGTCGCAACCTAGGTGCATATCGGGATGGTAATTGTTAGACAAGTTAACGTGCTGAGACAACAATGGGAGTTCTGTCGCAACACAGGCTTCAGTCACACCCAGTCACATTAGACTGACATCGGGCCAACCAGTCCTAGTAGGCCCCTACTGTTCCCTACAGTGCCAGGCGTCTGGCAGGGCAGCTCAGGTATGATTCAGCCGGGGGGGGGGGGGCGAAAACGCAGTACTGCGATGAAAAGAAGCGATGGCAATATGTCCATTTTCTCTTGAAAGGCCAAGATGAAATTCTTCAAAGGAGTTGAAAGAACCTTATGCTTAAGTCCACCCATTTTTTGCAGCTTAAATTCACAACGGTCCCGATAATTGCTTTGTTGTCGAAGAACGGAACAGCCGACAACGAGCGGACGACGACGACAACAACAATCAACGGAAACCGAACAAGCTCAAGTCGTCAGACTTCGATTCCTTGATTATATTTCGGCAAAGCATCCCTAGACTAGCTCATGGGATGGGCTAGCTTCTTCCTTATTTGAGTTTATCCGTTCCTTCGCTGCAGGTGTTATTTTCATTTGTTACTGTAGGCTTTTAAATTCTTAATAACTATACCGACATGTCAGCTTTAATCTTTCAGTTCTTGCAACTTGGAGGAGGATGTCTGTCGATAGAGGCGTTCAGAGACTGGTGCCGCAAGTTCTGCCAAGACATTTAGAAGTATATTTCCTAGAGGGGGCTCGAAACCCGAGGAAACACAGCTTCTTGTGATTGAGTCAGGACGTAATGACAAGACAAGTTTATTCCTGAGACCTTCGGCTGCTCGGAGTGGGTTTACAATACAAAGGAATCCTTAGCACCCTGGGTAGCAATATACATCTCGTGCAGCAATCGAGTGAGGACGTAATGCAGTTATACGTAAAATTAATTGTACTGGTGTTTACCGTTTGTCTTGTCAGGGGTAATACACGTACTGCCTACACTGTTACACGCGTTATTTTATTACTTTAAAATTCTCGATATATTTAAAAAAAACTGCGTTGAGGAACCAGCGGTTTGACCTAGTTAAGGAGAGAGTGTGGGCGATTTAAGCTGGCACATAGCCCTATAAGACGCGACATTATTCTTGCTTAATATTAGGTAACATAACTTTACTCAAACCAAAAGTCAGTCAGTCAGTCAGTCAGTCAGCCACCCAGTCAGTCAGCCACCCAGTCAGTCAGTCAGTCAGTCAGTCAGTCAGTCAGTCAGTCAGTCAGTCAGTCAAATTATTAAATTTTTCCAATTAAAATTTTCTGAAGTAGTTTAGATTCCTTTGAGCATTTGCTTCGCAGGAATATTTACTTCATAGCCTTTTAACACATTTCAATGTATGTGAGAAAGCAATACAACTGAAATCAGGGTGGGTGCTTCTGCATTTTAAAATTTGTTTCAAGAAGACGGAAACACGGAACGTATCAAATTCTCAAACGGTGAACCGCTTCTTCGTAAAGGAATATGTACAGAGAAGCATGAAAGTGTGGTTTTAAAAATGATGAAGAGAATCCATATAGAAATACTCGCACGTTCGCAGTACTTACCTACCAAAACTTTCGCCAGATGGCGCCAGATATAGATGTGTTTGATATTCAGCAAGAAAGCTGCACGCACCACGTCGGCTGAGTGGAGCCATGCACAGTGTCGGCGAAGCAAGTGGAAGCAAGTGGCGAAGCTTCGATTCGGTGGCAAAATGAAATGCGAGTGAACAACAACGACCCCGCTGCCGCTGATGGTGATCGAAAATTCCCCCTCTAACCCCCTTCCCCCTACCACCATCCCCTCCACCCCCACCCACCCCCCGGAAGTCTAGGCCGCCTCACCGCGTGATGCCGATCGCACTGCTCTGGGTTACACACGTGCACCGCCGCGGCCCTGGCCAGGGTCGGGTTGGGCAAGTCGGATCGCCTGGTTCCGTGTCACGCTGCGCTGGGCTGCAGCTAGGATGGTGAACCTGCACAAGTGTCAGAAAAAAAAAAACTGCGACGAAAAACTGCCTCCGCAAAAAAATAAATAAAAATAGGTACGTCCACCTGAGACGAGATGCGCGTCTGTTGAGCTCCGATGGCCAGCAGGTGGCGGTGAGACACGTACATGACACAACTGCCTGACTTAACTGTCGGGACGAAAGACGCTGGACGCAGTGTCCATCAGCTGGGGAGCTGTAGCTGTGCAGTGATTATTAAAAAGTTACGAAGACTCGACACGGATTCGTCCAGCAAACGCGCCAGCAGGCCGGAAAATTGTCAACAAACATTCTTTAACTTTGACTATTCATCGACCGTTTTAAAATAAACCCAAATAACTTAAGTCTTCCGCCGATGGTATGTGTAGTCACCAGAGCTCTGATTTATTTATGTGACACGTGATTACCTGGAGCTAGCAGAGGCGTGGGTTTAATTTTCGTCACATGCAAGGACCTAGTAACCCAGTTTAGAGGTTGGCCTTTTCTGTTTTGACAGTGAGGCGCGTATCGGAGAGATTCCTCACGCTGCGCACTTCCTCACATTTCGAACTTCCTCACACTGCGTAAAACGTCCGTTTTCTCTTTGGTTTTTCTCATTTCATGCTCTAGAAGGCAGCAGAAACGGCATGCGGTGTGCAGTGTCCTACAGCCTGTGCCATCCCGGTCTATCTTTTATTATCCGTAGCAGAGCTGGGACGCCAAGTGATGTTCATTATATTCCTTGATGTTGTCAGGCAAGCTTTTCTTTGCCTTCCTCTGCTCCTTCCGCCTTCTAGGGCACCTCGCAAAATGGTCTCAGAGAGTGTATCATGGCGTGTTGTGTGGCCCACCCACGGCAGCTTCCTTTTCTTGATGATGGCGGGGAGAAATCTGGGGGCCAGCCAGTCTGTCTACTTTGGTGCGAACACAGGCTTTTCTTTGTTTTGTGTTCTATCCAGGAGATTCTGATCAGTTAGCTAATGCATCTGGTCTTAAATGGTTCGATTTTCTTTTCTAACTCAGCTGTCAATGTTCAGCTTTCACGGCCAGTTAGCAGGATGGAGACGATCAGAGCTTTGTGGACTTGATCTTGGTGGGAAAGCTAATTTTGCTGTTTCTTCATAATTTGCTGAGATTTGAAAGTGTTGCTGCGGCAAGGGCTAGTCTAATCGCCTCTTTGCTTAGACCCACATTGTTGCTCAGGGTCAAAATCTCCTACCACATCCAACTTCTCTAAAAATACGCTGTGGGACAAACTACGAACGGAGACACCAGTGTAATGTGGTTCGTTAAAATTTGCGAGACTTTCCCGCAATGGACAGCATTCCGTCCAACTTTCCTTACACCTAGGTCAAGAGTTCAAGAAATCACACCCTGTTATATGTCCCATCACCCTTGAATATAAGGTAATTTATATCAAAATCCTTGCTACATCGCCCTTTGAGTGTCACATACTTTATATCAAAATACTGTATACATCGCAATAATGGATGACATTCCTTATCAAGAAAAAACTGAACGACGCATTTTCTATCGAAACACTATCCAAACTACACATATATAGTAACAATAATCGTTTCATCCACTTATATCTTTTCCATTTCTCAAAACTTGTTAAAATACTTTTATCGCGATAAATGAGGCATGTGTACTGTTGGCATTGTAGTGTATTCTATAACACAGCAGGTCAATGAATGGCGTGTGTATATGACACGTGCCATATATACACACATTGACATATGTCAAAGAATGGCTCGAGCGTGCGTGCGTGCGTGTGCGTGCGTGTGTGCATATGCATGCATGTATGCATATGATTGTAATCAGTAACCTTCACCAATTCAGGTTTTCGGTGACTTTAAAGTATTCTTTACCAGGAGCTGTAACGTTTCTCCATCTCGTGCTTGTTGTCCATTAATGTACATGTACATCTTAGCTGATACCGATCTCGAAAAAGCTCGCACACTTTGACTTGCTCTTAGCAAACCTTTACTTAATGCTGTATTCTCGGTGAAAGTTTTACGTTATCTTGTAACATAAAACAGACCCAGGCAAGATTTTCATCGTAAGCACCAACCTGACACGGAGTGTGAGAAATCTTGTAGCTCCTAACGTCAGGTAGTGGACGCCCCGTGCCCCCAGATCTGACGCTCATGGTGCTAATGACGTCATCATCTCGTCCAACGCCAGACGTGGGCCGATGTGTATCAGTGGTCACGCAGTCCCCCACAGAGCTCTGGCTTGCGTGACGCGTCTGACGTCAGACACAGCATTGGTCAGGGTTATCGACCCCATGGTTGTCCTTCCTCCAGCGCTCGATTCCATATTAGAATGCCCACCATTTTTTTTTACTTTCCCGGCACTCTTAGCTGCTACAAACAACGCGATTAAAGCGTTAAGAAGTTTTCCGTTTGTTCGCCACGATGGGCAGCCTTTCGAGGAGAGTGAACAATGCCGGCGGAGTGGCTCGGAGCCTCGCTTTGAGTCGAGGAAGCAGCAGCGTGCTGTTGGCAATCAACTCACAGATCGGCTACATCGATCTCTTTCTTGGCCTGCGCCAGGGCTGCGCTGAAAATGACCAGGCAGCCAGAATTCCAGCCTTCCGTGGTGTTTTCAGATAAACTCCAGGGTCAGGCGAAGTCGTATGTCAAGCGGAGTGTTTTTCTCCCTCCACAGGGAAGATGACGAAGGACAGATGCGGGCAGGGCGGACCGTGTGCAGAGGACACTCAGACCTGTCTTGGTCTGCTGACAGAGGGGAAAAAATCTTGGAGGATTACGTCATTGTTGGGAAGACCCGGTCCAAAGTTCTTGTTAACCACTCCTTGAACCCTCTCTCTCTCTCTCTCTCTCTCCCTCCATCCCTCGGGTACTTTGTGACAAGTGATACGGGCACGTCTCAAGGGGGACATCACGCACATTTACCGCACGTTTACAGAAACATATTGTAACCCACAAACGCACGACCATTCACACCCACGTACGTCCACACGAACGCATGCACACGGAAGAGTGGCATACATGCGAGCTCTCACGTTTGGGTGTGTCGCCACCAAGACCGTCTTCTGGCACTGGGACTCGTTCCTACAGTTTCTGATCCTTATCGCAGTTACAGTTAATGGACAATGCTTGCCCGGAGTGAGCTCTGTGCACCAAGTAGTGCTTACACGCTGCAGCCCGGGGAGCTGGTGAAGTCCTGCTGCTAAAACACGTGAACTCGCCGAAATGTATGGTTAAAAGGTGTATATATGTATGTGTGTGCGTGAGTCCGTGCGTGCAAGCGTGAGTGTGAGCTTGTGTATGTGTATATGTGTGTGTGTGTGTAGAACCTGTCATGGCCAAGATCGATTTTTGAAAGAAGCAAACCCAATGGCGAAATACCGTAGACCCTCTTACATGAAATCTTGAGAGTGCAGTTGTGTATAGCTATGTTGTGGCGAAAACTCAGCCGGTGAACCAGACAGCAAAAATCCTCTACGCCGTTAATCTTGTACGGAATGTTTTAAAAGAATCCCCAACATAGTCACAGGTAATAAGTCCTTGTTTCTTTGGGTCATCAGCTGAAGCTCAGGACAGCTCTGTGCTCGAACATTCCTCATTAGCTTGTCATTTCCCACAATGGAAGAGGATTTAAAGGAAACTCCGAACACATCAGCCGGCCTTTCGCCAATGAGAGAGGTCGTTGTATTGATGTGCGCAAGTTGTCTCCCCGTTCACCCAGGGTTATTTTTGAAGTATGAAAGAATGGCAGCTTTATGACCAGTGACATGCGGTGGGCTGGGGTGGGGGGTGGGGGGAGATCTTCCACTGTTTCGGGCTTGATGAAGAGTCTTGAAGACATGCGAATGGGCTGTTCTTGTAGAAGGAAAAAACCCTACAATCAATTTAATAAGGCGACCCAAACACCAAAAGCCCACAAACTTCAGTATCCATTTGTTACGTTGCAAACGAAGATAATCGTGTTTTTAATAATTAAATTGTATATAGCTGGCGGAGACATTAAATGTCTGTCGTGAGAATTCAGGAGATGAGTGGAAAGGAAGGTAAACAATTGAAACACCGGAATGTCTTTTCCATCACTCTTTTCCCTACCCCCAAATTAATACCCCATCGTCAACACACACTTCGTTCACTGTATAGACCACGAGGGTATGAACATGAACCGGAGAGCAAAGCAAGAACCCGAAACACTAGAGGTACAGACACAGACCACGGAGGTCTGCCACTAAATGATCTCTAGGTTCCCGTTTCACTTCAGGTGAGGTCCCCTAATAACAACTGCCGTTTATTTCTCTAAGTATTCCCTTTAATTAATTAATTCCTTGTTTTCTCCAATAAAACTGAAGATAAATAATGTTGTTTTTAAAATGATACACTCCCACTACTCTATCTTTAGAAGTATATTAACCCGAATAACTTAAGGCTATGAAATCTAGAGGAAAAAAAGCTTTGATTCTTTCTAGGGTTATTAAAGCGTATCGAAATTCAACCTGGAATGAGTTGTTGTCAAAAAGGGTGTGTGTGTGTGTCGGGGGGGGGGGGAACTCAAAGAACGCCGTACACAGGTTTGCCATATATGGAATGTTAGGGTGGAGAGGCGAGAAGCTTTATCAGCAATCTGGATTGGCAGCAGGGCTCTAATTGAATGAGGTTTAACGGTTTTTTCCCATAGTCTGTCAGGTTTCTCTCTCCCCCCCCCGCCCCCGATCACTCTCCGATATTCCCTTCCACCTTTTCACCCTCTCTCCCAAACTCACTCACCAGTGTGTGAGAAGAGTTAATTAGTTTTCCAGGACAAGCGTGTGGTCTGATTGCAGGGACCGTAATCACGTCAGAACAGGGTTAAGACACTGATTATTCCAGCCCCACGAAGACTTTTAATCAGGGCTTCTTCTGGCTGACGAACACATGAGCAGATAGAGGACGGGATTTGGTGTTGAAATGGGAGACCAGTACAAAAAGATTACGAGGCATCTGAGAAATCGAAGCAATGAGACTGAAAAATGCATGATATCAGTGATTGTTAGGCTAAAACATCTCCCATAAGACAACGGAGTATAAAAATGTCATAGTATACATTAAAATGAAAGTCACGACTAAAGAATAAGTAACGGTCTGCCATTGACTTGCAATCTACACTAAAGGATTTTACACTAACTAGTGTTACAAGAACGGTGAACACAAAAACAGCTTATTTACGTGTTCATCATAAACCCTGTTGTAACTGATCCTTGAACCTTCCTAGCGACCTTACATGTGTTGTGTCGTCACTCCAGAATACCCCAGGCGGATTTGTAGGCTGGAAGGTATAGAGGAAACGTTAGGCTTCATGAACTAAACGATAAGGAAATTAGATATTAATGTATGGAATAGTATATCGACTATTGAGCAAAATTGTCCTAAACGTCTGGTAGATGTTGTAGTGTATAATTAACTAACCCTTGTGAAATGCCCGTTGGAAAGTTTTACGTTCGCAACTCTGAAATCTGATCAGAAGTGATTAAGTCCTGCCTATCCCCCTCATTAACCACCCCCTCCCCTGACCACCCCCCACCGCTCCTCTGTCCACTCCCTTAAAACGTTTTTCTTGTGTTTAGTTATAAAACCAAAGTTCCTGCTGCTAAGTTAAATGCCTTGAGAATATCGCTTAAAGACCCCCCGGAGCTAAAAGTCAAATAAAGTCAAATAAAATATTTTTATTAAAAAAGTCACAGGAACAATTTCAGCCGCACGTTTTACACGGACCGTTGAATCACCTGTGCCCCACGGCCAGCGTGGCATATTTATTGGCTGGAGACTGGCATTGATTTCTTCCGACAAACAGCAGACGTAGGTAATACTGTTTCTGTGTTATGGGTTGAAGACTGAAGAACAAAAACCACGTTATGCTGGATCCCATTGTCTATCCAACTGCCTCTGTTTCCCCTTTCAGGTTCATCGCGCCATGTAAATACCGGTTAGCAGCCAACACTGTTTGCACATTTAACGTTGTCACGACCCCCACCCCCGTCCATGTCAGACGACCTAGTGGGAGCACGTGTTTCTTGTTCTTTCACTCTCCTGTCACTCAGACAAAACTCAACACTGGGTAACATAAATAGGACCCACCACTATTTATTATCACCCAGGAGCACTAGACGTAGCTTGTACCTTAACCACTTCACCTCAAGTTTCAACAACCAGAAAAGTTCACTTTCAATCTAGTTCACACTAATTCCTCACGATTTCACACAGCTACCTCAAACGATAAAAAATTCAGTATCCTATTCCAGATCAAAACCCAATCATCCAACACTAATTCTCCCTGCTCTACACTCCTACAACTTTCACATCCTGGTCTTCATACCAACAGAACAGAAAATATATCCACCATTTAACTAGGCATATGAGAGATCACAAAACCCTCAACAATACTCGGAAACACCTGTACTTTAGACCAACTGCCAAAGTTGACTTTGGGGTTACTATCAATTAGCGTTAGCTTTTCCTCTCGAACTACTCTCAAGATGCAACAAAGGTTTCCCCAAGTTATGTTTTAACTCATGTGCAATTTTCAAAAGCATCAAAAACAACACAAACAAAAAACCCCAATTTTTCATCACAAATCGCTATTAGGTCCGGCTGTGTCCCTCTGCACTAATAAAGTCCCCAATCTTTATCTATCTTTGGTTTCTGTCAGTTCCCACGCCTCATGAATTACACGTCCACAATCTCAACTTAAAAGTTCGGCATCAATCATACGGGTCCCAGTAGTCAGCTCTTCCTCCTCAGCGTTGCGTTTTCTGTGACGTACACTTGACTTGTCGTCTCCGCCAAATACACAGTTCTCACAAATTACAGTTCTATATGTTCTAAACAGTCACTTGTATCTCTCGACGCGATTTCTACGTGAACTACACTCCTCGAATTACACAAAGTCTTCACAACTACAAGTTCCAATATTATATTCATGAAAGATCACATCGGGCAACCGTCCCTTCTCGTTATCTCCTCTCCGTGATATACACCGTTCCGTGAAATTTCACAAAGTTCTCGCCTACCTGGCTTGCCCCACTGAACGTAGGCCGTACGCCTCACACTGCGTCATCGTCGTTGACAAGGCGGGACCCCAACACAACTGACCCACTGTCCTGGTCGCGGCCACGTGCGACACGGTCGGACTGGTTTCACCTCTGTACTCGGGTGCACTCCATGCTCCCGCTGGCCTGGTCACGAGGTCGCCTCTTGTTCGCGCCTCTCTCCACTCTCACGTTCCCATCAACAGGTGTCGGCTCTGGGACGGTCGAATCCTGTTGCTGTACAGGGTCTCCGTACCCCTACTTGGAACTCCTAAGTTTTCCTTAGTACCTAGCTTCGAGCTACACTTCCATTGTAACCAACATGAATCCTTTCCTAGTGGGATGCTACCTCGTACGTATATATTAAACCTCACGATACACATTGATTTCCAATTTCGATTTCAATTACACAAGCATGGCGCCCATTCAAATGCAATCAAGTTAGCTATACGAACACGTTTCACTAAGGAATAGGTAACTTCAAATAACGTACCGCCTTTTCAAGCAAAATTCCCTTACTATACGGTCATGACGTACATGACGTGGATCGTGACAAACGTTACACTGACATCAATCACTGCGACCTTTTTTCTGTCTTTTCCTGTCCTTTTTTTTTTTGAGACCACACTTACGCAACTTTAAGGCGGTGGCCGAAAACAGAAGTGCGTGGGTCTGCAGTTTGTTGTGTACCGCCTGACCCAGTCCTCACCACGATGCGATGCCGGATGGGTTAAGAAACAAAAAGAAACAACACCAACTTACGACTGACCTTTGCAACCCAACAACCCCCTTGCGCTCGACCTCTGACCCCATCGTGCGGAACGAAGAGGAGGCCTTCTTGACCCGTCTACCTGCAGGGGTTGGGGACGGGAGGACAGGTATTTTGCACCCTGCGCCGTCTCGTGATCCGTGGGACTTCTTACCTTCTTGCCACTGTGTGTGGACGTGGCCCCTGATGTCACGACCCTGACCCATAGGGAAGAAAAGTCAACATACGGACATGTTGTAAAACGAAAGAACGCGCCGCGTGGAATACCTCACAGGATTAAATTCATCTTGCTTTTTCTCCCTTCGACGAAGTCTTACAGAAAGCTACATCCTAAAAGCAATGGTCTGTCAGGATTCGAACCTAAGTAACTATACAGATTGTTTCCCCCCCCCCACACACACACACACTTTCCCATCCCTCCAGTTAAGTCCGGCCTTTTCTCTTTTCGCTCCCTTCCCCGCGGGGGAGTGGGTGAGTGGGGTTGGGGGGCGGTAGTACCCTCCATTCGCT